>JAJOZX010000494.1:7500-332500 GCA_023014485.1 Bathynomus jamesi
TTTATTTATTGTGTGTGTGTGTGTGTGTGTGTTGGAAAAATTAGTGGAAGAAATTTGACAAAATTAATGTCAGAATTAGAATTAAAGGATTTGTTTGTTGCAGTGTAAGTATCCTGATATAGGGTTTAATTGGACTTCTGGAATGTAGAAACCATTTTATGCTTCTTGCATACTTAGGCCTTTCTATTCTCTTTTATAATACGGTACAAATTAAATAATATATAAATAATCTAAATTCTTTGACAGATATGACAGTGTTTGTATTTGATGGCTTTATATGGGGTAGCCTGGGTAGGTCTGGTGTATGAACCTAACATTGGCCATGATTACCAGATCTTTAGTTAATATGGCACCAATTATAATTTTAGGTATTGATAGTATTTTTAGTAATGATAAAGAACCTATATGTTCTTACGACAAAAAAGCAGGTAACATTACCCTGGGTTTTCTTATAAAAATTCAAAATTTTGGTTGGTGCGTTTTTGCTGTGCGTTTTTTCAGTGCATATCCTGTTGTGTTTTATGTTAAACCTTAAACTTTAAAGGCACTACAAATTTGTTATCAATACAAACATTCCTCGCATGAAATCGTAAAGGAATTATGAATCTGTCTGTACTTGGTATGAGCAGGAAATATTATATATTAATTTCTTTTATATCACATTTGATCAACTCAATGTATACCTAAAATACTTAATGAATTTCAGATTGTGGCAACTTGCAACATCGTCGCCTTTTTGCTTTGTATTTTCTTGCTACATAAAGGAAAACATCCCCTGAGGTTAAAGAAACTCTTGAAAAGCAGCCAATCATGTACGAGTTTTACAGAGGGATGGAACTCCACCCGCGGTTGTTCGGAGTCGATGTGAAACAAATGACGAACTGTCGTTTTGGTTTGATGGCGTGGTGCTTACTAGTCATAACGTTCTTTGTCTCCAGTTGCATCACTCAAGGCTTTAGTTTAGTTTTTCTCTTCTGCGTAATTCTACAAACGATTTACTTAGCAAAGTTTTACTGGTGGGAAACTGGATACTTCAATACCCTAGACATAACTTTGGACAGAGCTGGGTATTACATCTGCTGGGGATGTATTGTTTGGGTTCCGTGTTTCTATACATTTTCTTCCTATTTCTTGAGTTCCCATACCCCTCACGTCGGCAGTAATGGGGCGTGGCTTATCCTCTTCTTCGGGTTGATTTCTACTGTTCTTAATTATTGGGTGGACTGGGAAAAGGAGTATTTCCGTAAACAAGGAGGCAGGTGTCGAATTTGGGGTAAATTGGCCACTTTCATCATAGCTCCTTATAAAACAAAAAAGGCGGGTGTTAAGAAATCGCAACTTCTAACTTCAGGATTCTGGAGTATTGCTAGACACCTCAACTACTTGTTTGAAATCATGATAGCGCTGTCATGGTCGTTGCCTTCCTTCGGATATGGCATCTGGCCCTTTATGTACCCCATCTTCCTGTCGGTACTTTTAGTTCATAGAATCTTCAGAGACGAGAAAAAGTGTCAAGAAAAATACGGAAAGGCTTGGACGGAATATTGCCAAAAAGTTCCATATAGAATGATTCCAGGAGTGTTTTAAATATTACAGTACTGTATCTCCTTTTTATAGTTCCTTTACAGAACAAAAATTCAAAGAAGAATATATTTTAAGTGCAATAACCGTACTTAACGAAGATGCAAAGATGAAAAGGGCAAATACAGTGGGAAACCAGGCAAATTTCCCACTTTATTGCCCTTTCCCTCCCTACAATAAATAAATAAACGTAAAGTAAATGTATAAACATTATTAGCGTATGGAATGTTTCCTAATAACGCAATAAAAAAAAAACAAGGCTGCCCATCCCTAGGTTGTTTACAATTTTAGGAATTGTTTGTTTTTACTTTATTAAAATTTATTTTCCATTACAAAGTTTTTATCTCCTTGGTCATAACTATAAATATTAAGTTTTAATATTTTTAATATTTCGAATATTAACCGAATATTGTAAATAAATGCAGCTGAATAAAACATTCAATAAGGGGTAAATTTACTATAGACACTATGATATTTTGTAATAAAAATCGCATAAATTTACCATTTTATTGGATGGACGCTACTTTATAGAATTTATGGTGGATACAATAATTCAGATACATCCAAATACAAACAAAGAATCATGACCGAGGATAAGATACAAATTTATTCAGAGATACGTTATCTTTATAAAATGAGTGGAACATTAAGGTGTGACGGGAGAAATCAATGGCTATATTCACTCATTTTAGCAAATCTCATCAATTCCACTACTTTTTTTTTTACCGCCAACTTTTGTGTCACATTCTCATCATCCACATGTACGCTTATTTTCATACTCCGCACCTTTCTTGAGTTATCTCATTTGTCATCTGATTAATCCATTATATCAATCGGTTTTATCGGGTTGGTCATCTCTGTTGCCTTTATTTTTGAAAGAAAACTATGATGACAATCAAGGGTCTCGTATCAATAGATCATTGGCGGAACCATTACAAACCATTACACTTTCATGTAAATATCTCTTCACTTACACTATAAATTTTCTTAGTAAAACATTTATAACATCCATACTTTGTTTACTTTCTTTAGCTCTATATGCGGTTTATTTTTAAGATACTGATATACAACTCTCTTATCCAACCCTTTCACACCAACATTTCTCCATTCACCGCAGTACCACACGTTGATTCTGTTCTCGAGCTTTTCTTACAAGGACCTTACTCCATTTATATTCACTTCCAACAGTCTCCTCTCACATCTCACGCATGTGTCGCCGCGCCAAGGGGGCCAGGTACCCCGGGGACTGTAATGGTTAATTTGCCTGTTATGCGCAACGGTTATTTTTAATCAACGCCTCTCATTCCCATGATGGAAATGTGTACCACACTCAATTTTTTTTCTTTCACTAATGCCACTTTCAGTCTCTCACTGAATCGGTTAAATTTCTCAGTTTATACTCACTTCATCACTGTACAGTTGAGGTATCACTTACCCTTCTTCATTTTGAGTGCAATTTTGATCAGTAATTGCCCCTCAAAGTATAAATTCTTGCAGAGCTTCATTCAGAACATCGATTACTTTTATACTCCGCATTCAGTTTTCACGTTTCAAGACAAAGTACATTCAAATGATTGAGCGAAGGTCATTTAGACGATTTTGGTTCCAATTTGTACTGTTTATTTACTATGATACAAGGGAAATGTTTTTCAGTTTCAAGTTTGATTCACACACATATACCAAGAAAATATGACGCCCGGAGTTTTAAAACAGGACAAATCAATATTTCAAAATTTTCAAGAAAAAAAAAATAGTCAGTTAAAATGCGACATAATTCCTTGTTATAAAGTCAAAGCAAAAAAAATTAGTGTTCAAACGAGCTTAGTCAAAACTTCCAAGTTACACAATAAAACAACCTATTCAAGCGAGTATAGTAAAATTGCACACGGCAAATTAGACCGTGTACATACTATGTACAGAGAAGAGTGTACAGACCATTAACTAACCCGATAGCTACATTAATAGTGATTGGTTTTCCCTTGAAGAGGGTTGGTTCCTTTTCAATCAGTTAAAAATAAATCGGTGCAAGTGGCTGTTTGGCACCTATAGAACAGATTTCCCATGGATTTTAAATTGTTTTGCGTGGCGATGTATAATGAATGGATAGTTTATCTGGAAGGCGCCAGTAAAGATTTTGAAAGAGGGTATAGTTTTACGCAAAATCTTAAATCAAATAAAGAATTCTGGTTTGACAGAACATTTTTAAGAAAAATTACTGAAATATTACAAAACGACTTATAAAACAATGATTCAACGGTTGCACGATAGAGTTTCGAAGACCGAGTCAGTAAGGTTACCACTTAGGTGAGGGAAGGAGCTTGTGCTATGTAGAAGTTCATGTGTTTTGTGGTGGCCACATGAACTATGTGCAAGCCGCATGAAAAGAGGAAATCTAAATGTAATCAGAAATGACGTAATTTCGATTAGCGTTTTATACTTTTCATAATAATATTCTTATCCATTTAGTTTAGATGGATTTTTTTTATGTTCGACCTATGGGGTGGACACATGCTCATAAAACCTGTAGATACTTTGTTTTTAATCTTCAGAATATTTCGCCAATACCATACATAAGATGTAGTACTGTAGTTGATAATGAAGATCGATTTCTCTTTTAGTCCAGGCAATCTAGAGCAAAAATAGCTTCAACCTGGGCAAAATTACTTCAGAAACTTTCTAAACTGTTTCCAGCTCAGGAACCATTGCAGAATAACATATCCAAAATCCGACAAAATTGGACCCCGGGAACACCCCCAAAAATGAAATTCAAAATGGCGGACTGGCAGTTTCCTACGAAATACAATAAATTTTAATTTCGCTTTGTAGAGAGAGTTATGACGTTTTTCTTGCTCAGTAAAATGTTTTAAAACACATTTTCGTTTCTAAATTAAGTTTCCTACGAAATACAATAAATTTTAATTTCGCTTTGTAGAGAGAGTTATGACGTTTTTCTTGATCAGTAAAATGTTTTAAAACACATTTTCGTTTCTAAATTAACCTATATGACACTAAAAATTGTATTAGGCGGCTAGTATTAAACTATGACGTCACGTAATGTAAATAAAATATACTGTATGGAGTGTATGTGAGAATGGACATTGCTACATCTTTATAAACTTATATTATATACAACTCTTTAATTCCTACTACCCACTATCAAATCTGCGTATTTGTGCTTGTCATTTTCTTTAAAACTGTTATTATGTACTCCTTTTAAATACTGCAACACAGTTTATTAATTTGTGTTTTATGTTTCAGACTGACTCGGTGTACGGCTGACTCGGTGTGCGTCCGCCTTCAAGAATGCAGACCCCTGAAGAATTGTGCGTGATTTGTAAGGAGAAATTGGACAGCGGACAGGAAGTGGTTCACATCTCGCAAAAAGGAGCAGATGGTATAAATGCATCCAGCCGCAGCCGTGGAAGCGATGTTGTTGCAACAGCTGGAATAAGTGTTCACGTTGTATGTAGGAAAAGGTTTACGGATAAAAAGACCATTGAAATAAAGAAGCGACAGACCGCAGCCGAGGCAATACCAAGGAAAAGTGCTCGTTTTCATGAATACGCATTTTCCAGTGCTACTCACTGTTTGTTTTGTGATACCTTTGTGGACTTTTTTTCCAAACGCAAACCAAAATCAGAGCATGTCAAAATAAGAACTACAGAGTTCTCCGAAACCATAAAAAGGTGCTGTGAAAGCCGCTGCGATGAATGGTCGTTAATGTAAAAGGCCGTCTGGAGTATTATCTTCGTGATCTTCCTGCTGCAGATTGTGTCTACCATCACACCTGCAGCGTAAATTTTCGAAGTGGAAAAAACATTCCTCGCGCATACTCCTCCGACATCATGATTCGAAGAAAGGGAGACCAACTAATGAAGAGCAACCCAAGCATTCCTTCAGACCTGTGCTTACCTGGAAGAGAATGATGATGAACAACTGTTGATTGGAGACCTAATTTCCAAAATGGAGGAATATCTTCAAGGAAGTCAGAGCTCTGTCTACGAACGCAGGCACATGAAGAGAAAGCTTTTAGAACGTTACGGAGACAAGATCATAATATCAGGTGAAAGTGGGAAGGCAGATGTAGTAACACTACGAGAGACAGCTAATGAAATTCTTATAGATTATCACAAAAAGTCGAAAGAATGTGATATAGATATAGAGCTACAGAAGATTTACCTAGTAGAAGCTGCTGCAAAAATAATCAGAAGTGATATCAAGTCTGTCGACTCGCCTAGAAAAGATGTGTATCCATCTCCAAATGACATCACTGCAGAAAGTGCTCTTGATACATTCCAACAGTCTGAAATTGCTATTATCAAAAGCATTTGCGGGACAGGATGCTTCAAGAAAAATAGGTGCAATTGGGCAGAGCATTATGCAAGCAACCCGTCCTAGAGGATTACTATGTCCACTACAGATCGGTTTGTCGGTTCAGCTACACCACAACTTTAGGTCAAGGTACCTTATTGACGTTCTCCATCAGCTGGGTTACTGTTCGTCGTATGCAGAAGTAACAAGATTCGAAAGAAACGCGGCGCTGGCAAGTGGGTCTGGCTCTTTTACTGTTGATGAAAACACTGCAGTCCTTCTAGCAGCAGATAACGTCGATCATGATGTCTGCACTTTGGATGGGAAGAATACCTTTCATGGAATGGGTATGATTGCCGCAATAACTCCGAAGATCAAGATCCCCCTTCTATTCACAGGCGTAATGTTGGTGACAATGACATTAAGAAGATTGCAACCGTTGACATTAGGGAATATAGACACGCGAGAAGCATGTTGAGGGACATCTCATTCCGCGAACTTCCAGTACCCACTGCCACCATAAGTCGACTTAGTCTTCTCTGGCAGATATCTTCAGCAGAAAGATCAGGTCCAAGTTGGTCCGGAACAATGCAGGCAATTCACGGTGGATCAAGTGTCTCACATCCAGGTGTGGCGTCGATCACGTTCCTTCCATCATAGATATGTCGCCAACTGACATGACCTGCATATTTTCGACATTACTATATTTGAGCAAGATAGCACGCGATCAAAAAGTCCTATACATTATTACCTTTGATCAGCCTTTGTTCTGGAAAGCTTCCCAAATCATCAATGAACAGAGAGACCTGCAGGACATTGTTTTAATGCTGGGATCATTTCACACACTTGATGAATCTTTTGGGAGCAGTCGGTACTCTTATGAATGGTTCAGGATTGTCTGAAGTACTTCAAGAAATATACGGACCAAATGCCGTGCAACACATGATGTCTGGAAAAGCTGTTTCAAGAGCGATACGTGGTCATATGATAGTAGATGCAGCTCTTAGTACCTTACTAGTCGCAGACGTTTTCCCTCGTAATGAAGATGGAACTCCTCATGACCTCCATAAGGAAGCTTGTGACCTGCTCGACGATGTTATGACCGCCAAACAATCAGTTGAGGATGTGGAATCTTCGAATGCATTGTCTCAGATTGCTACCACTTTGGATGCGAAGAAAACTGACCTACAATCTACTTCGCAAACAAGTCAATTCTGGTTGGAATATCAGCGAATGATCAACATTGCACGTTCCTTGATAACAGCAGACAGAACCGGCTCGTGGGATTTGCATTGCAAGCTATGCTGGAGACCATCCCCATAATTGCAGCAGCCGGACATCACAATTACCTGAAATCGATATACCTGTACCTGCAGAAAATGTTAAGTTTGCCTTCTGAAAATCCAGCCGTTAACAAAATGTTCCAGGAAGGTAAGTTTGTGGTAAGAAGAAGCGACAGATTATGGGCCGGACTCGGCACAGACCTGGTGATAGAACAAGTACTAATGCGTTCCCTGAAAAGCAGAGGCGGACTGACACGCGGAAGTGGATTTACAGACATCAAAGGACAACGTGGCTCTTTTCTATGCCTCTGTGTTCCACTTATAACTTAGCAATGCAGGAATACACCAGAGTTTTGTTGGAAAGTAGTGAACAGCACAAGGAAATGAGGGGAAGTAGACAAATCAGGGACAGTAATGACATGAAGAAAGTACTTGAACGTCTGGAATCCTTATCCCCATTCCATTCTACCTCGGGTCTCTGCAACATTGTAACAGGGCTAACTGCTGATCCTGGAGTTAACGTTCATCAATTGCATTCAATCGGTACGAACATTGTCGTAAAAATGATTGGGAAACAAGCCTTTACATATTCTGCCAAAAGATCTGACAAAGTGAAAACACTAGGATCTGCTTCTGCCGTTGTGATCACTGATGCTTCAGATATAGAAGTAGATCCTGCACTACTGTTTCAGAGAATGATGACTGTTGCCACTGGCGGAGACATGAATCTTGAAGATGTCATGTGTTACGAACTGTGTGCATATCCTCCTGCATTGTTCGAATCACGAAGTATCTTGAGGAAACCCGATAAGTCTCAGCTAGCTCATGCAATAATCAAATACACTGACACTTTACGCATGGAAGAAGTTCAAGAAATTCAGTGCACAGACCAGTACGTATTGGATGGTGGATCTCTACTACATCGTGTTTCCTGGCGTCAAGATGAAACATGACAGCATCGCCAACTCATATGCCGATTTCACTCTGAAACATATGGAAAAGCAATCATTGTTTTGATGGCTACAGCAGCTCTCCTACGATCAAGGACATGACCCACAGAGACGCAGCACCAAGACAAGCAGAAATGTGAATCTCAGTCCAAGCATGAAGTTTGTTGGCCAGAAGGAACACTTCTTGGCTAATGAAAACAACAAGCAAGCATTTATTTCCCTCGTAGGTGAGATGTTGAAGAAGCACGGGTGTACTGTTCACAACGCAGATGGGGATGCTGATGTGGACATCGTTCGTGCAGCAGTTTCCTCATCAGAAAATGCAACTACAACAGTAATAGGGGAAGACACCGACTTGCTGATTCTCCTTCTGTACCATGCCAAGGACAGTGGTTTCAAGTTGTACTATCGCAGCGATATAAGACGGGGACCATCTCCTAATCCTGTGTATGATATTCTCAGCATTCAATCATTGTTAGGCAATGACAACTGCAAGTATCTCCTGTTTGTGCATGCTTTCACGGGCTGTGATAGCACATCCAGAATTTTTTCGATCGGTAAAGCCAAAGCATTCGACACACTGATGAAGGTGGCTGAACTCCGTTCAGTTGCAAATACATTCTGTTCTGATTGTTGCCAACACTCTGACATTGAAGCCGCTGGAAGAAAGGCAATGCTTCTGTTGTATGGCTGCAAAACACTTGAATCCACTAAATCACTACGTCATCGAATGTTAGTTGAAAAGGTAGCTACAGCTAAATCTTTTGTTACACCCGAACGTTTGCCACCTACCGATGCGTCCACAAAGTACCACAGCTTTCGCACATACTTTAAATTCCTAATCTGGAAGTCTACAGAAGAGAAGATCGATGCAGAACAGTGGGGTTGGTATGTAAAGAATAATTCCTACTACCCTACAGCCTGCGACAAGCCACCAGCTCCAAATTATCTACTCAACATGATCCGCTGCTCCTGCAAGACGAAATGTGCTACTTCAAGATGTGGATGCAAGCGTAATGGAATGCCCTGTTCAGCCGCTTGTGGCGAGTGCCAAATCAGTGGTTGCGATAACAACCCAAGTACCGGTAATCTATCCGATGATAGTGATGAAGAGGATTAATTTCTGTATGTTTGTGACCAGGTATCACTTCTTCTGTAATGAACATAACTTGAAACTGGGAAAAAAAAATTGTTGTATTATTGATTATAAAAATCTGTAAAAAGCTATATAACATTATATTTGCGTAATAACTGGTTGTGTTGTATATTGTTGAATTGTTTAAAACATTACAACTGTAAAGAAAAAGCATCAAATGTATCTCTATAAATAAAAGCGTAAATTATATATATTTTTTTTTCGTAGGAAACATCCAGTCCGCCATTTTGAATTTCATTTTTGGGGTGTTCCCGGGGTCCAATTTTGTCGGATTTTGGATATGTTATTCGGCAATGGTTCCTGAGCTGGAAACAGTTTAGAAAGCTTCTGAAGCAATTTTGCCCAGGTCTAACTACAATTGCCTGGACTATTTTTTCTACAGAGACTATCGCATTTATATGCACGTAAACCACTCATGCTGAATCGCAACGGCTGTGTCATAGTTAACGCACCTTCAACATACAGACACAGGCGCTAAGTCGGATTAATTCTCAAACCTTGGCCAACATACCCTTTGTTTTTACTGACCTTTATTTCGAACCAAATGATCAGTAATTTCTTTCTATCAAAATCTTCTCGAACAATCTTCTAGCTACAGTAGTGCTCAGAAGTATTCGTACAGAGAAATATTTAAGTTATATTCGTCCTTATCTTTTGTACCATGCATACGATAGTTAGGAAAAGTTTACCGTTCGTTTGAAAAAATTTAACAAATAAAAAAATCAGTTTAACTGTAACATATAATGTAAAACCGCAAAGAATTTGAGGGAAAAAAAAAGTTAAAATTTATTTACATTTATTTACAATATTATTTAATACTTTGTGTCCACCTTCGGCTTGACGAATTTAAAATTTTGATCAGTAGTTGGCTGTTTATTGATTAGAGACTGTTGGCAATTCTGAATTATAGAATTTTCTCTGTGAATCTTCATGGAAGACGGATGACTGTACAAGCCATTAGTAAGCGATGGGTCATCGTGACAAAGAGCCGTCTACAGATCTAAAGAGGTCTGTTATTGCTGCACACGAGTCTGGAAAGAGTTATAGGAAGATAGGAGAACAACTTCGAATTCCATTTACAACGGTTGCTGCAGTTATAAAGAAATGGAAAGGTTTTGAAAACAATCAAAACTCTACCAAGATGTGGACGACCTTGCAAGATTTCAGAACGTACAGTTAGACGGATTGAAAGAATGGCTGGTGCGAATCCACGAGTGACTGCAGGTAATATTTGCCAAACATTAAGAGCGTCTAAGATCGAGGTCCATCCCTCTACTGTACATCGTACGCCAAGAACTTCAAGAATCACCAAAATGATGGATTTGCATTCTGGAAGAAAGTTTTTTGGACAGACGAGACCAAAATTGCATTATTCGGAAACAACGAGCAACGGTATGTTTGACGAAATCAAATACTGCATGAGAAGAAAAAAAACATTCTTCCTACGGTCAAACAATAAACATGGTGATGGTAGTTTGCTTATTTGGGAATGTTTTTGTCCAGGAAAGATTGTTGTCATGAATGGAATCTTGAATTCGAAGAAATATCAGGAAATTTTAAAACTAAATATATTGCCTTCAGTTCGGGAGTCGCGAATCGGTCGCAATTGTGTACTGCAACAACATAATGACCCAAAACAAAAGTAAAAGCACCATGAAAAGGTTTCAAAAAGAATTTCAAGCTTCTCGAGTGGCCCAGTCAAACCCCAAATCTCAGTTTAGTCGAAAATTTAGGGTTGAAAAAAGCTGACTAGTCCGGTTGCACGGGGTGGGAACCCTGCATTGTTTGTTATAAAGCAAATCTTGACATATTTTGAAAGCTTATACCACCCTATTCAAGAATCCATCGGGTGTACACCTGACCCCCGCTTGGCTTTTTCAATATGGCCGCCATTTTCCAAGATGGCCGGCGAAACTGAAAAATCCCACATCCTGGTCAATACTTGATGGATTTTGATGATCTTGGTGTCATTTCTAGGGGTTTTTAGGACGATGAGTCGATCTGGAGGGGTTGCAGATACTTTGGGAGTCGTTTTGACCCACATTCGTCAATACTCAAGGTTATTGGAGGTCAAACGCCCCCCGAAATAAGGAATATCCTATATCCCGGGCAGTCGTGGAGATATTTTGGTGATCTTACTGTCGTTTTTATGGTTTTGGGCGAGATTGAGTAGTTCTATAGGCACATGATAACAGTAGGATATCATTTTGCAACTCCATGGGTCAAGGTCATTTGAGGTTAAAGTTTGGCCTTGAAATATGATAATGCCACAGTTGACATCACTATATTTGCTTTATTTCAGTGACAATTTCTACAATCTAGCTGACTGCTGAGCACTTAACATCTTTTCTGCAGATAAAACCAGATCATAATGCTTAAATGACATAACCCACATTATATGGATATGGATATTCAGATATAAACCACAATTTATGCTGAAGTGCAGGGTACATGCATTCTATGAAAGGTTGCAAAGCTACAAGATATGACCTCGTAAGCAAATCAAAGCTCACACCTAGCTGGGGGATTGGCATTGACAACTTTGATGCAGTTATTCACATTAGGTAACCATTTATTGGGGGCAAATATCAAAAGACATGGTTGTGTCAGGATCGTCAGGATCATCAGTCTGCTCTTCGTTTGCGTTTTGGGTCAATGGATTGTTGCAATCCAAGCCGCTGCCACATGCACAGAACATTGTGCAAGGGATTCCGCGTTCCATGCAGCCGCAGCGACTCCCCCTGCATGCTGATTGTGATTCACACCCACATCTGATTAGCTTCAGAACTTCATCTGGTGCTAAGCACACTCCTTCAACTGTTTTTGGGATGAGAACTCTGTTTGTTTCGTCTCTCTCCCACCCATAATGCACAGGATCAAGTGGTGGTGGGTCACACTTTAGTACATCGAGCCAGTTCGCCACAGTGTAGTGGGCTCTGAGCACATTTTGATGGAAAGCTTCAGTTGTTGGTGGTAGAGAACATAGTTTGTGTGCAGCAGTTCCCGACTTCCCTGTCTTCTGAGCCCATACTCGCTGACGACACTCAGTAAGAGATGATGATTTCTTATCCCCATAGCGTGCAACAATGAACGCTGTTGCCTCTTTCTCGATATGGTCAAAGCATGCATCAAGGGACCCCAGCTTGTCTAGTTTCCGACCCTTTTTTCAGTTTTTTTCAGTTTTTCCAGTTTTTCAGTTTACACTTTTCTATCAACACATCTTTGTAATTTGTTTTTTTATCACCAAGCTTATCGGTCATAAACCTAGATGCTGGAATGCAGTATTGCACCGGAACTTTGATGTCATATTTCTCGGGTAATATACACTCACTGACTTTCAAACAAAAGAGACAGTATTTTTTAGGTCATATACTGGGCCTTCACTGAGAACAGCACTACGTAGTCTTTTTGGCTCCACTGTAGGGGTATCACATTCTCTCTCTTTCATGAATGCTGATAAATTCCGCTTGGACACATAAGTGGAAACAGTTCTTGTGACAACAAAGGATTTTTGCTCCATCTTCCAAGAGAGGCTCTAGTCTCGCTCGAACATCTGGCTGCCCTCTGATGTCGCTGCTCTCTATGATTTTCTGAATCCTCCCACAATTTGAAAGACCTTTCTGACCTCCAGGACAGCTACGCAGGAAATCCTTGAAGAAACATTCGTCTGCAGCTTTTGTAGAACCTGAAAAATAAGAATTTTGTTTACCCATTCTTCAGAGTACAAATCGCATTGAAATAATTTATCCTCAGCAAATGAAAACTAAACAATGCTCACCTGGTATATTCTCCATATTCAGCAGTCAAAAAACAATTTTGGAATCAGCACAACCAAGACGTCATCAAACCACCAGGTGGGCAGCACCATCAGCAATAATCTCAACAACCTGAAAAAAAGAGGAATTAGACATATTGGAATTCAGCTTACCATGGGGAAAATAATCCCTGATTTCATTTTAAACCCTATAGAACTACTCAGTCTCGCCCAAAACCAAAAAACGATAGTAAGATCACCAAAATATCTCCACGACTGCCCGGGATATGGGATATTCCTTATTTCGGGGGGGCGTTTGACCTCCAATGACCTTGAGTATTGACGAATGTGGGTCAAAACGACTCCCAAAGTATCTACAACCCCTCCAGATCGACTCATCATCCTAAAAACCCCTAGAAATGACACCAAGATCATCAAAATCCATCAAGTATTGACCAGGATATGGGATTTTTCAGTTTCGCCGGCCATCTTGGAAAATGGCGGCCATATTGAAAAAGCCAAGCTGAGGTCAGGTGTACACACGATAGATTCTTGAATGGGGTGGTATAAGCTTTCAAAATATGTAAAAATTTGCTTTATAACAAACAATGCAGGGTTCCAGTAAAATCAGGGTCTGTGCTATACCGGACTAGACTGCAAGAGAAACCCTTCGAATCTAAATGAATTGCAACAATTTTCTTTAGAATGGGCTAAAATTTCTTCCGAGAGATGTTAAAGCCTCGTAGAAAAAAACCTAAAACGAATCATTGAAGTTATTTGTGCCACACACAAAGTAATAAGTAATTTTGAAAGTAAATATACGAAAACTTTTGCATTTTAACTATTTTTCTTTATTCTCCTCAAATTCTTTGATGTTTTACATTATATGTTGGGGTTGAATCCGTTTTTTTTTAATTTGTTAAACTTTTCCAAACGAACTGTAAACTTTTCATAACTGTCTTATGCATGGTACAAAAGATAAGGACGAATATGACTGAATTATTTCTTTGTACGAATACTTATGAGTACCAGGTGTGTGTGTAAAGTAACGCCAGTGAACATGGACGAGTAATATTCATTACATGTACTTTATAACAACTGTATATTCGATAGTAAAGTTTATAAGAGGAGTTGAAAATGTCCACCATCGACCTCTAAACAGGCTCTTGCACGACGTATCACATTCGAATCAACCAGTTCAAATCAGATTTGTCTCTTCAATCGCGTTACTTTATACACACCCTGTATTTATATCCCTGTGATACCGTTGTGTTCTCTCACCTTTGCAAGTTTATATATAGTGGTATAATTATAGCTTTTGCCAACTGTTCACTATATATACAGCCACTTGTCCACGCTTATTATAATATATCATTTGGGCCTCCACACATGCATCGCTAAAACCAACTGAATTAGCATCCACTTATGTCCTCCATTATTTATGTCCTCCATTATTTATTTCCTCCATTTCGGCTCTGCTCAATTATTTTTATAAAAGCTCACTAGAACTCTCTTTCCTTCATTTAAGCTCGTATATATGTTGCACTAACACATTACTATTCGTACCGTGCATATGAATATTCGTCCCAGGCGTCTGCTTCCTCCAGTCCATTCATCTCCACAAATTGCTTCTTCATCTAAATTCCTCAACATAAAGTAGCTTCTTTTTGCTTCTTGAACTATTTTATTAAAGTTCATTGCGTCTTCTCCATTCATTACCGTCATAGTAAGATTACCCAATTATCTGATGCTGAAATGGAAGAACAGTGAAAGCCAAAATTGAATTCTAGAAGGAATTTTCTATTGCACTTAATTAAATGTAATTAAAGTATAGGTGAATATGTAGTTTTGTAGCCACCAGTGTTTTAACAGTCGAAATCCCGTACATGCATCCTGACTGGCCGAAAGTTGATGACATCATTAACTCGTCCAATCATGGCAACCATATTGATGGCATTATCAACGTTTAGTCAGTCAGGATTCATGATATATATATTGACCCTACTAACCTAACGTAACCTACCCACCTAACCCAGCATACGCCTAACCCGGGCATAAGATTCACCTCACTTTACTAACCTAGTGTATGCCTAAGCCGGGCATAAGATCCTATACCCGCTTTACTAACGTAACTTACCTCCTATCGTGGATAGGGATGTGGTACTTGTAGGTTATCTCCCACCACCAATTTTGACAGAATATTTTCGTTAAAACTAACGAAAATATCACGACTTAACCTAACCAATTATCAAGGGCGTACAGTTGATCTATTAGATTGAATGCCCGGTTAAACTGGGCATTACCAATCCTTCGCACAATTTAATTATTGCTTTTTCAGCCAGAATGAATTTACTGCGACTTCATGCTATTTGCCACGATGACAAATCAAGCGTCACATTACTGCAAGAAAAGGGTATCGTCCACCAAACAAAAGGCAACACGGCACACACCGCCAAATGCTAGATTCGTATTTGCGTGAATACCTGTGGCAATCCAGACTACATGGTCAAGATCCCTTTGAAGCCATACTTGGTTCAATAGTTACATTTTGGCCTCCAGAGTAACATAAAAATTTGTTTTAATAAATATATATTTTTATACTTTGTATCTATGCGTCATAGTAAATACTATTCCAGAAACAATGTTATAATTAATAATAGATCAACTGTACGCCCTTGATAATTGGTTAGGTTAAGTCGTGATATTTTCGTTAGTTTTAACGAAAATATTCTGTCAAAATTGGTGGGGGCGGAGATAACCTACAAGTACCCAGGAATGTTGTACCTCCTTAAAATTTCTTCAAACCGATCCTCCTCTCGTTACCTCGCCCGCCACATTTACGTTGTTACATCCTTCACTGTAAAACAAGCGCTTACGCACACCTCCCAGCCAAAATTATACCAAATTATAGGCATTTTTAATGACACCTCAAACTGAAAAGAACATTTGTAAATGGTCATATGAATCTTTTCGGTTTGGCGGACTGGGACAGATTTTTACGAAACTAAGCAAACCAATTACTTACAAATTTTATCCTAAGGAAATGTCTAATTCCTAACGTAACTTAAATAACCTACCTAACCTAACCTAACTTACATTTCCTTAGAATAAAATTTTTAAATAATTGATTTGTTAAGTTTCGTAAAAATCTGTAGCAGTCCGCCAAACCGAAAAGATCCGGTCATATTACAAACGAATGCAAGAGTAATTAGAAGTTTATAGTTTAAATTCTAGTTACTTCCAACAACACCAAACCAAAAATCTTAAACGTTTTTTATACAAATTGCGCTTCGCTTCACATTTTGTACAAATTTCTGGATCTTTTATCAATCGCTTGAACTGTACTGTAAATATGCGACTCAATTCACCGTCATTTTGTACTAATTCTGCTAAATCCGTGATCGTATTTGGACGTATCTTTACCACACGGTTTTTCAGTCAACTTAACTTTTTCATACCTGATTTTCGCTTATTTTTCATGCCACAAAAAAACACTTATGTTATATCTCTAGAATGACTAAAATCTCACAAAATTTGATGGTCTCATTTGCGCCCATACGGCATGAAAAGGTTAAAACTTTGAATGACATTATGACGTATATGAATAAACCTTAGACTGGCAGATATTAGTATGATATTATTGAAATAGGCGGAATTTTGTTTATTTTGACTTTGTCAAAAATCTGGTGTCCATGAAACTACATATTAGCCAAAATATGATTTAAAGACCCTATAATTTATCTGCGCAATGACTGATATAATTTATCGGACAGAAGAAACCTTCAAATTACGATAAACAGAAGCTAATATAAGAAACTGCATCTTACAGTTCGCACATAAACACACAAAATTATAAAACGCATAAAAAAATATTATCAGTGATAATATTCTTTTTTTTCAATATTTTATTCTTTGTGGTAAAAATAATAAAATAACAAAATTTGAAAAACATAAACCTCAATTATTAATGATTACTTTTTTATATGCCTTTTAAAAATTTTATGTTCGAAGGCGAACTTTTTACCGAAACTGTACATCACCATGGCAACGTTTCGAAATGAGCGACTTGACAAGAAGGATAGGCAGTAAGAAAAGGTTTTTATTCGCATGTTCGTTCCTTATATCTCAGGAGTCACAAGAATCTGATTCCGCAGAAACTGTTTCTCATTCCTCGTAGTGATTAACGTGGACAAAGTAAGTCCTAGTTTCAGAGTTATAGGAAGATAGGAGAACAACTTCAAATTCCATTTACAACAGTTGCTGCAGTTATAAAGAAATGGAAAGGTTTTGAAACAATCAAAACTCTACCAAGATGTGTAAAATTGAATCATAACGACATTTTGAATCCGTTAATTTAGTTTTTCCCTTTTTAAACAAAATTATAGGTATAATTTTTGGAGTAAGTGTAGTTTATGTCCTACTGTGGTGCCTAGTGTAGTTTACGTTCCCCTACATCATCCTAGTGTAGTTTACGTTCCCCTACATTATCCTAGTGTAGTTTGTGTTCCCCAACTTTGTCCGCGTATACTTAATCAAATAAAACGTTAAAACTAACGAAAATATTACGACTTAACCTAACCAATCTTCAATATATATATATAAAGTAGGCCTAGTATTAACCGGTTTTATGTGGCTAATGGAGTAGGCCTACTATAAATAATTACTAAATGAAATGGTACGAATGATTCGAGGTCACCAGCTTGGATTACACCCAAACAAACAATATTAATAAGGTTAGAAAAATTACCTTGTGGTTTTGTGTTTAATTAAGAAAATAAATCAGTTATTTGTTCACAGCGATTAACAATGCAATGACGGTAGTTATCTACAGATCTACAGAAGTTAAAGCTAACAAAGACCCTAAGATCCACTCCGAGGTTAGCCCGAGAGAAAGGAAAAGAGTAGGGGGTTAAGAGAAGAGAATAAGGGGTTAAGTAAGTAGCAACACCTATCATTCGTGGATTAACATTCATTCAGAAAAAAAGAAAGACACCATCATCATCCGCCGGCCACTGCCGACAAGTCAGAAAAATAGTCGAAGAGAATAGGAGAGGGGTGAAAGATGAAAAGAAGTAAAATAAAAACGCTTACAAACCATGCAAACAGTCATAACTCACTGTCATACCATGCAAACTACAGACATGCAAGTAAAGAGAGTTACAGACATGTAAGTAAGGAGAGGATAAGAAAAAGAAAAAGAAAAAAAAGAGGTAAAGTTAAACAAAAAGTGGGTTAGTTTGCTCTACGAGCTACATCTACGTTCGTGCTACTCTTTTTTTTTATTGTTGGCATCACACACTGCCATTTCACAGGCTGGCATTAATCGTCAACAGACTCATCCTCGACCACCACCCCCAGAGCTCCTGTTACTAATTGTTTTTTTTTATTTTAAACAACGTTAATATTTTTAAAATGCCTATCTAGACGGTTCTTAAACATATTAACGCTGGTAGAGTTAATGACTGACGAGGGAAAATTATTCCATTTATCAATTACTTTAAACGTAAAGAAGTTTTTAGCGATATTAGTAATGAAACGTCTGCCACGCAACTTAAATCCGTTATTACGAGTATTGCTATTATCGAAGGTGAACAGTTTGTCAAAATTTACGTTATCGATGTTATTAACGATTTTGAAGACTTCAATAAGCTCCCCCCTTAATCTCCTAGTTTCGAGTGAATGCAAGTCTAACACTTTAATCCTATCTTCATAAGACTTGTTGCGCAAAGACGGAATTAGTTTCGTGGCACGACGCTGAACCCTTTCTAACCTATCAATATCATCGCGCAAATACGGGCACCAAAACTGAACGGCATATTCTGAATGAGGCCTGACTAGGGACTTGTAAAGGGCAATATAATATCCTTCGATTAAATTCGAAATTACGCGCTATGAAGCCTAACATCCTATTAGCTTTTGCGCAAGACTCCAGGCACTGGTTCCTAACTTTTAAATCCTTAGATACGCGTACGCCTAAATCTACTTCCTCGTTAACGCTCGCTAACGCTCCATCATCCATCGTGTACGTGTAATTATTGTTACGAGAACCTATATGGAAAACTTTACATTTGTCTACGTTAAATTGCATCTGCCACTTATCCGTCCACTCCATAATCCTATTTACATCGTCTTGGAGCCTATTTCTATCGTCCTCGTTAACAACCTTACCGCCTATTTTAGTATCGTCCGCGAATTTTGACACGTTACTAATCAACCCTACTGCGAAAAATGCTCTGTTTGAATTGGTCCACAATTAACCCACCCCTTATTTCTCCAGTCTAACTATAGAGTAGATCAAGTCTAGCCTAGAGGGGTCAGCCTAGAGATTCCGGAAATGGTCCAGAGCGGGCAGATAAATTGAGGTCCACAGTAGGATTCCTCACAAGATTAGGTTAGGGCAATCTACCTTCACCTTTGTTAAGCTATGAGTTGATGCTGGGTCTTAGGTCACAATGTAGGCCTAACTTGTTTGACCCAGCTTAATTTAATGTTCTTAACTGTTTGGTGTTAAAACTCATATTAGTCACTTACTTTTAGTTATTACAGTCTCTCCCTTCTCCGGTTGTCTCATTCGAGAGCGTACTTTGCTGGTACGTCCTCTCGCCCCGTTCTTCGTTTTCGTTCTTCTTTTTTGTTCTCCTCTTCGCGGGGCTTCTTGTACCAGCGTTGTCTTGGTTTATTCCTCGGTTGGTTGAGCGGTAATGTATCACCATTACCGAGCACGCTCCTCCCACACAGTATATAAATACTAGTATGGAGAATAACTCTGGTGAGCAACCAATTGGTTTCTTCCACCCAGTTATTGACATAAAAGGAATTTAATGATTGTTAGATTAACTACCTACCTACTCAGTGAACCATTTTCGTTACCTCCCAACTACCCACTCATCAGTTTTCCATATACTGGGGGCCCCGGGAGATAAAAATTTTGGTGTCATTGTCACCAATTTTTGTCTGAGTGTAGACTAGCTAACTATTTAACTGTAAATGCCTGTTAATCTGATTAACAGTGCCTATCCTCACCTTCTCATTGAGAAGGTGTAGCATTTAATTAGAAGAGAAAATATACATCCATAGGATGAAACTGTCTATGGTCTTTACCATAAGAAAAGAAAAAATGAAAGTTAGAAGAAAATTACAATTCCCCAGCATCTATTTTTTGTTGTAAATATAGTCGCGCCTTTAATGCTGTTTGTCGCTGAGGTCTTGTGTCTGTCAATGTTGTAGTAGGATGCGTTACCACTCCTACTGTCAAAGGAATAGTTACTGGAAGTTCAGTGTCTCCAGTTGTTACTGTCAGTGGAGAAGGTTCTCCAAAGTCCATTGTTTTGGGTCCAGACTCTAAAGGGTACAAAGAGAAATGTCTCTTGTTGTGTCACCCGTTGAAGTCCTTAATTTGACCACTCTTGTTACCCCATCTGCCCCTGGTCTGAGTTCTGAAACTCTAGCCAGAGGCCAGTTTTGTCTTGGAGTACTGTCATGTATGAGAACAAGGTCCCCTACCTTAATTGTGTCAGACCAATCCTTCTTAGTCATTTGTTTATGTCTCTCCCTTAGACCATCAAGTACTCAGTTTTCCACTGTTTAATGAAATGAGCTTTAACTCTAGTTAAATGTTGTAACTTAGTCTGGAGCTCATCATGTCGTTGAGTCCAGTTTGGGTCTTCTGAAGAGTCTATATTGTAGTCCGGCAGGAGACTAACTTGTTCTCCCCGAATCAAATGATTTGGAGTTAATGGTTCTGGGTCATTAATGTTGTCACTCACATAAGTGAGTGGTCTATTGTTAATGATGTTCTCAATCTCAGCCAGGAGAGTGAGTAACCCAAATAGTTTTCCCTATGGCCAAGGTAGGCCATAAGACACTTGTAATAGTTTTCCCTATGGCCAAGGTAGGCCATAAGAAAATGTTTAGCCCATGGCCAAGGTAGGCCATAAGACATTTAATGTTTGGCCCATGGCCAAGGTAGGCCAAAAGACCAAGGCTCATTGTTTTGGCCCATGGCTGAGGTAGGCCATAAGACCCTTGTAATTGTTTTCCCTATGGCCAAGGTAGGCCATAAGAAAATGTTTAGCCCATGGCCAAGGTAGGCCATAAGACATTTAATGTTTGGCCCATGGCCAAGGTAGGCCAAAAGACCAAGGCTTATTGTTTTGGCCCATGGCTGAGGTAGGCCATAAGACCCTTGTAATTGTTTTCCCTATGGCCAAGGTAGGCCATAAGAAAATGTTTAGCCCATGGCCAAGGTAGGCCATAAGACATTTAATGTTTGGCCCATGGCCAAGGTAGGCCAAAAGACCAAGGCTCATTGTTTTGGCCCATGGCTGAGGTAGGCCATAAGACCTTTATTGTTTGGCCCATGGCCAAGGTAGGCCATAAGACCAAGGCTCATTTGTTTGGGCTATGGCCAAAGTAGGCCACAAGACCAAGGTTCAGTGTTTGGGCTATGGCCAAAGTAGGCCATAAGACCCTTTTGAGTAACCCATGCAATCATTGCTTATGTTCAGATAGGTTGAGTGTATTTGTGGCACATGTAAAGAGTACAGTGTATATACATATATATACACAGATTGCAAGGAATGCATGTGCCTGTTGAAAAAATCTGTTGAGTGATTCTTCCTTAAAAGAAGAATTGGATGCTTGGAGTTGTATGCATTTTAAATGCTTGTTCACTAATGTTGTTTAACTGGGGATCGTAATGAAATATTGGACAAGAAGAAATTACCAGAGAAGAGAGAGAACAGACAAAACAGTCAAGTTTAAATTTGGTTTAATCCCCACCAAGTACTTATGTGTCACTCAGGTCTAAGCTTATAAGAGAATGAGACTCCTTAAATGTAAATGTTTCCTAGTTAGGCCCTAGGTTGTAGACCTAATTAGGCTTGCTCAGGTTAGGCTTAGGCTAGACCATTTAGCCTAATTCTGCAATTTTTGTTAAGTAAGGTTAAGGTTTGTAAATTCCCCACACACGGACCACCAATGCGAAAAATGCTCTGTTTGAATTGGTCCACAATTAACCCACCCTTATTTCTCCAGTCTAACTATAGAGTAGATCAAGTCTAGCCTAGAGGGGTCAGCCTAGAGATTCCGGAAATGGTCCAGAGCGGGCAGATAATTGAGGTCCACAGTAGGATTCCTCACAAGATTAGGTTAGGGCAATCTACCTTCACCTTGTTAAGCTATGAGTTGATGCTGGGTCTTAGGTCACAATGTAGGCCTAACTTGTTGACCCAGCTTAATTTAATGTTCTTAACTGTTTGGTGTTAAAACTCATATTAGTCACTTACTTTTAGTTATTACAGTCTCTCCCTCTCCGGTTGTCTCATTCGAGAGCGTACTTTGCTGGTACGTCCTCTCGCCCCGTTCTTCGTTTTCGTTCTTCTTTTTTGCTCCTCTTCGCGGGGCTTCTTGTACCAGCGTTGTCTTTTTATTCCTCGGTTGGTTGAGCGGTAATGTATCACCATTACCGAGCACGCTCCTCCCACACAGTATATAAATACTAGTATGGAGAATAACTCTGGTGAGCAACCAATTGGTTTCTTCCCCCAGTTATTGACATAAAGGAATTTAATGATGTTAGATTAACTACCTACCTACTCAGTGAACCATTTTCGTTACCTCCCAACTACCCACTCATCAGTTTTCCATACCTACATCTATGTCGTTAATGTAAATTACGAATAGCAATGGGCCTAACACTGAACCCTGTGGGACACCGCTACCTACAATCCTACATCCAACCACCCCGATTCACTACCATTAACAACGACCCTCTGACTCCTAGCACGAAGCCATTCCTCTAACCAGTTAGCTACCTGACCGCGTATACCGTGCGCTTTGACCTTCGCAATTAGTCTTCTATGCGGAATTGTATCGAACGCCTTTTTAAAATCTAAATAAATAACGTCAGCCGCTCTATGCCTATCGTATTCGCGCACTATTCGTTATAAAATTCTAACAAATTAGAAAGAAGATCTATGGCGTCGAAACTCATGCTGACTACTAATGAAATCTCTACTTCAAGTGATCGATGATACGATCCCTAACTACAGATTCCAAAAGTTTACCGACAATTGACGTTAAGCTAATGGGCCTATAATTGCTAGCTACGCTACTGTGCGGTTGCCTTTTTAAAAATGGGCGTGACGTTAGCTAATTGAAGTCTTCAGGAATAATTCCCGTTTCGAGTGATGATTAAAAATCTTCGTTAAGGGGCCTACAATAACGTCTTTCAAATCTTTCAAATGTCTGGGATAAAAAGCGTCAGGGCCTGGAGCCTTGCTAACTTTAGCCTATCGATATAATGCGCAATCTCACCCTCGTAAACAGTTATTTCATCCAAAATAGTTTCGCTACTAAATGGAACGATATCGTCCACGTCGGGAACATTATTTACGTCTTCTACGGTAAAAACTGTCGCAAAAAAATTATTGAAAATACCCGGCATCGCCTGAGCGTCAGAAGCCAAAGCGCCGTTAACATCCACTAGAGGGCCTATGTATCTTTTATCGGCTTACGATTATTGACGTATTCAAAAAACTTTTGGATTATGTTTACTATCCGCAGATATAAGTATCTCTAAATTACGCTTAGCATTCCTAACTGATTTTTAACCTGACGTCTAAGCTCGATATATCTATAAAGTTAGCTGCTGTGCTATTGTGCTTATTAAGTCTATGCGCTCTGTTACGCTCGTTTATGAATTCGCCTATTTCCCTAGTCCACCACTTGGGCCTACCATGATTTCTAGCGCGCTTGGGCCTACAAGGAATAAACTCCCTTTCAATGTTCATAAAACTTTCTTTAAACGCCTCCCAATGCAAATTTGTGTCATTACCCATAAGTTATCCCAGTCCACTACTCTCATCCTATCCGCAAAACTATCAAAATTAGCCCTACGAAAATCAGGGACTTCTATTACGTTACTATCCTTAGTGTTTTCTATCAATAACTTAAACCTAAGAATTTGATGATCACTACATCCTAAACTCTCGCCTACTTTTAAACCTTCGACTATATTTTCGCCGGTCGTCATCACCAAATCTAAAATATTGTCACCGCGTGTTGGTTCGGTAACCATCTGTCGTAAAAAATTATCTTCCATGAACTCAATCAATCTCAAACCCTCCTCATTACTAGAAAAGTCTCGTAATTAACATTAGGGCAGTTAAAGTCTCCGACAATTATACTATTCCGATTGTTAATAAAGTTACCAAGAAGTGAGTAAAATCTAGTATCGATATTGAGGAGTTGAACGGGAGGTCTATAAACAACAACAAAATTAAAACTAATACTACGCGCCTTAACTTCAACGCATATCGCATTAATTGCTGCCGGAAAATCTATCTTAACCTCGATAGCCCTAAGGGAATTACGAATGTACAGCAAAACGCCGCCACCAAACCTATGTAACCTATCATTAGTAAAGAGTTTAAAACCCGGTACATCAAGTTCCCCCAAAAAGGTCCCGAGTCACGGTATTTAACCACGTTTCAGTCATAGCAACTATATCGTGGTTGCCGGAATAAATTATCGCCTTAAATTCGTTTAATTTATTTCTAATACTACGCGCGTTACAATAAAAGACGTTTAAATTACTTTTTACCAGGGCCGGCGTTTTAAACTATTTTTCACGTCGGGCCCGCGTTCCCCGGACCCACAACGTTTAAAGAAGGCTTCGACCTATACAGCTTTCGCACGTTTTCGTCTATTAACCTACCTAGCCTAGCATTACCTATTTCATTAAAATGCACCCCCATCTTTTATAAAAAGGCTAGGATCACTGAATTCGGACCACAGCTTTACGAAGGGTACATTTTCCTCAGCACAAATCTCTTCTAATTTATTATTAAAAAATATTGTTTTTGACGTAATCCTAAGACCCAAACCGTGCCTAGGGGTAATACCTAGAACTAAAGACCTATCTGACCTCGCCTTCAGGGACCTAATTAACCCCTATATCTCTCCAAAAGTCAGGCACTCTTGTATCGGGCCTATACGAGTCGTTGCCTCCTACCATCGTCACCAACATCGAGTGACGGGAGGCAACGTCAATCGTATCCACTTCGTCCCTAACTCTGTCAACCCTGGCCCCTGGGAGACAGACCCTCCTCCTCTTGGTTGGATGCCGTTCAACGAACTCTTTGTCCATATGGCGCACTAAAGAGTCCCCAATTAAAATAGTTTCCCCCTCATTCACGTCCCTTTCCAAATGGGCGAAAGGGTTCGAAACCTCGATAGGGGGGGATTCCTATCACCTAACGTACGCGGCCTAGCTCCACCCTTAACTTCTCTAAATCCCTCCCCATCTACTAATCTCGGACCAACTTTAATCCCTTCCTCAACTCTATCCAACCTTCCCGACAAGCTACCTAAACTAGAAACTAGGTTACGCACCTCACCCTTCAAATTACTAACGTCTTCAACGTTAGTATTGGTTCGGCTTTCGTCAACCGTAGCCCTACCCCTGCCCTCATCAAGCGTTGCAAGTCTTTCCGTTACCTCACGTACACTGCGTTTTAAGTCAACTATTTCCTCCATTAACTCGCAAAAGAAACAAACTGATCTCTCGGTAATCGCCAGAGGACTGCCGTTATAATCTTTAAATTCCGAATACCACCGGTTTACCCCACACCTAACACACGACGCTTTCTGCGACGGCATCGCGCAGTTAAAAATTAGTTTATAACCGTCACAAGTTTAAGTTAAATTAAGCCGGCAAGCTATGAAAACTTCTAAATCGCCAAAAACCACTAATATTCAATTACTCAACTATAACAATGTGAATATAAACGCAAGTATATAAAATTCAAAACTTTCCAAAAGTAAAATTCTTAGCAATATGCAAAAGTAGATGCAATATCAGAGCTCAGGAAATGCGTCTGTTCAGTACAGAGTCAGTACAGGTCAGTTGTACGTCCTTGATGATTGGTTAGGTTAAGTCGTGATATTTTCGTTAGTTTTAACGAAAATATCACAACTTAACCTAAACAATCGTCAAGGGCATACAGTTGACCTAACCGGGTATTCAATTAACCTAACCGGGCATTCAGTTGACCTAACCGGGCATTCAGTTAACCTAACCTAACCTAACTTTTAAACCGCTCATTTCTCCAAAAAAAAATTAAATTTTTTTAAATCAGCGTAAAACTCTACATTAAATATTTTATTTTCAACAAAATCGGAAACAGTACATGAAACGGAAAGATCCGAAATTATGTACGTGCGTTTGGTGCGCTGAATGGATTACGTAATACACTGACTTAGGTAGGCTAAAGAGTTATGCATAAATGGAACATAGAATAGATGCTGCAGCCTATTGATGATAGAAAGAATGCACGTACGTCTAGTACACTGTAAGTAGATTCGGCCGTCAATAATGAAATGCTTAAAAGGTTCACATACACAAACCGATTCAAAATAAAATTAATTACATGAAAGAACACAATAACAGGGTAATACACAATTACGGTATTGGAATGACACTTGGAATAGGCCTACTGCAGTTCTAACGGGAAAGTTAGTTTGAATGTTATTGAACACTTTTGGGTATAGCCTAAAACGCGGTTCTGCGATTACACTGTCGACTTCACGAGGATTGCTTAAGAACGAGGCACAGAGAACTTACCGACAATGTTGAAATACCTCTGGAGATGAAGAGATACCTGAAGGTTGACCTTGTAGACTGTAGGCCCGAAATGCCAAATACCTCTGGAGATGAAGAGATACTTGAAGGTTGACCTTGTAGACTGTAGGCCCGAAGTGAAGTTGACCGTCCTGTATTTCGCACGTCGAGGATGACCTTGAGACCGTTAGCGGGGCCTATTGAAGCTTGTTGAACGGGCGCCGATCGAATTGAGGTGAAAGATGAGTTAAACCAGGGTCAGAAGGATGTCGGCTCAAGTGTTTATTTCCTTCGTGTAGTATTGAGATGTTCCTTAAGGGACTGAGGCCGGCTGAAGTCGAACGGCGCTGGGTTTCGAAGGATTGCTTCTGCAGGCGGTCTGTAGAAGGCCTTACTTGATGATAGACCGGAGCCTCGAAGGAACAGCAGGCCGCTCCCCGGCGAAGGTCGGAGAGCGGGTGGCTTGACGAGTGTTACTGCTGACGAAGGATGCTGAGAGTGAGACGTGACGACCAAGACGAAAAAATTGTAAGCGAGAAGTGAGAAAGTTTGTTTGTTTGTTTTTTCTGTTTAAGGTGCTTTCAACCCTGCTGGATTATTGACACCATTTTTTTTTTTTTTGTAGAGAAAGGTGGTGAAAGGAGTAGTAGAAGGGAATATCAGTATTAATTATTGAGAAAGTGTATCAGTGGACAGTGAACACAGCCTTTTATAACCTCTTAAGACGCTAAGTTTCGCGGCCTTTTTGAGACGCCTACAAGCGTCCTGTTGTTTCTCCGTCCTTGACAAAACCACGTGTGTTCTTCAATTCTTGATGATTCCAAGATTTTGAGAATGTCGGTGGAAAGAATTCCTTTGACTGTTCTTTGTCTGTTCACTACATATATATAAATTGACGATTGGTTAGGTTAAGTCGTAATATTGGCGCACATAAAGCAAAAGCACCCCCTGTGTAATTTATTTATTTATGGTCAGATTTTCATGAAATTTTCAATATAAAGGTTTTCAAATACTAACTGGGCCTTCAATGTTGTTCCGATGTCCGCCATTGAAGGCCGGTTAGGTCAAATGTATTCCCGGTTATGTCAACTGTATGCCCGGGTTTTTCTTTTTTTTTTTAGAAAACATTTTTTAAAAAATTTAAAAAAAAATTTAAACAATGATGTGCGTTATTCCGATGCCCGCCTTGAAAACCTCTATATTGAAAATTTCATAAAAATCTGACCATAAATAAAGAACTTACACAGGGGGTGCTTTTGCTTTAGGTGCGCCGTAATATGTTCGTTAGTTTTGACGTTTTATTTGATGGATTCATTTAAAAAATGTCTCCTAAAGATCCTAGTGTAGTTTACGTTCCCCAACTTTGACCTAGTGTAGTTTGTGTCCCCTTTTGCGTTAGGGGGACGTAAACTACACTTGCTCCTAATTTTTAAATAAATAACAAAGGCCTGCGAATGAGAACTTTGTAAGAGTTTTTCTTACTAATAACTTATTTTATATAATACAACTACACTGATTTCGGAATGAGGTGTCCATTTTTTTCTATCACGTAAGGATTTTCTGCAAACTGGAAGGGAAAAAACAACAACATAAATATTATTTATAATTTACATTAGGTACCTATTTCGCTTTGTTATACTAATTACAAATGCAAACAACTTTAAAAAGAAAGAAGACTATTAACGTCAATTACACATTCATCTTTATTTGTCCCGAGTTTTCGTGCGAGATCTACTATGCCTTTTAGTCTCGAATGTACGCGCTGTTCCTTTTCTTTTATGTAATAATTCTGGAGTATCCCGTTTCAACATCCAGCAGTAATCAGCCATCATGCTGATGTCCCACCTTCCCTGATATCTCTTCTCCATTTCTTTGATGTCTTGGTGAAACCAAGCATTTATAGGCAGTAGTTTTTAATCAAAATTTAATGAAAATGACTTACATATGTAATATGAAATATGACATTTTGTGAAAAATCTGTACGTGATGGCGAAAAATGAATATTATTTTCGGAATCAGCGTGCAAAAATTACTATATAAGTGATAAAATATTTCGGACAACAAAACCATCGCAGGCCTTTGTAATCAATTAAAATTCCAGGTGATAACGTATGTAATACATACAGTGCACTTTACTGAATGAATATACAGTATACCTATATGAAAATGAAAATGAAAATGAAAAGGTTTATTGGCAGACTATAGTCCATATGACAAATATTATTAATACAATGACAGTTCATACACAAAGGATAAAAATATATACAATTGATTAGAAATAATACTGCACTGTCGAAGTTAAGTGGAGCTACAGACAGACGTTTTCGTACCAAGAAGTCCATAGCTTAGAGGATAAATGGCAGGACTCATGGATAGCTTGGATGATCGGGTTGGTTGATTTTTTAATTCTTTGCATTAGACTGTGTTGAGCACGTCTTGTTACCTCCGGGAAGCTCGGAACATTGCGGGTAGCAAACATTTGCGAAGCTGAGCATCTCGGGGGTAATTTATGTAAGAGTCTAAAAGACCTGTTGTACAGCAAATTTAGGGTTCTGCCAGAACCTTTTTTATAATTCACCCAGAGTTGCTGACCGTATATATTACTGCAGAAAGTACGAAAGAGTGTGTCTTTACGCAGAGCTGGGCACTTGCGGCATATTTTGCGGTACTGCGGTACTACCAAACTACCAAACCGGGACCGCATAACGCAGTACCGCAAAGGATCGCTGAAAGTACCGCAGTACCGCTACCGCATTCAAATTTCCGCGTACCGGTTTGGTACCGGTTTGGTAGTTTGGTAGTACCGCAGTACCGCAAAATATGCCGCAAGTGCCCAGCTCTCTTTAGCTTCACTTGTACAGAAACGAAAGTTCCTTATGGTCATATTCGCTTTAGCACACAGGCTTCGAGATTGTTTTCTTATATCCGAGTTATCACTCAAGGAGCTGGTAATAGTTTGACCCAAATACTTAAACTCTTGTACTTCCTCAATTACTTCACCATTCATTTTAAACCTTATATCAGCTGGCTGATTACAGCTTTTAGGATGAAATTGCATAACCTTAGTTTTGTAACATTAAAAAGAATATCATGTTTCTGCGAATACACTTCGCAGACATTTAGTAGCCGATCCAGACCTATATGTATATATCAGCGGCAATAAGCGAAATCCGGTATTAAGCTTAAATCCTTGGCAATAAACTTAATACCTAGGCAATAAGATGAAAGCTAAGAATGCATATAATCGTGAGTAAACAGTGAAAATGACCATTGTAACTAATGTTATATGCATTCTTAGCTTCCAGCTTATCGCCTAGGCATTATCTTAATGCCAGATTTCGTTTATTGCCGCCAAAGTATATATATATAATATATATATATATATATATATATATATATATATATGCTTTGCAGATAGCTGGTGAGGGAAGCTATATTTTTGGGGCCTCTTTGCGAGTGACACGTTGTCCACGTCGGGCTAACATCGTGAAAAAGAAAAAACTATAGTGTTTGTCATTTATCATTACTTATTGGGACTAGAGTGGATTTAATTTTCCCAGAAGAGTTCCTTGTTCCATGCACGGTCTGTGTGTCTATATATAACCTTACCTTACCTTACCTTACAACCTTACAAAGGTTTCGCGCGATGATTTCTCATTTCGCGAAGGTCAAGCTTGCCGCCCCTCCTCTCGAGTTGGCCTGGTGAAGTAGTGAGTTGGATTCTTGCGCTCTCCACCTCACATAGCCAGGTACGCCCGGCTCATCGGGGATTGTTCTGAGCCAGGCGTCTAGTCTTCTTTTGAAGATTTCCACTGCAACTCCCTTCATGTTTCTTAGGTCTTTGGGCAACTGATTAAACAGTTTTGGTCCTCTCACTACTATATATATATATTATATATATATATATATTATAGAGAGAGAGAGAGAGAGAGAGAGAGAGAGAGAGAGGATGTTTTTCATAGCTGGTAAATAAGTAGGACAAATATTATTCAGAAATGGAACACGAACGAAAACAATTTACAAACTTCAAAGTTCTCGATTGCATTGATGTGGAAACGTTTTATATCAAAGGAATTATTGATTTTCAAGTCTACAATCAGAAATATTTAAATATTTCATTAATTTTCATTATTACTAATTAACGTGTATTTATTTCCAAATATTTTATTTAAATTGTGTATTCTTTACCTACTGACGGAACCATTTTTATTTGATAAATTTTAGGGGGGATGTTTTCAGTTTTATGAACTGTACAAATTTTAAATAAAAATAAATTTTTCTAGTGTAGTTTTATCCGCTTATTTCAAAAATAACATTTTTATTTTGGAGAAACGAAAAGAAATTATAAAAATTTGCCTTTAAAGTACTATTCTTTTTTTGGAGATAAAGCCTAGACTAGGCTTTTTCAACTGAAAAGTTCGAAATATGATGCACCATTTTCTTAAACAGAGCTTCAATTTCGTTCCTGCGACGCCAAACGAATTCGCAAAGATACGTGTCAATCATTTCCCTGTTGGTTTCACAATTGGTTAGGTTAAGTTAGGTTTGCTTGTATTAGGTTAGGTTAGGTTGGTTAGGTTAGGTTGGTTAGGTTAGGTTAGGTTTGGTTAGGTTAGGTTTGGTTAGATTGGTTAGGTTAGGTTTGGTTGTGTTAGGTTAGGTTGGTTAGGTTAGGTTTGGTTGTTAGGTTAGGTTGGTTAGGTTAGGTTAAGTTAGGTTAGGTATAGTTAAGATTAGTTTCTCATCTAGGTAACTTACCTCTCTTAAAAAGTTGTTGGGATCACCTGAAGATCAGGGCCCCCAGCCTCAATTACCAAATAACCTAACCAATCGTCAAGGGCGTACAGTTGACCTAACCGGGCATTCAATTTAATTTATTATTATATTTGGTACTGTAAAGCAAAAAACAAGAATACATGGGGGCCCTGATTTTCAGGTGATTCAGTTGTTGTAATCAACCACAGTAGGATGACTCATATCAAGTTCATCTTTGCAAAACTTGACGCTTATATGCGCTTTACACCAACAATAAATAAATTTAATACAACAAAGGGGGATGCGCACGACAAAGCTTACGCCGAACTTGACTAAGTGCCTAGGTGCCAGGTGCCTAGTACTTCGAACGTCAATTATTATAATTTTATTTTTGTTTCTCCAAAAAACGAACGTTATTTTTGAAATTAGCGGATAAAACTACGCAGAAAAATGTATTTTTATTTAAAAATTTTAAAGTTCATAAAACTGAAAAATCCGTTTTACATTGTTCTTAGTTTACAAAGGCTGTTTTCTCCAAGTTTATACAATGGTTGCAAACAAAGTATTCTTTTCTGACATCTTTTTAAAATTTAGAGATTCTGTTTTGTAGATAATGATTTCATTGTAGACTTTTTAACACTCTTTGAATGAGATCTTGAATGTAATCTCAGATCTTTCCTCCATTTTACAATATTTTTGGGATTCTGAATGAAAGATATTTACCCCGTATGAAAGTTGGTTTAAGAACGCCATATTTCTTCAATGTTTCTCGGCGCTCTTAGGATCGTCAGTCCGGAATACATCGATGCCGAATTGGAAATAATCAACGGTATTGGAAGTGATCTGTGCTACCCACCTGCGTTTATGGAATCTTGTCTTAGCAAGGCAAAACGAACCTTCTATCGTGTGAATGATAACACTCGCACTTTGTCAAAGAATATTTTAGTACTTCCATTTTTCCCGAGCTTTTTAGGCATTGCTAATGTACTTAAACTTTTGGATATTAATGTAATATATTATATATAATGTAGTATTTTCATATAACAATATTGTGAAAAATATCATAGTAAAAAATAGCCCTACCAATAATCCAGGCATTATCTATAAAATTGGTTGTAAACAATGTGATTCCTTTTACATTGGTCAGACGGGAAAGGATTTGCACACGCGTTTAAAACAGCATCAATATTCCGTTAGAACGGGACAGTCGTCCAGTGCCCTTTTTGTCCATTTGTCAGAGTTATCCCATTGTATTGATTGGAATAATGCTTCAGTTTTGTTTCACTCTTGCAATATTGTTAATAGAAATATTCTTGAGTCTGCTATTATCCAACTTACAAATAACTTTAACATGAGCAAAGGTCTTTTTCAACGCGATCCCGTTGTTTTGAATTCGTTCAGAACAGATTTAGACAAGAAGGGCAGAGTGCTAAAACTTTGGTAATTTTCCCTTAGAAATTTGTATGCTCCTCTTACAATTTTTATTTTTTATTTTTTTGTGACCTATATATCATTCAAGCATTATCTACAAAATTGGTTGTAAACAATCCATTTGATCGTTTATTGAATTCGGGCAAAGTGCTAAAATTGGTAGTTTTCCTTACAAATTTGTATGCTCCTCCCACAATTTTTATTTCTATATTTATTATATATATATATATTTTTTTTTGGTAACCTATATATAGTCTTGAACTCTTTATTTACTTCAGTGTTCCTGAGGATGTCATTAGACGAAAGCGCTTGAGCACCACTCTGTGTTTCCTTTCCTTCGTGGTTTTATTCATATATATATATATATATATAATATTTAGGAGAAATCCAATGACAAGGAGAAATGTAAATGCCATGAAAAGTCTTCTTTAATGCGCAACGTTTCGAGCAAATACGCTCATCTTCAGGCTGTATGATAACAATGTGAAATTAAAATCAATAATGAATGAAAAACCAGACAAAGAAAATTTCTATAACCTATTCATAAAGGCAAACTTTAAAAGACTGAAAAAAGAGGGTTAAATTCTAAGTTATACAGATTTACATTTAAAATTAAGAAGCTATTTTTAAATACATATAGTAAATGTGAAATTAATACACTGGAAAAATTAACAATAGTACACTGGAATAATGAAAACTAACTAACCTTTCACTGCAATTTCCGAGGCTAGACTGATTTAAGTACAAAACGAGAAAAACATAAGATAAGATAAGATAAGATAAGATAAGATGGTGAGGGCGATTGGGGAAGGGGGGATTATAAGGAATTGGGGAAGGAGGAGGGATTATAAAAAGTTTAAAGGGACGGCTGATGAGTCAACATTTAACGTCGGGGTCAAAGTTTTAATATAAAGCGATTCCAGAATCCTAAGTGAGTTGGGACAAGTATTACAACCAAGAATTTTAAAATTTTCTAAAGTGACATCAGTTTTACATTTGATACTGTGTTCCCGAATGCTAGAAACTTCTTTAGTTTTTAAAATTTTACCTGTTCGGCCACTTATTCCCATATGCGAATAAAATCTAGCCCTGAGAGAGCGAACAGTGCTGCCAATGTAATTCCCAAGGAGACACCTAGGGCAGGTAAATAAATATACAACACCGCTACGCAACGAGTCAGGGGTTCGATCCTTCGCTGAGAAAAAGCTACCTAAAGACGTTTTATTAATAAATATGATGCGGAAATCAGTATGATAAAAAAATTCCTTAACAACTTTGTAAATTTAAGCTTAAATTCCTTATTCAAAGGACCCATTTCAGGTACCAAGAAATATTTTATATCCTTCGGCACTGTAATACAAGGAAGTTGAGGGCTATAAACATTATTTAAGAAGGATCTAATTAGTTTATCTACATATTGAACAGGAAAACTATTATTGGTAAAGTATGATCTTAGATTATTAAATTCATCATTAAGTAAGGTAAAACTAGAGGTCAAATTATATCCTCTGAACAGGAGAGTTTTAATACAAGACATCTTATAGTTGAAATCAGTAAAACTAAAAAAATTCATGCCCAAACCAGTGAAAGTGGGTTTCCTGTAAACTGATGTAGTAATAGAATCACCGTTTTTCGAAATTAAAAGATCTAAAAAGGGAAGGGAGCCATTTTTCTCAGTTTCCATTGTATACGTTATATTGGGGTGCAAAGAATTTAGGAAGTTAAAGAATTGTTGCGCTTGTACCGCATTATCAAAGACAGCTATCGAATCATCAACGAAGCGTCGATAGAAAATTGGCTTGAGATGAGTTGGAGATTGACTAAAAATTACACTTTCTAAATGAGTCATAAAAAAATCAGCTGCTAACGGTCCGACAGGTGATCCCATCCCTACACCATCAATTTGTTGGTAAACCTTATTGTTGAAAGTAAAATAGCATTGTTTGAAGACCAATTCTAAAAGTTCCTTAAAATGAGACAATGAAAAACCATGAAAAATATCAACCGAGCTAAAAACCCTATCTAAAATAATGGCAATAGTTTCAGATACAGGTACATTTGTGAAAAGCGACTTTACATCAAAACTGACAAAAAACTTTTTTGAATCGAAGTTCTCACCAAGAAGGTCTTTTTGGAATTCAAACGAGTTATTTATAGTGTAAGCATTTTTCGCAAAGGGTGACAGGAGACTAACAACAAATTTTGCCAATTGAAAGGTGGGTAAGTTATACGAAGCTAAAATAGGACGGAGAGGTGTTCCAACTTTATGGATTTTAGGCAAACAGTATAATTGAGCCAGATTAGCACCAGATGCGAACAACTGAGAGTAAGTATCGTTTTTTATTATCTTTAAGGACTTTAGTCGTGACAGAAATCTATTAACCTGGTCTTCTAACCTTACAATGACTTTATTGACAGGTTCAAGAATTTGTTTGAATTTAGTAAGATCACTTAGGATTTCATTAGTTTTGTTTATGTAGTCCGATTTATTCAAAATAACCACTCCGTTACCCTTGTCCGGTCTGGTCACGACAATCTCCTGGTTCTTTGCCAAATTCTTAATACACTGCAAATCACTCTTCCTAAATATGAAAGATTGAAATTTAAGATTTCTAAGTTTATGAAAAAATTCTTGAGTTAGATTTGAGAACTGACATTTGAAATTATTGAATTCACCCACATGGGGAACATTTTTCAAGCCATTAAAAATTTTTTCAAAGTAAAGAAAAAAAGTTTTGATGTAAAGTCGCTTTTCACAAATGTACCTGTATCTGAAACTATTGCCATTATTTTAGATAGGGTTTTTAGCTCGGTTGATATTTTTCATGGTTTTTCATTGTCTCATTTTAAGGAACTTTTAGAATTGGTCTTCAAACAATGCTATTTTACTTTCAACAATAAGGTTTACCAACAAATTGATGGTGTAGGGATGGGATCACCTGTCGGACCGTTAGCAGCTGATTTTTTTATGACTCATTTAGAAAGTGTAATTTTTAGTCAATCTCCAACTCATCTCAATTCAATTTTCTATCGACGCTTCGTTGATGATTCGATAGCTGTCTTTGATAATGCGGTACAAGCGCAACAATTCTTTAACTTCCTAAATTCTTTGCACCCCAATATAACGTATACAATGGAAACTGAGAAAAATGGCTCCCTTCCCTTTTTAGATCTTTTAATTTCGAAAAACGGTGATTCTATTACTACATCAGTTTACAGGAAACCCACTTTCACTGGTTTGGGCATGAATTTTTTTAGTTTTACTGATTTCAACTATAAGATGTCTTGTATTAAAACTCTCCTGTTCAGAGGATATAATTTGACCTCTTTTACCTTACTTAATGATGAATTTAATAATCTAAGATCATACTTTACCAATAATAGTTTTCCTGTTCAATATGTAGATAAACTAATTAGATCCTTCTTAAATAATGTTTATAGCCCTCAACTTCCTTGTATTACAGTGCCGAAGGATATAAAATATTTCTTGGTACCTGAAATGGGTCCTTTGAATAAGGAATTTAAGCTTAAATTTACAAAGTTGTTAAGGAAATTTTTTTATCATACTGATTTCCGCATCATATTTATTAATAAAACGTCTTTAGGTAGCTTTTTCTCAGCGAAGGATCGAACCCCTGACTCGTTGCGTAGCGGTGTTGTATATTTATTTACCTGCCCTAGGTGTCTCCTTGGGAATTACATTGGCAGCACTGTTCGCTCTCTCAGGGCTAGATTTTATTCGCATATGGGAATAAGTGGCCGAACAGGTAAAATTTTAAAAACTAAAGAAGTTTCTAGCATTCGGGAACACAGTATCAAATGTAAAACTGATGTCACTTTAGAAAATTTTAAAATTCTTGGTTGTAATACTTGTCCCAACTCACTTAGGATTCTGGAATCGCTTTATATTAAAACTTTGACCCCGACGTTAAATGTTGACTCATCAGCCGTCCCTTTAAACTTTTTATAATCCCTCCTCCTTCCCAATTCTATAATCCCCCTTCCCCAATCGCCCTCACCATCTTCTTATCTTATCTTATCTTATCTTATCTTATGTTTTTCTCGTTTTGTACTTAAATCAGTCTAGCCTCGGAAATTGCAGTGAAAGGTTAGTTAGTTTTCATTATTCCAGTGTACTATTGTTAATTTTTCCAGTGTATTAATTTCACATTTACTATATGTATTTAAAAATAGCTTCTTAATTTTAAATGTAAATCTGTATAACTTAGAATTTAACCCTTTTTTCAGTCTTTTAAAGTTTGCCTTTATGAATAGGTTATAGAAATTTTCTTTGTCTGGTTTTTCATTCAATTATTGATTTTAATTTCACATTGTTATCATACAGCCTGAAGATGAGCGTATTTGCTCGAAACGTTGCGCATTAAAGAAGACTTTTCATGGCATTTACATTTCTCCTTGTCATTGGATTTCTCCTAAATATTAAATTGAAGCTCTGTAGAAGCAACCCGCATGATTATATATATATATATATATATATATATATATATATATATATATATATATATATATATATATATATTACAGTTAATATGTAAAATTAGGCAATTTAAAAATTGACAAGTTCAAGCAATGTGTCAAATTGGTGATACACACAAAACCTACCGTAACCTAACCTTTCTGGTAATGCTGCATATTCATGCCCACTGGTATTTCCAATATGTTGCCTAAAAATTCGTGGCTAGGTTCGGTTTAATTACGTATTAAGTAAATCGAGCATTAAACAAATTGCCTAATTTTACATATTGACTGTAATATATTATATATATATATATATATATATATATATATATATATATATATAATAATAAAAGTGTGTGTGTGTGTGTGTGTGTGTGTGTGTGTTCCAGCCATAACTCCAAAATGGAAGCAGTTACAAACATGAAACTTCACACACATATTGATTAGGTCCCGAAGTTGTGCACCTGGGTGTTAATAAATTAAATAATTAAAATTACTGGCCCCAAAGACCCCAGCACCGCGAAAAACTACAGAAAAGAACGCAGCCGTGAAAATCCTGAATTTCACATTGTGTTAAGATTTATGAATCTTAAGATTTTCATAACCATAGTTTTACTGACCAAATAATTGAACCTCCCCAATTACTGTCGGTTCAATTATTGGTCAATAAAACTATAGAAAAGAATGCAGTCATGAAAATCTTGAGCTTCACATTGTCGCCCGTAATAATAATAATGTGAAGCTCAAGATTTTTATGACGGTGTTCTTTTCTGTAGTTTAGCAATGGGGAAGGGTGGGGGTAATGGGGGAGGGTGGGGTAATGGGGAGGGGTGGGGGTAATGGGGGAGGGGGTTAGCCCCCAAGTTGTATGAATGGGGGTGAGGAGGTTTTGGGAGATACCAGATTCAGAAATGTTGACACAATGTGAAGCTCAAAATTTCACGGTTGGGTTCTTTTTTTGTAGTTTAGCCTGTCTAACCGTCAGCGAAGCGGCGGGAACTGTACTAGTAATATATAATAATAAAAGGACGCAGTTACAAACATGAAACTTCACACATATATTGATTAGGTCCCGAGGTTGTGCAGCTGAGTGTTAATAAGTTAAATAATTAATTTAAAAAAATTAAATGACGTCATCAAGATCATTACGTCATTACGTATATATATATATATATATCGAAACCTATATGGTAAAATTATTGAATACCCGGTTAGGTTCATTGAATGCCCGGTTAGGCCAATTGTACGCCCTTGACGATTGGTTAGGTTAAGTCGTGATATTTTCGTTAAAACGTGGGATATTTTTGCTGCTCGTATGAAGGGCCGGTTCTTTGCTAGTATATATATATATATATATATATATATTAATATATATATATATTATAATATATATATATATATTAATATATATAATATATATATACCTCTATTCCTCACTACACATACATGCATCTTACACACTACACATTCTTTTCAAAATTTAAAAAAAGGCATAGCTCTTAAGTTTCTTAACAGTCTCGGAGATCTTGATTTCAGCTGTCACCTTTTCCTTCTATAGGGGAGGCATTTTTGCGGGCGCTCGCCCTTAAGAACAATCTTTATTTCAGACTGAACAGATACAGAAAGTATACAAGTGATCCATTATTTTTAATTTATAGCTGTCAAAGCAGTGATTACATGGGTCAGTGAAATGCTATGAATAATGAACATACAGTTGCCTCGCTAATGCTTCTACAGTAGTTTCTAGAATCTAGACTTATAAAAAAATATCACTTACCAGTCTACTGATCATGGTTTCTACTATCTTATCAAGTGACTCACTATATATGAGTATATATAAAATTGTGTATCAGACTAGAGTAGTTAGGTACATTATTGACTACAAGCAACAGAGTGGTACTACTCGTATAAGGAGCACCATTTATAAACCTAGAAGTTTAATTTGATAATGTTTTTAGGGTGAGTTCTGATAATTTGTATGGAATGTTGACATTGACTAAAACTTTTCGCTGATGCCCCAAACTATCAGCAGGTCAAAATCATAAACTTTTTTACCTAACTTAAAATTGCGTTTTGGGGTTCTTCAATCTCCTTCCTAACAACAAAGGTCATATGGCAGAGGGGACCTACAGATTTACGTGAGATCCGAACCACTGGTCGCTACATCATCTGGACGCAGAGGACGGTCCCCATTCAACTACGACGACGACCCAGTGTTGTTTATAACCGCCGATCGGCGGTTGCGATAATGTCCATGACGTAGTCCACATAATTTAAAATACCCTAACCTAATTTAACCCGCAGGAGCGTGTCGGAGATTTTGACCTGTTCAAAATTTTGGGTAGTCCTTTCTTTTTCTTTATCTTGGTTATGTCCTTGGTGATATTTAACAGAGATTTTGTATCTTCACCACGTTTGATGGATGCCCATTACTTTTCAGGAGGGCTTTTGTTGTTTTGTCTTTCTCTGTTTCAAAATCCATTGCTCAAAACTGTAAAACAACCCGCGGGTTATGATGGTAAGAAGAGAAATCTAGATATGTTAGTATGTGGTGTTTTTTATAAACCAAATTTTTCCTTGACTGTTCGCTGCATAGGACATCTGAGAGAGGGATGCCTTCCACTGAAAATAATTTTCGTTCATACGAAAGCCACGCGTAATGTGTAGTTTAAATGCATTTACCTACAATAGATTCAGTAATTTTGTCTCACCGATATGCTGTATTTCTGTTGAGTGTTTATATCACTATTAGAAAATCTAAAAGAGGAAGATCCATTGGTGTCCCAAACCCAAAGTGATATGATGACTAGGCTGATTAATGCAGCATTGCTTGTATATATTATATTAAAGTATATAGGGTGTCCCATAAGTCCGGCATCATAGGAGAAATTCATATTTTTCTATTTCTACAAACCATAATTCATATTTTTCTCTTTCTACAGGCCATAATGTCTGTGAGCAAGGAAGAACGAATCCAGATAATTCTACGCATAGGAAATCGGAGTCAAAGAGACTTTGCAACAAGTCTGCTAACACAACTCTGTTATTGGCTCGCGGTCTAGATGCAGTCTGTTAAATTCAGCAGCGGCCTCTCTTTGACTCCGATTTCCTGAGTAGAATTATCTGGATTCGTTCTTCCTTGCTCACAGACATTATGGCCTGTAGAAAGAGAAAAATATGAATTATGGTTTGTAGAAATAGAAAAATATGAATTTCTCCTATGATGCCGGACTTATGGGACACCCTGTATAACCATCCCATAAGTGTAAGGTCAGTGAAAAATTGTCATTTACGAAATTACGGTAGAGTCAACATTTTTCGTCTCTTGTGGCATCAATTTTGGACGACGGCGGCGTCCCTCCTACTCCTTTGTTGAAAGTGGTACAGTTAGGTTGTGGCTATATAGAGAGCTCTCTTGCAATTCAGTTTTAGGGAGTCTAAATGATTGTTGCATCTTGCAAGGATGCAAGTTTGATTGTGTTGTTCATGCAAGGTTTAGGCTACTTATAAAGAAGACCACAAAATAGTTTTTATTTATGTTAACTGAGGTCTAAAGAAGGCTTGCTTCAATTGACTACCCTAATGCAAAATTGAGTAGGACTGCAGGGATCCCTCTAACCTTTGTTTTAACTTAACTTAAGCTATAAGTTAAGGTTACTCCTTCAAAGCTTAGCCGATCTAGGATGGTGTTCCGACCCCTTTAAGAAAAAAATAAGTCGTTTTTGGTCAAAGTATATTTACAATCTTCTATTCACTAATCATTATAAACCAGTGCGGTAGCTTTCTGTTTCTTTAAATTGCTTGAAAATTTCTTGCTTTGCCCTAAACCTCGGACAAATTAATAACAAATCTCCGGCATGATCCTGAATTTACTTTATGACAGATCTTTTAAGATGTTACAAGTTACCTCCGAGATGTTCAGCCTCACAAATGTTTGTTACTCACTGTTTTAAATCCAAGTCTGCAACTTGTAAAGTATAATAGATATGCCAAGTATCTACAGGGTGTCCAATAAAGAATTGTACAAATTTAACATATTTCAAATGGAACTTGTACAGTTCTTTTGTAGACACGCTGTATTGTATTTATTTTATAAATAACAAAATAAAGGATCTATCGATGCGAATTTGTCTGCCAAGATGAGAGACATTTTTAATATACCCTCATGAACAGAATCTAACTCTTTGAAAATCCACTCACCGAAGCAATTACATCAATTGTGACATATGCCCATAAAACTGCGGCTATTTAGTATGAATGGTTTGTTCGTGGCATCATTTACCATTTTACTTTTGTTCTCAAATAAACATTTTGCTCTCATTAAATTTTTTTATCTCACAAATTGGACCACATCATTGAGGTCCGGGCCCCGGGATATAACCCGGCTTCCCCGCCCTCTCGGCGGCCCTGCATATAACTATATATACAATATATTATATGCGTCTTTTATACATGTAGCGGAGTATTTTGTCGTTGCAGCTTAGGTGTAGGTTTTTGCTTTACCGTTTATGTACCCTCATGTATGGCATTTTGTCGTTTCAACTTAGGCTTTCCGCACGTTGTCTTGTGGTATTTTAGGTGAGAGCAGTTGCTGGCCACAAATTTGCAAACGTTGCACATGTACACCCTTTTATTCTTTGGCGTAACAGTCACGTGTCTAGTTATGTGTTATGTTTTGTTTTGTTTTGTGTCGCCCACTTACACATTTTATTATTTTAGGTGATTTACATCAACCCACTCATCGATCATCATGCCTCGAAAGTGTAAAAATCACTCCGACAATTTCTGTTACGTGTGCGGCTCGTTCGCGACTAAATCACAACGGCGTACAATCACGATGGATCTTTGGAAAACTTACCGGTTATACTTCGGCTGTCCACTAGGCGACCAAGATAAGGCGTGGGTGCCACATGTTATCTGTACCGCTTGTTCGAATGGATTACGTGGCTGGTTGAACCAAAGGAAAAACTCAATGCCGTTCTCTATACCCATGATATGGAGGGAGCCGAGAGACCATCATGGCAATTGTTACTTTTGCAATGTTAACATAACTGGATTCTCCGTGAAGAACAAGCATAACATCGTTTATCCGAACGTAGACTCCGCGATCAGACCGATCCCTCACGATGACGATTCCGGTACCTCCACAGCATGGACTCGATTCTTTAGAAGACGAAAGGGAATCCGACGAAGGTGCGATTGGCGGAGATGCGGGACCTTCGGCCAATCTTAACTATACACCTGACGAAGAGCAATCGGAGCCGGAGAGGCTTACCCAAAACGAGTTGAATGACCTCATTACGTAGAGACCTAGCCCTCTCCAAAGAGAAATCAGAACTTCTCTCCTCGAGACTCAAGCAGAAACATTTACTTGAGAAGAACGTCCGAGTGTGTCACTATCGAAAAGGAAACCATGATTTGGCGACATTCTTTACAGTAGACGGTCCGCTCTGCTATTGCCATGATATCAATGAACTTTTTGAGAACTTGTCACAGGTACACACACCATCTGAGTGGTGCCTCTTCATTGATTCCTCACAGCGAAGCTTGAAAGCGGTTCTCCTGCATCAATGGAATATCTGTGGTGATCTCAAAGTCATTGGTATGTTAATGGGCAGGCATGCAAAGAGGGTTCACGAAATACTGTTCTTTCCTATGCCTATGGGACAGCCGTGCTACCGCGGATCATTACATCAGACGTGACTGGCATCAAAGAAGCACATACGAGCCAGGAACGGGCAGTGTCCAGTGTATTCCTTTAGTTGATCCAAAGAAAATTTTCCTGCCACCTCTCCACATTAAGCTCGGCTTAATGAAAAATTTTGTGAAAACGATGGGTAAGGCGAATTCGAGAGGGTTTCGATACCTTGTTGAGAAATTTGCAAACATCAGTGCCGCGAAATTGAAGGAGGGAATCTTTGTGGGACCCCAAATCAGGGAGGCTCTGCAGGATGAAGGCTTTGAAGAAAGCTTCAATGCCTTAGAACTAAAAGCATGGCAGGCTTTCAAGATTTATAGAAACTTCTTGGGTAACCACAAGTCTCCCGCATACAAAGATGGAGTCCAGAAACTGCTCGCTGCATATTAAGAAATGGCTGTCACATATCCTTGAAAATACATTTTTAACATTCGCATCTAGATTTTTTCCCGAAAACTTTGGCGTGGAGTGATGAACAGGGAGAACGCTTCCATCAAGACATCCAGTCAATGGAAAATCGCTACGAAGGTTTCTGGAACGAAAGTATGCTGGCAGACTACTGCTGGATGTTGTACCGCGACGATCCGGACAAGGTTTACAAAAGAAAATCGTACTCGCAACGTTTTTAGGTTGGTGTACATTTCTTTTCATGAATAAAGTTGTACTTTTACGATAAATTGTGCTGAAATTAACACCAGTCATATTTCGATAACTAGATGTGCTAGAGGAAAACCGAAACAGATTTGGAATCAGCGTACAATACTGGTGTATACATACAAAAGTGTGTATACATCTTTGATGAGAGAAAAAAGTTCGATTTTGTCGACCAGTGTAATTAGGGGTGTAAACTTGCAGTTCAACCCGTACAATATGAGTCAGTTGCCAGACTGTATTATTGTTAACAGGCAAAATAATAATAATAATAATAATAATAATATAATAATAAATTTTCTATCAGTCATGAGGGATAACTTGTTGAAAATAGTCTCATATAACGTAAGGTCGGTAAGGAATTCAACTGTAAATTTTCATAAAATCTGTGGCAGTGCAGATATATACTCCTGCAAGAGCACTAGTTACCAAAGCAAAAGCTAAAATTCCTCTCTACCATCCATGATGACTTTATGTACAATGCATCATCAGCAGTAGACTTCTCAAATGAATTAATGTTCGGTAGGCCTTTTGGTGGTGTTGCTTTCTTATTAAGGAAAAATTTGTCAAAAAAATTTTTAACAAGCGATAATGTAAGGTTGTTAGGCACTGAATTACAAGTGAACAATGATTGCATATTAATTGACTGTAAACTGCTATTTACCATACAACAACGGCAGTAATCTAGATAAATACATTGATTTGCTGTACAAAATTAAATCATTACACTGGTCTGCGTCATTTTTGAAGTCAAGGTTTTTTTAGTTGTTCTTTTATAAGTTTTGCATGCTGAATTAAAAAATGTAACTCATTTTGCTCAATCAGGTCAGGTTTTTATGCTATCTCAATTTAAAAAAAATTAGATAATCGTTATGAAATGAGCAAGTTTATTTTTTTAAAACAGACTTACATTTTAGCCAGGTGTTAGCCAAGCTCTATATAATAAACAGACACAACTTATTTCTAATTACGATTGTCATTACTGTTTTTCAGCATGAATAGAATGTGCAAGAATGACCCAAACAGGTTCTACTACATCTGTGGTAAAGTCACTATGTCAGACCGGCAGTCAAACATCACACATTTTGTGAGGAAAAGCTATCACGCCTACTTTGGAGTTAAACTTGGTGACCAGGACAAAGCCTTTGCCCCTCACATATGCTGCAAAACGTGCGTTGAAAGTCTGCGGCGCTGGAGCCACAAGAAGGTAGAGTGTCTACCTTTTGGTGTCCCAATGGTGTGGAGGGAAGGAAGAGATCATACTACTGACTGTTATTTCTGTATGACAAACCTACAAGGTAAGTTAGTATGAATTTAGTATGAATTTCATTTTATACTTACAAAAATATGCCTGACAATATATGAGATATGTCTTTATCTTATCTTTATCTGTCTTTATCTGTTTCCTTTTAGGCGTAAATCGAAAAAACAAGCAACACGTAAAGTATCCAGACGTGCCATCTGTCATAAAGCCAGTGCCTCATGGACCAGAAATTCCAATTCCAACACCGCCCGACAACTTTGATTCGTCGTCCGACTCAGATGAAGAAATGGATGACGGTGACATATCTGGTACATACCAACCTACTGCCGAGACAAGTCAACCCAAACTCTTGAGCCAAGCTGAGTTGAACGATTTGACAAGAGATTTGTGCTTGTCCAAAGAATCTGCTCAGTTGCTAGGGTCACGTCTTCGCGAAAATCATTTGTTAGCTCCAGAAACAACATTCTTCTGGTATCGCAGCGCGAAGAAGAGTTTCGAGAATATTTCACGTTGGACGAAGAAGCTTCGTTGGTTTACTGTAACAACGTCAACGGCCTCATTGCAGCTATGGGTTTAGCGTATGACCCTACAGAATGGCGGCTCTTCATCGACTCCTCAAGCAGAAGCTTGAAAGCAATACTACTCTACAATGGTAACAAGGTCGCGTCTGTTCCGGTGGGTCATTCGGTGCAGATGACTGAAAGTTATAGTAACATGGAGCTTTTGCTAACTGCTTTGAAGTACAAACATCACAATTGGATGATATGCGGAGACCTAAAGGTATGTTCGTGTCTACAAAAAAAAATACAAATATATATATACATATATATCTCTCTCTCTCTCTCTCTCTCTCTCTCTCTCTCTCTCTCTCTCTCTCTCTCTCTCTCTCTATATATATATATATATATATATATATATATATATATATAGGTTATAGCCCTAGTGCTGGGTCTACAAGGCGGCTACACCAAATACCCTGTTTTCTCTGTCTGTGGGACAGCCGAGCAGACAAGCAACACTACGTACAACGCGACTGGCCAGCAAGACGTGGCCTGGAACCAGGTTCGCACAACGTTCTGTCACACGCTCTCGTGAATCCGCAGATGATTCTACTTCCGCCGCTGCACATCAAGCTCGGACTTATGAAGATTTCGTCAGAGCACTCAACAAAGAAAGCCGAGCTTTCGCTTTCCTGAATCAGAAATTTCCACGCGTCAGTGAGGGCAAACTGAAAGCAGGTATTTTTAACGGCCCTCAGATCAGAGAGCTAATACAAGATGCTCAATTCGACGAAAGTCTGGAGGACAATGAGATCAATGCCTGGCTCGCATTCAAGTCCATTGTCACGAATTTTCTGGGCAACCACCGAAGTCCAGAGTACGAACGTGTTGTCGAGGAGCTCCTGCAGAGCTTCCAGGCTCTTGGTGCACGTATGTCCATAAAGATACATTTTCTCAGCTCGCATTTAGACTACTTTCCGGACAACTGCGGTGATGTCAGCGAGGAGCAAGGAGAGCGCTTCCATCAGGATATTCGAGTGATGGAAGAGAGGTAACAGGGCCGCTGGGATGTGAACATGCTCGCGGACTACTGCTGGTGCCTCAAGAGACGTTCCAGCTGTGGAACACAGACGAAAGTCTTTCAGAAAGCCCTTTCGTCCACATTAACTATACTCGTGTACCATTTTTTATATACTTTGTACATTTTCTGTCAATTTAAGTCCGTTTTAAAAAAATAGACTTGCTAATTTCATAACGATTATTTTCGAATTATCTATTTTGTTAAAGTTGAGACAGCATAAAAACCTGACCTGATTGAGCAAAATGAGTTACATTTTTGAATTCAGCATGCAAAAATTATAAAAGAACAACTAAAAAAAACTTAACCTCAGGAAAAAAAATTTCAAACGCAGACCAGTGAATTATCAGATGACCCCAAATATTCTCACTGTATAATAATGGGGGACTTTAATGCGCATGTGAACTCGGAATTCTTTGTAGAATTGGGTAACATGAGCGAGTCGGCCAAATTCAGTATAAGTGATATAGATGTATTAGGGGTAACTAGTGGTAATTTCATATACGTTAGTGATATGAGTGATACCACAAGGTGGATTGATCATTGTCTCACTAGTAATAATCTAAAGGATCGAATTGTTAGAGTTCATATTCTGCATGATTTCCTCCTTTCTGATCATAGACTATTACAACTATTAATTAATTTTACCAACGTATGCACAATACGGCAAGAATAATCGCGTCGATTGGTCTAATGTTAATATGCAACAGAGAAGAGAATAGAAAAACAGAACAGGTTACCTCTTTAATAATTTAGAAATTTTGCATCTTGCCTGTAGTAATCCTTGCTCAAATGATTCTCACTGTAAACTCATAGACAGGTATTATAAGAAGATAGTATCCCTGTTAAGGGAAGCAGGAAGACCCCTGATTAAATCTTACAACTATCATACTAAGGTTATTCCCTGAAGAGGGAATCGAAAGACGCTTACGATTTGTGGTGCTTTCATGATAGACCCATATTAGGAGAAGTATACATGAATATGTGTAGAAGTGGGGTCAGCATAAGGCAGCTATAAGGTGATGTAAACAGGAAGAAGATTCTATTCGAGCATCAAGAGCCTGTAAAGCTCAAAAGCCTTGTGAAGCTCACAAAAGACTTATCAAAGGCTCATCAAAAGGCTCATCAAAAGCCTTATGAAGCTCACAAGGTACCCCACTCGTGGGGCACCTTGAACCATGTGGTGGGGTACTTTGAACTATGAAATAAAATTTGATTTTAACATCATGTATTGTAACATGTAGCTAATTGCAACATCTTATATTGTAACATGGAACTGATTGCAACATCATGTATTGTAAGATCATTATAACAATATACATGAATGTGTTAATAATGCAACAAAACATTACAATCTTCTAATTAACACCACGTACAAAATAATTAGTTGAAAAAAATCATTTTTGTAGAGATCATCCTTGAGATCTTCACTGACAATTGTACTTTGAGAGATCAACTGCGAAATGCATCATAGATGCAATTCTTTTAGTGCCACCAGAAGTGGTAGGTTTGGGTAAGAACATGACTATGTCCTCCTTTAGTATGGTTGACACATCTTTAATGTCAGGTTTAATGAAACAGCTGGCCATCTTCTTTCACTGTCAGTAAAACTCAACTTTGTATGCTCGCTCATCGTGTTCATCTTGAACACCATCAATTTTGGCCACATAATGCAGAGCCTTCTTAGAATTCACTAGAAATAATCTTACCAGTATAATGTCTCCAGTTTCGGGTTTCTTGTCCATCAGGTTCACTACTGTATAACCTCTCCATCTTCACGATGATCTTCCTCATAACTCTCCAGGTCTCCAGGTTGTAAAATATAAATATATCCTTAATTCTTTCATGATCGTAGGGTACACTGAGCCACGGTTCAACCAGCCCCCTTAAATCTGGCTCAAGGTACCCTATTTGAACCCGTATGCTACATATTAAACACATGCTTTATATATTAGGATAAGGCAGAATGGCGGATACGTAGGTCTCTGACAATTAGCTTATATTTTCCACTATCACTATGCTCACATAACCTTTGGGGCTTTCCAATAAACATAGTATAAAAGAAACAAAGCTTACCTGAAAATTTTACTTAGGAAGGCTAAAAATGAACAGATGGATATTAACAGCAAGATAACACAAAATAAAAGTGAACAACTGTGTGCCTTAATTCTGTCACAATAGACGATCACGCACTACAGCCATCTGTTGAAGAATATCAGAAACTGTAGGCTACAAGCTGTGTGGCTCATGGTGCCCCACGGCTCAATGTGCCCCACTCTCCCCTATACCTCGTCAGGGAATGACCCTGTCGAGGTGTACTTCTGAATACACGAAAGGCCTTGAAATAATTTTTCTTTTTCCCTGTGGGTTCGCATCATTCATTCATACAAGCGTCGTTCTTTACGTTATTTATACTGCGTGTTCTTTGCAGTTGAATGTGTATATATATATATATATAATGTAAACTCACAAGGAAAAGAAAAAATATTCCAAGACCTTTCGTGTATTCAGAAGTACACCTCGTCAGGGAATAAAGTACCCCACCACATGGTTCAAGGTGTCCCACGACTGGGGTACCTTGTGATCTTCACAAGGCTTTTGATGAGCCTTTTTTGAGCTTCACAGGCTTTTGATGCTCGAATAGAATCTTCTTCTTTGACGAGGTGTACGTCTGAATACACGAAAGGACTTGGAATCATTTTTCTTTTTCCCTGTGGGTTTGCAGCATTAATTCATTTCAAGTGTTTAATTTATATATTATATATATATGCATATATAACTGCAATGACCGCGCAGTATATAAATGAATAGAAACGACATAAGTGTTAAGGAACGTCTCTGCACACGAGGAGGAGAGATAACGAATAATGAAAAATGAGGCGAACCGCCCGGGAAACGAACCCAGGGCCTTCCAATTGCCGGTTGGATGCTCTACCATTATGCTACGGACCTCACTCAATCACAAATCGAAATTCTCCCACATAGGGCAGAAACCAATGCCCTGAGAGGGCACCCTCGCAAATCGTGAATATGCGCATATAACTGCAATGACCGCGCAGTATATAAATGAATAGAAACGACATAAGTGTTAAGGAACGTCTCTGCACACGAGGAGACGTTCCTTAACACTTATGTCGTTTCTATTCATATATATATATATATATATATATATATATTCATTGCTCGAAACGTTGCATTAAAGAAGACTTTTCATGGCATTTACATTCCTCCTTGTCATTGGATTTCTCTTATAATATATATATACAGTGTATATATATATATATATATATATATATATATATATATATATATATATATATATATATATATATATATATATATATATATATCCTAAATCTTTACGTTTTCTGTTAAAATCGTTTTCTATATTCAATTTTAACACTAACTATAAATACTAAAGATAGAGACCAGGTTTCGCAGCACATAAGTTAAAAAAACATTAAATCTCTGAGATAAAAGATAAACCAACAAGATTATCCTGTTTAATAAAGGAGGTTAAAACCTAGTTCCCGTCAAAGAAATTAATACATTTAGAATCGGAAAGCCAGACGTCAGGGATGTGTGCTATGAAAAGTGACTGAATTGAGAAAATGAAACCATGAACCATATTATGATAGTAGTTTCAGGGTCGGATCCAGGGGGGATGGCGGGCCCAAGGGGCACGTGTTTCCCCGACACTGTTGACCTCAGAAAGATGCTCCTTCCTAACATTTTGTGTGAAACAGAATCTTGATATTCCTGAATACGCAGTTTAGAGTGATTACAGACCTTTTGTGCTACAATTGAGTGCATTGTTACTTAATCAAGGGTGGATCCAGAACAAAAGCAACATATATAAACCCTTTGTTATATTAATAATGTAACAAAGGTTTTATATATGTCTTTTATAGATATACTCATGTACTCATACAGTTGGTCAAGAATAATGTTCTGTCGTGAAAATTATTTATGGAGCAGCAACGATTCTTTTTGTTTTGATGTGATGTAATATTTTTGTTTAATGTACTAATATTGTTTATGAAGAGTGGCTTCATAATTTAACATAAAACTCTTCAGACAAAATATTGTAATAGTTACTACAATTTACGGCATTGTTTTTAATGTAAGAAATAATATATATATATATATATATATCGTAAAGAACGACGCTTGTATAGGAGATATTCCGCGCAAGACGAGAGAGAGAGAACGAAACAAATGAAAAAATGAGGTAACCACCTGGGAATCGAACCCAGGTGGTTACCTGACGAGGTATAGGGGAGAGTGGGGCACATTGAGCCGTGGGGCACCATGAGCCACACAGCTTGTAGCCTACAGTTTCTGATATTCTTCAACAGATGGCTGTAGTGCGTGATCGTCTATTGTGACAGAATTAAGGCACACAGTTGTTCACTTTTATTTTGTGTTATCTTGCTGTTAATATCCATCTGTTCATTTTTAGCCTTCCTAAGTAAAATTTTCAGGTAAGCTTTGTTTCTTTTATACTATGTTTATTGGAAAGCCCCAAAGGTTATGTGAGCATAGTGATAGTGGAAAATATAAGCTAATTGTCAGAGACCTACGTATCCGCCATTCTGCCTATCCTAATATATAAAGCATGTGTTTAATATGTAGCCTACGGGTTCAAATAGGGTACCTTGAGCCAGATTTAAGGGGGCTGGTTGAACCGTGGCTCAGTGTACCCTACGATCATGAAAGAATTAAGGATATATTTATATTTTACAACCTGGAGACCTGGAGAGTTATGAGGAAGATCATCGTGAAGATGGAGAGGTTATACAGTAGTGAACCTGATGGACAAGAAACCCGAAACTGGAGACATTATACTGGTAAGATTATTTCTAGTGAATTCTAAGAAGGCTCTGCATTATGTGGCCAAAATTGATGGTGTTCAAGATGAACACGATGAGCGAGCATACAAAGTTGAGTTTTACTGACAGTGAAAGAAGATGGCCAGCTGTTTCATTAAACCTGACATTAAAGATGTGTCAACCATACTAAAGGAGGACATAGTCATGTTCTTACCCAAACCTACCACTTCTGGTGGCACTAAAAGAATTGCATCTATGATGCATTTCGCAGTTGATCTCTCAAAGTACAATTGTCAGTGAAGATCTCAAGGATGATCTCTACAAAAATGATTTTTTTCAACTAATATATTTTGTACGTGGTGTTAATTAGAAGATTGTAATGTTTTGTTGCATTATTAACACATTCATGTATATTGTTATAATGATCTTACAATACATGATGTTGCAATCAGTTCCATGTTACAATATAAGATGTTGCAATTAGCTACATGTTACAATACATGATGTTAAAATCAAATTTTATTTCATAGTTCAAAGTACCCCACCACATGGTTCAAGGTGCCCCACGAGTGGGGTACCTTGTGAGCTTCATAAGGCTTTTGATGAGCCTTTTGATGAGCCTTTGATAAGTCTTTTGTGAGCTTCACAAGGCTTTTGAGCTTCACAGGCTCTTGATGCTCGAATAGAATCTTCTTCCTATTTACATCACCTTATGGCTGCCTTATGCTGACCCCACTTCTACACATATTCATGTATACTTCTCCTAATATGGGTCTACATGAAAGCACCACAAATCGTAAGCGTCTTTCGATTCCCTCTTCAGGGAATAACCTTAGTATGATAGTTGTAAGATTTAATCAGGGGTCTTCCTGCTTCCCTTAACAGGGATACTATCTTCTTATAATACCTGTCTATGAGTTTACAGTGAGAATCATTTGAGCAAGGATTACTACAGGCAAGATGCAAAATTTCTAAATTATTAAAGAGGTAACCTGTTCTGTTTTCTATTCTCTTCTCTGTTGCATATTAACATTAGACCAATCGACGCGATTATTCTTGCCGTATTGTGCATACGTTGGTAAAATTAATAATAGTTGTAATAGTCTATGATCAGAAAGGAGGAAATCATGCAGAATATGAACTCTAACAATTCGATCCTTTAGATTATTACTAGTGAGACAATGATCAATCCACCTTGTGGTACCACTCATATCACTAACGTATATGAAATTACCACTAGTTACCCCTAATACATCTATATCACTTATACTGAATTTGGCCGACTCGCTCATGTTACCCAATTCTACAAAGAATTCCGAGTTCACATGCGCATTAAAGTCCCCCATTATTATACAGTGAGAATATTTGGGGTTATCTGATAATTCACTGGTCTGCGTTTGAAATTTTTTTCCTGAGGTTAAGGTTTTTTTAGTTGTTCTTTTATAATTTTTGCATGCTGAATTCAAAAATGTAACTCATTTTGCTCAATCAGGTCAGGTTTTTATGCTGTCTCAACTTTAACAAAATAGATAATTCGAAAATAATCGTTATGAAATTAGCAAGTCTATTTTTTAAAAACGGACTTAAATTGACAGAAAATGTACAAAGTATATAAAAAATGGTACACGAGTATAGTTAATGTGGACGAAAGGGCTTTCTGAAAGACTTTCGTCTGTGTTCCACAGCTGGAACGTCTCTCTTGAGGCACCAGCAGTAGTCCGCGAGCATGTTCACATCCCAGCGGCCCTGTTACCTCTCTTCCATCACTCGAATATCCTGATGGAAGCGCTCTCCTTGCTCCTCGCTGACATCACCGCAGTTGTCCGGAAAGTAGTCTAAATGCGAGCTGAGAAAATGTATCTTTATGGACATACGTGCACCAAGAGCCTGGAAGCTCTGCAGGAGCTCCTCGACAACACGTTCGTACTCTGGACTTCGGTGGTTGCCCAGAAAATTCGTGACAATGGACTTGAATGCGAGCCAGGCATTGATCTCATTGTCCTCCAGACTTTCGTCGAATTGAGCATCTTTCATTAGCTCTCTGATCTGAGGGCCGTTAAAAATACCTGCTTTCAGTTTGCCCTCACTGACGCGTGGAAATTTCTGATTCAGGAAAGCGAAAGCTCGGCTTTCTTTGTTGAGTGCTCTGACGAAATTCTTCATAAGTCCGAGCTTGATGTGCAGCGGCGGAAGTAGAATCATCTGCGGATTCACGAGAGCGTGTGACAGAACGTTGTGCGAACCTGGTTCCAGGCCACGTCTTGCTGGCCAGTCGCCTTTGTACGTAGTGTTGCTTGTCTGCTCGGCTGTCCCACAGACAGAGAAAACAGGGGTATTTGGTGTAGCCGCCTTGTAGACCCAGCACTAGGGCTATAACCTATAAATATATATATATATTATATATATATATATTTGTATTTTTTTTGTAGACACGAACATACCTTTAGGTCTCCGCATATCATCCAATTGTGATGTTTGTACTTCAAAGCAGTTAGCAAAAGCTCCATTTACTATAACTTTCAGTCATCTGCACCGAATGACCCACCGGAACAGACGCGACCTTGTTACCATTGTAGAGTAGTACTGCTTTCAAGCTTCTGCTTGAGGAGTCGATGAAGAGCCGCCATTCTGTAGGGTCATACGCTAAACCCATAGCTGCAATGAGGCCGTTGACGTTGTTACAGTAAACCAGCGAAGCTTCTTCGTCCAACGTGAAATATTCTCGAAACTCTTCTTCGCGCTGCGATACCAGAAGAATGTTGTTTCTGGAGCTAACAAACGATTTTCGCGAAGACGTGACCCTAGCAACTGAGCAGATTCTTTGGACAAGCACAAATCTCTTGTCAAATCGTTCAACTCAGCTTGGCTCAAGAGTTTGGGTTGACTTGTCTCGGCAATAGGTTGGTATGTACCAGATATGTCACCGTCATCCATTTCTTCATCTGAGTCGGACGACGAATCAAAGTTGTCGGGCGGTGTTGGAATTGGAATTTCTGGTCCATGAGGCACTGGCTTTATGACAGATGGCACGTCTGGATACTTTACGTGTTGCTTGTTTTTTCGATTTACGCCTAAAAGGAAACAGATAAAGACAGATAAAGATAAGATAAAGACATATCTCATATATTGTCAGGCATATTTTTGTAAGTATAAAATGAAATTCATACTAAATTCATACTAACTTACCTTGTAGGTTTGTCATACAGAAATAACAGTCAGTAGTATGATCTCTTCCTTCCCTCCACACCATTGGGACACCAAAAGGTAGACACTCTACCTTCTTGTGGCTCCAGCGCCGCAGACTTTCAACGCACGTTTTGCAGCATATGTGGAGGGCAAAGGCTTTGTCCTGGTCACCAAGTTTAACTCCAAAGTAGGCGTGATAGCTTTTCCTCACAAAATGTTTGATGTTTGACTGCCGGTCTGACATAGTGACTTTACCACAGATGTAGTAGAACCTGTTTGGGTCATTCTTGCACATTCTATTCATGCTGAAAAACAGTAATGACAATCGTAATTAGAAATAAGTTGTGTCTGTTTATTATATAGAGCTTGGCTAACACCTGGCTAAAATGTAAGTCTGTTTTAAAAAAATAAACTTGCTCATTTCATAACGATTATCTAATTTTTTTAAAATTGAGATAGCACAAAAACCTGACCTGATTGAGCAAAATGAGTTACATTTTTTAATTCAGCATGCAAAACTTATAAAAGAACAACTAAAAAAACCTTGACTTCAAAAATGACGCAGACCAGTGTAATGATTTAATTTTGTACAGCAAATCAATGTATTTATCTAGATTACTGCCGTTGTTGTATGGTAAATAGCAGTTTACAGTCAATTAATATGCAATCATTGTTCACTTGTAATTCAGTGCCTAACAACCTTACATTATCGCTTGTTAAAAATTTTGTTTTGACAAATTTTTCCTTAATAAGAAAGCAACACCACCAAAAGGCCTACCGATCCCGGGTTCGATTCCCGGGTGGTTACCTCATTTTTTCATTTGTTTCGTTCTCTCTCTCTCGTCTTGCGCGGAATATCTCCTATACAAGCGTCGTTCTTTACGTTATTTATACTGCGTGTTCTTTGCAGTTGAATGTATATATATATATGTGTGTGTGTGTGTGTGTGTGTGTGGAAAAGTGTTTCCACAAGAAAATAAATTTATGTTAAAATTTAAAAATATCATTCTGTTTGTATAAATTAAAGTATTAATCTTTTAAAAGATATTATTCTGCTCGTATAACTTAAAATATGAATCCGTTAAATTTTTAATATTGTATAAAGCAGTGGTGGGCGCGGTACCAAAATTTGGGGGTGCGTTACGCGGTACTGCGGTACCTCAGCATGCCCAGTGCGTTACGCTGTACTGCGGTACTTTTTCAGGTCCCCCTGGTGCGTTCCGCGGTACTGCGGTACTGTTACCTGGTTTCTAAAGCGGTACTACCGCAGCGATAGGATGGCAACGTAACATGTTCTGAACGAAAACTTAACGTGTCTAGAGTTAGGCTGATGCAACACACGCAGCATTCGTCTTACTGTACTCCTGTAATAAGGTTTACTTCAAAAAAAGTGTTAATTTTTTGAAAAGTCGTGTTTGTCGGTACCGCGGAAAGTACCGCGGGAAATTTGAATGCGGTAGCGGTACTGCGGTACTTTCAGCGATCCTTTGCGGTACTGCGTTATGCGGTACCGGTTTGGTAGTGCGGTAGTACCGCAGTACCGCAGTACCGCAAAAAGTGCCGCAAGTGCCCAGCTTTGGTATAAAGTGCCTCAATGCCAGTGGATTGTCTGGTATCCTTTCTTAACCCTAACGAAAACAGTGTTGTCACGTCTATAATCTTAAACAGAGATTCCTAAATTCTAAATGTTCTTTTCGATTATTATAAATCACATAAAAGAGTTAAGTGTAAAACTACAATTATATAAATTCTTTTGTTAATATCCAATTATATAAATTCTTTTGCTAATATCACTATTTGAGTAGGATTTTGCAAGTTTAATAATCTTTTGTAAAACGTGGCACCATGGGAATTTCTCCAGGGCAGAGTGGAGACAGTCCCGCCTCGGCCTTTGGGCAGGAGTAAGTGTTTTGCCCTTGAGCCAGCCGGTTTGGCTGGGCCCCTTAGCTTTTTGATGTAAGCATTTGTTTCGTTTTACGACTCTCTAAACAAGTGTTGTGTTAAGCATTTCATTCTCTAATTACTCTGTAGTGTAAAAGAAATCTAGTATTTTAAAAGTGTTTCCAAACTTTGGAAATAAAGGCTACAAAGGAAAACTCGTAATTTATATCCTTTCATGAAAAAGCATTCCCGTCTCTCAACGGACCGAGAGAGAGAGAGAAGACGCCATTGAAGCAAGGGTATAAAGTGTTGTCCCGGAACCTCGCAGTCAGATAAACTAAACGTTAATAAACTCTCCTTGTCGATACGGAGAATACGGTTAAAGATTAACAACACCATCTTTCTCTCCCGACATTCGACAATATCCGTTCTAAACCTTGCAGAATTCGTATCAATTTCGAGTAATGTGTCGAAATCGACAGGCAAGTTTTTCATCTTCGTTTGGGATGATTTTATTGTTTATTTAAACCGAAGGAGCTAATGTCACACTTAAGTTTTTTTTCGCTTAAATTCTGTTGTATATACAATATTAGGGATAAGTTTTTTTTTGTTTCGCTTCGCCTTCCTTGTTTGGAAGTCCATTTTTTTCCTTTGTCATTTTCGAAGAAAAGTGGATAGATATAATTATCGGACGAATAATATCCCTAAGGTTCCAATTTTTAAGGGGAGAGATTGTGGTAACTTGGTACCCCCATACGCGGACGAATGGTTGGACGCATTAGAGGGATATCATGTTCATTATAACGTTCGCGATGATATCGCGAAGATTCGGATGGTTATTCACTTCTTACACGATGAAGACGGAAGCGCTCTATGAAGAGACTGCCCCAGACATCACGAGGGAAGTTCTCGATGAGGTGAATTTTCAGGGGAAAGTGGTCTGTGACGAGATCGTCCCAGATGAAGTCCCTAATCACGCAACGTCTGCTCATACTTGGAAGAGTAGTGAACACTGAGCGGATTTTTCGAGGGATCCCCCTTCTTCAAATTTACGTGAGGTCACGGAAAACTCGCCTATGTCCCTCGGACATGATGCAAGCTCGGCTTATGACCTCGACGAATTCGGGAAAAGAAAATTGCCACTCTTTCTCTTCCACCAAAGAGAGTGTTGCAGTTCTGCATCACTCTACAGGACAACGTTCATTCGATTCTGTTCTTTCTAATCAGAAGGTTTGGAAATCGAAACTGGAGCCATCTACCACTTTGATTTCACTCCAAAAGGACCGAATACACGAAACGAAGAGCAGTAATCATAACGTCGGTTTATCCCATTTACAAATTGTTTTTTTACAGTATTTCCAGTTCAAGTGCTGCTACCACACGTACTCCATATACCCGTTTAGGCGATACCCGCGCATTCATGCCCTACGTACTAAATTATTGAAATACGCTCGAGACGTGGAATGATTGATGTCGGAGGCAATTAGCCACCAACGCGTACATCCAGAAACTTGAGCAATGTCCACACGTAACCTTTGAAATTTTATACCTTCCAAGTTATAGAGTTTAGTCAATTCCAAAGTTCTAAAAAAGTTCTCAAAACGACAATATCAGTTCTAAACCTTGCAGAATTCGTATCAATTTCACTTAAGTACTTTTTCCAATAGTTCATGGAAATGCATTTCTTTAAATTTTTGTTCTCTTAACGTTCGATAAGAAAATCGCGTATGATTTAAAAGTGTATGCACACGGTGAACTTAGACCAGTGTAAAAAGTGGACCTAAAGAAATCAGACTCCAAGTGCTCAAGGACACATAAGTGGCCGTTAATTATAAGTGTTCATTAGTGTATAAGTATCATTTTAATGTAAAATTTAACTGATAAGTAGGGTGGATTAAGTACTAAGTAGATGTATGTTGCTTAACTATTTCTTTTGTCTTTATGTAACATTATATCCAACTACTTCTTCAATAATATCTTTGTCTTTATAAAACCCTACATCCAACTACTTTTGTTTGAGAGGATTTTTCAAACTAACCCCGAGTACCAACTCTGGGAGGGGAGCCATGTGGAAAAGTGTTTCCACAAGAAAATAAATTTATGTTAAAATTTAAAGATATCATTCTGTTTGTATAAATTAAAGTATTAATCCTTTAAAAGATATATTCTGCTCGTATAAATTAAAATATGGATCCGTTAAATTTTTAATATTGTATAAAGTGCCTCAATGCCAGTGGATTGTCTGGTATCCTTTCTTAACCCTAACGAAAACAGTGTCACGTCTATTTGAGTAGGATTTTGCAAGTTCAATAATCTTTTGTAAAACGTGGCACCATGGGAATTTCTCCAGGGCAGAGTGGAGATAGTCCCACCTCGGCCTTCGGGCAGGAGTGAGTGTTTCGCACTTGGGCCAGCCGGTTCGGCTGGGCCCCTTAGCTTTTTGATGTAAGCATTCGTTTCGTTTTACGATTCTCTAAACAAGTATTGTGTTAAGCATTTGATTCTCTAATTACTCTGTAGTGTAAAAGAAATCTAGTATTTTAAAAGTGTTTCCAATCCTTGGAAATAAAGGCTCCAAAGGAAAACTTGTAATTTATATCCTTCCAAGAAAAAGCATTCCCGTCTCTCAACGGACCAAGAGAGAGAGAAGACGCCATTGAAGCAAGGGTATAAAGTGTTGTCCCGGAACCTCGCAGTCAGATTAATTAAACGGTATAAACTTCCTTGTTGGTGCGAGGAAGCGACATACTGAGAACACCTGTAAACGTCGGAGATGGTGTAGCGAAGCATAACAACACCATCTCTCCCGACATATATATATATATATATATATATATATATATATATATATATATATATATATATATATATATATATATATATATATATACAGGGTGCTCCAGGACTTTATGTCAATATTTCAGAAGATTATATTTTATGTTATTCCCAGTCAAAAAATGCTTCTATGAACATGGGTCCGATTCTCAGCGGTTACGGAGCTATGGGTATGTCAAGTTAAACAGTGGTTCGCACATAATCGCTACATCATTTGAATACAGAGGACAACCTCCCCATCGAACTATTGAACAGACCCAATGTCGCTTCACTTGATCGACAGGAAGCGGTGTTGCAGCACTGGATACGACGAAGCCCATCTTCATAATAACAGAAAAGAAAAAAGAAATCTTCAGAGAGAAAAGTGATCCAGGTTTCTAGTTGCAATGAATGAGAGAGAGAGAGATACAAGGACAAAAGGAAGCCATAAAACACCTTACAGTCCACTCGGGAAGGTTCCCGTTATTAAACTAGAGCATTTTTTTTTAATCATTCTAGCGGCAGTAGAAAACTGGGTAGAAAAGCATAACTCTCTCCCCACCCTACGCTCCCTCCCCGCCAAAACCAGGTACGAAAAAAGGTTGAAGAAAATACTTTAACTCTGGAAAATTAGCCAAGAAAATTTTACAGGAAAGAGAGAGAGAGAGAGAGAGAGAGAGAGAGTTAATCTGCCGATAAACTTCAATGACAACACCTTTCAAGGACCGAATGAAACCACAAATTCTTTGTTTATAGGTAAGAAAATTAGAAAAAAAACGTTAAATACCCGTCTTCTCCATATTGATATAATGAAGCTGTATAAATCTGTAAAAAAAAAAAAAAAACCTTGTTGTTTACTTTAGCATCTTTTTTTGTCAAATTCGCGCGATTGTTTAAATTATACAATTTAACAATAATAAATATACGAGATGTAAATTAAAAAACTTAAACCTGAACGTATGTTTTGGGTTATTTATTAGTTAATTTATTCAAATTATTTATTGATTCAGAAGAAAGCTTTTTTATTTCAATTTATTGGTTTGAATGTTTCATCAATCACGAATGTAGTAACGATATAAAAATATTTCCCCTTCATCGTATATTCGCAACTCTTCCACACAATCAAAAATATATAAACGCAAAAGTTTCGAAGCGAAAACTTACGCAATTTATGGGCAAAAACTAATTGTTATTTTTACTCACAGTGACTAATTCAACAACACAAATAATAATAATCATATTTGTAAATATGTTATTGCAAAATTCGCCGAAAAGAAAGGAAGGAAATTGTTGTATTAAATCTAAATCAACATCAACAAATAAGATCCGAATAACGAAATGATTGACAATCTTCTGAAATGATTCATTCACTGATGCATTGTTCAACAATTAAATATGCATTTACAAGACACGAAAGTAATAAACTCAAAACATGATTGTTACTACTGCATGCATGGTCCATTTATATATATATATATATATATATATATATATATATATAGAGAGAGAGAGGAGAGAGAGAGAGAGAGAGAGAGAGAGAGAGAGATACAGGGTTGGCCAAAAGTCAGGAAACATATGAACTATGCTTATTAATGCAAATATATTCGTATATTTGCATTGAAAAGCATAGTTCCTATGTTTCCTGACTTTTGGCTCACCCTGAATATAGATAGATAGATAAATAGATAGATAGATATGGCAGTATATTCTCTCCCCATTCTTCACTACACATACATGCATCTTACGCACTACATAATCTTTTCAAAATTAAAAACAAAACAAAATGACAACGACTTCAAGAGCCTCGGAGTCCCCTGAGGGGGGACCATAAATGTCCCCACCCACTTCTGGCTCCACTGCTCCCTGGTTCTGTTACTACCTATTCGAGATATCCTGGACCTCTGCCTGATTCGCTTTTCATTAACTTCTGCAACATTCGTTACCTTTCCTCAAATGTCTAATCTGTTGAATACCACCAGGGATGTGGGAACAATGGGGGCCGCGGAGGCGGCTGCCCCAACTTTAAAACCGCAGGGGCGACGCTCCCCAATTTTTCATAATAGCCATACACCATATTGGTGTGTGATGGTGTGCGAGGGCTGCTTCCGTGAAGAGGCTGCTTGAACAATATGGCCACATGGAAGAGACTCTAACTACACTGGAAGAGGACCAAACTCTGCGGGGTGAGACAAGAGCGAAAGTAGCCGGATTTAGTCAGAAGGCAGGAGCATCTACTACGTATGTTTCAATTGCCTTGATCCTGGTCATATTTCATCCCTGTGAGTTTGTGGCTGTCTCTTTACAAAATGCACTGAATACTTCAAAGACAGTGCTGGCCTCCTTACGTCTAATTAGGAGTCGCCTTCAGCAGTTGAGAGAGGGTGGACTCAGGGCCGAGGCAGTGAACGCAACCAGAAAGGCAGCAAGTTTGGGTCTGATGCCACCTACTTCGAAGAGGAGGAGGCACACCAAGACACCAGCCAGAATACTCACAACAATGAAGTTGTAAATGACTTCATCCTGTGTTGCAGGACTAGAGTCTCTTGACATCGTCATTAAGAAATTGGATCGTCGTTTTGATACTCCTGGACTCCATCTGGCTACGTACCGAGAACAAACACTGATGAAAGCACTGTCCAGCGATTACTCCCTTTCAGATACTGATCTGGAGGACATGAAGTTGCCGCCTATGATATGTAGTGAGCGACTGAGTGTCCATCTTCCAGTGTTTTCTGGAGTATTCTCCACGCTGTCACCTTCCATGATGAAGATAGCGCAGAAACTGCGAGGAATGGAGGATGTGACAAGAGGAATGTTTAATGAGGTTAAACTTATTTCCTTCATGCTTAGCATCCCATCTACAGTGGCCTCAGCAGAGCGTTCATTCTCAATGCTGTGTAGACTAAAAACATATTTTATATAAGCACCACAATGAGCCAGGCCCGACTCAACCATCTGGCGCTGATGCATGCGCACAGTGACAGGTTGAACAAACTGGATGTTAACCACCTTAAGAGGCATTTTGTCGTGGCGACGACCGAACGTACAGTATATCAACATTTGGCCGCATTCGGTTTTGAATTCAACCTAGCGAGCAACAGTTTAAATCCAGAAAAATCCTTTGACTAAAGTGTTAGTTAGGTTGGGATAGAAAGTGCTTGCATAAATTTTGTGTTTATGTCTTGATTTTTGTTTACCTTTTCATGGTAGATTTAAAGTTGTGCTAACAGCGCATTTCAACATTTTATGTGGGAGTTCATGCAAGGCAATGTGTGTATTTGATTGGAGTTGAGAATTCCTTGTGAGATATATGCACTTCCTAATGCACCGGATTGTTTAGCTATGCGGTTTATTTCTGTAATATAGTCCTTGGCAATCTCAAGTTCCCACGTGGAAAGTTTAATTATATGGACGATTAAAAAGATTTGGTTCTACATAGTAATTCATGAACTACACAACTACAATAACCATAAGCTATTTACATTTATGGTGTACTGCTTCTAGTTAAATATTAATGAAGCATGACAAAACATAATTGTGAAAAACTATATAGAGCTATGGGTTGATTGCCTGTTACCCTCATCCGTTGGAAATGTCCAGCAGATTTCAGTGGAGAGTGAACGACAAAAGCCCTATATATTTTCGTTAGAGAGTTATGAATATGTAGGTCTTTAAAGGACCTCTTTATATTTAATCGTTTATGGTAATTTTAGCGTCGGGATTTTAGACGCCCTAGAATGAAAATGAAATTGCCTCACCTTAGTTTTGATGGATCTTAGTTTGCTTCGATGCAGGGCGTTACGATCTTTTTCGGTGTAGGGCCGCCACGATGGAATTACGCAATGAGTTAACGTCTTGTAATAAATATGGGCTGTCACAATATAGACACTTCTGGGGATAGGCCTATCCTATTTTATGTATTAATTTTATTATAAGGAATTCACTCAGAACTTGAGGGAAAACTTAAAACAAGTCTTCCCTGTTTAAAGCGTTCGCTGTAACATAAACAGCCCTGAGAGCTGTTCCTTTAATATAGCTTCATATTTTCGTATAAATTGCTGATTTTGCAAAGGTTGTTGACTCTTTCTCCCTTGTATTTTGCATGGGTTAGCAAATGGAAAATTTGGTTCACGTGATATAAATGAAGGTTTCTCGTGGTTGTACAGACCCGACGCCTACATACAGTTTCTATGTATGTATGGCAATCATTTCATTCCCATTAGGCTATGTCGCCAATCCCGAGCCAATTTTGTATAGATATTTAATTCAATTAATCAGGGGTGTAGTAATAAATTGGCTAGAAGAATGGTTGCGAGGCAGGAAACAGAGGGTGGTCGTTGATGGAGCGGAGTCGTGTTGGGCTAATGTAGCGAGTGGCGTTCCTCAGGGTTCTGTATTGGGCCCCTTGCTTTTTCTTATATATATTAACGATTTAGATGTCGGCCTAGTCAGTACAGTTTCAAAGTTTGCGGATGACACGAAGCTGGGTGGTAGGGCGATTAATGACGAAGATAGAGGTAAAATTCAGGAAGATCTGAATAAAATCGTTGATTGGTCAGTCACATGGCAAATGAGATTTAACGTGGATAAGTGCAAAATTATGCATATAGGTTCGCGTAACGGTAATTTTGCGTATAGTATGTCAGGGAAAGATTTAACAAGCGTAGAGCAGGAAAAAGATTTAGGAGTTATAGTCACTGGTGATTTAAAAGTAGCGAAACAAAGTACAGCGGCGGTCAATAAGGCGAACAAAGTGTTAGGTTTTATAGCTCGAAATTTTGAGTACAAATCGCGCGATATTATAGTTCCTCTTTATAAATCATTAGTTAGACCCCATTTGGAGTACGCGGTTCAATTTTGGAATCCGCATGTGCGCAAAGATATAGACAAAATCGAAAGAGTTCAAAGACGAGCAACTAAGATGATTCCGTCTCTTAGGTCAAAGTCGTACGAGGATAGGCTTAAAGAGTTAAAATTGACTACACTCGAGACTAGGAGGTTAAGGGGTGATCTAATCCAGGTTTTCAAAATTATGAATGGGTTTGATAACGTAGATAGAGATAGCTTTTTCGAAATATCTCAATATAATAGGACTAGAAATAACGGGTGTAAGTTGACAAGTAGAAGGTTCGAGACAGCAGTTGCGAAAAACTTTTTTACGCATAGAATAGTAAATAGCTGGAATAGTTTGCCGGTAGAAGTAATTAGTAGCACGTCTATAAACATGTTTAAGAATCGATTGGACGCGCATGTTGATAGAAAGGGTATAGTTTAAGGTAGTAAAATTAAGGCTTTGTGGGGATAGATCCCACAGCTCAACACAAGTGTTGTGGGATATAGGGAGGCAGCGTCTTGGGTTAGGGGATACTCTCTGTCCTTACACACCCCATTTAAAGAGATTCCTCTGCCGAGCGGTGCCCCCCATAGCAAAGCTGGGCGCTTGCGGTTTTTTTTGCGGTACTGCGGTACTGCGGTACTACCGCACTACCAAACCGGTACCGCATAACGCAGTACCGCAAAAAATGCGGTAGCGGTACTGCTGTACTTTCAGCGATCCTTTGCGGTACTGCGTTATGCGGTACCGGTTTGGTAGTGCGGTAGTACCGCAGTACCGCAGTACCGCAAAAAAAAACGCAAGTGCCCAGCTTTGCCCCATAGTACTGTGAGGTATTGAAAAACTCATGATCTTCACTTGCCCCACAAACACCTTTAAATGGGAGACCCATAATGGTTGCACACACATTTCTACATTACTGTACATTCTTTACAGCCACACCTACACTTTTCCTCGTAAGTGTAATATGTAATGTATATGGTTGTAAATTTGACTTGGTCCGCAATCGATATGAACCGTGACTTGATGGATACCGTAATGAAATTGACTGGATTCTTTGGATCTGATATATTTGCATGTCCGTTATATAATAGATATAGAGTGTAACATATTTGTGGATGGTAGTCTATTATGACTTGATCCTCTGGATCGAGAGATTCTATCTTTAGTTTTAAATCGATAATTAATTATTTTTAAATTGATAATGTATATGGTTGTAAATTTTGACTTGGTCCGCAATCGATATGGACCGTGACTTGATGGATACCGTAATGAAATTGACTGGATTCTTTGGATCTGATATATTTGCATGTCCGTTATAAATAGATATAGAATGTAACATATTTGTGGATAGTAGTCTATTATGACTTGCTCCTCTGGACCGAGAGATTCTATCTTTAGTTTTAAACCGATAATTAATTATTTTTAAATTGATAATTATTTAGTTTCGTAAAAATTGGTCGTTGCCAATTTACCGGCAGTTTTTAAATAAGTTTCTTATGTTCTTGTGGTTAGGAACCCACGTAAAATAGTAGGTCCCCTCCGCCACCACGGAGGACATACACAATACACGATTACGAACACAGTTAGGTAGACCAGCCATGAGTGGATCCTAGGGTCTTTGTTGGTCTGAAACATTATAACATTATAACATTATATGATACCATGTTGTGGTTTTTCCATATGCTGGGGGGGGCCGGAGAAAAATTTGTATGTTATAGATCAAGTTTTTTGATAAACTGTGTGTTTTAAACCATGTGAAATGGATGTAAATTTTATGTCACCAATTTTTAAATGCTGGTTTACTAATGTTGTTTTGGAGTTTCGTCATGTTTTGTTTTGTTAATGATTTATGTTTTAATTAAAGTGACTTCTACGTTGGTGAGTTAATTGAAATGTACTGTACTTCCATGTTATGTTGTTTGGATGAAGGAGTTTGTACTGTATTCAAACCTCCTACCACTTCAGACTAGTCAATACCCGTAGCTTTAGTGGAGTAAATGTTACTCCTCCACAGGTAGATCTGGAGGGCTTGGAGCTTTGAATCCTGTACTGTTTGTATGTTGTTTGGTATCTGGCCATGGGAGGCCATAAAACCTTGTAATAGTTTGGGCTGTGGCCAAGGGGAGGCCACAAAACCCTTGTAATAGTTTGGGTTGTGGCCAAGGGGAGGCCACAAAACCCTTGTAATAGTTTGGGTTGTGGCCAAGGTAGGCCACAAAACCCTTGTAATAGTTTGGGTTGTGGCCAAGGGGAGGCCACAAAACCCTTGTAATAGTTTGGGCTGTGGCCAAGGGGAGGCCACAAAACCCTTGTAATAGTTTGGGTTGTGGCCAAGGGGAGGCCACAAAACCCTTGTAATAGTTTGGGTTGTGGCCAAGGTAGGCCACAAAACCCTTGTAATAGTTTGGGTTGTGGCCAAGGGGAGGCCACAAAACCCTTGTAATAGTTTGGGTTGTGGCCAAGGGGAGGCCACAAAACCCTTGTAATAGTTTGGGCTGTGGCCAAGGGGAAGCCACAAAACCCTTGTAATAGTTTGGTCTGTGGCCAAGGGAGGCCACAAGACCCTTGTTATAGTTTGGGTTGTGGCCAAGGGGAGGCCACAAAACCCTTGTAATAGTTTGGTCTGTGGCCATGGGAGGCCACAAGACCCTTGTAATGGTTTGAGTTGTGGCCAAGGTAGGCCACAAGACCCTTGTAATAGTTTGGTCTGTGGCCATGGGAGGCCACAAGACCCTTGTAATAGTTTGGTCTGTGGCCATGGGAGGCCACAAGACCCTTCTAATAGTTTGGGCTGTGGCCAAGGGGAGGCCACAAGACCCTTGTAATAGTTTGGGCTGTGGCCAAGGGGAGGCCACAAGACCCTTGTAATAGTTTGGGCTGTGGCCAAGGGGAGGCCACAAAACCCTTGTAATAGTTTGGTCTGTGGCCATGGGAGGCCATAAAACCCTTGTAATAGTTTGGGTTGTGGCCAAGGGGAGGCCACAAAACCCTTGTAATAGTTTGGGCTGTGGCCAAGGGAGGCCACAAAACCCTTGTAATCGTTTGGGTTGTGGCCAAGGGGAGGCCACAAAACCCTTGTTATAGTTTGGGTTGTGGCCAAGGTAGGCCACAAAACCCTTGTAATAGTTTGGGTTGTGGCCAAGGTAGGCCACAAAACCCTTGTAATAGTTTGGGTTGTGGCCAAGGTAGGCCACAAAACCCTTGTAATAGTTTGGGCTGTGGCCAAGGGAAGGCCACAAAACCCATCTTAGATTACCTATAATTAATTTACGTTTTATTTGTTATTCCATTTTTGTTTTTCCTCACTTTTTAATATAAAAAGTGTAGCATTTTATAAAGTCCTCACTCTTTCCAAAATGAAAGGGTGTTGCAATTTAATTTATTTTCCATAGGAAATATTACAATGTTTTGTATATATTTATATACTGTATGTATAATTTTAATTTTGTGATGTTACAGTTCTGCACTTAATTATTGTAATGTTACAGTTCTGCACTTAATTTTTGTGTGATGTTACAGTTCTGCACTTAATTTTTGTGATGTTACAGTTCTGCACTTAATTTTTGTGATGTTACAGTTCTGCACTTAATTTTTGTAATGTTACAGTTCTGCACTTAATTTTTGTAATGTTACAGTTCTGCACTTAATTTTTGTGATGTTACAGTTCTGCACTTAATTTTTGTGATGTTACAGTTCTGCACTTAATTTTTGTGATGTTACAGTTCTGCACTTAATTTTTGTGGTTACAGTTCTGCACTTAATTTTTGTGATGTTACAGTTCTGCACTTAATTTTTGTGATGTTACAGTTCTGCACTTAATTTTTGTGATGTTACAGTTCTGCACTTATTTTTTGTGATGTTACAGTTCTGCACTTAATTTTTGTGATGTTACAGTTCTGCACTTAATTTTTGTGATGTTACAGTTCTGCACTTAATTTTTGTGATGTTACAGTTCTGCACTTAATTTTTGTAATGCTACAGTTCTGCACTTAATTTTTGTAATGCTACAGTTCTGCACTTAATTTTTGTGATGCTACAGTTCTGCACTTAATTTTTGTGATGTTACAGTTCTGCACTTAATTTTTGTGATGTTACAGTTCTGCACTTATTTTTTGTGATGTTACAGTTCTGCACTTAATTTTTGTGATGTTACAGTTCTGCACTTAATTTTTGTGATGTTACAGTTCTGCACTTAATTTTTTGTGATGTTACAGTTCTGCACTTAATTTTTTGTGATGTTACAGTTCTGCACTTAATTTTTTGTGATGTTACAGTTCTGCACTTAATTTTTTGTGATGTTACAGTTCTGCACTTAATTTTTTGTGATGTTACAGTTCTGCACTTAATTTTTTGTGATGTTACAGTTCTGCACTTAATTTTTTGTGATGTTAATGAGTCTTATGAGTAAGTTAAATTACTGAAATAAATTTTATAACCTACACCACAGGTTGAATTATAAATTTAGTGTTTTTAGTTAGAATAGGCCTTGAGTGTAAAGAGTAGGGTCTACTTTGTGAGGTAGGCTTCGTAATTTATTATTATTTATATGTAATGAAAAAGCCAAACATGGAATAAATTCTGTTCAGATGTCAAAATGTTTGATAAGGCGTAATTTTATTATTTTTTTTTTTGTTTTAATTCTGTTTTGTTATTTTATTCAAGGTTAAGGTTTTCACAGCAAATAACCCTTCCCCACACGGGCCACCATGTGAAAAAACTATATAGAGCTATGGGTTGATTGCCTGTTACCCTCATCCGTTGGAAATGTCCAGCAGATTTCAGTGGAGAGTGAACGACAAAAGCCCTATATATTTTCGTTAGAGAGTTATGAATATGTAGGTCTTTAAAGGACCTCTTTATATTTAATCGTTTATGGTAATTTTAGCGTCAGGATTTTAGACGCCCTAGAATGAAAATGAAATTGCCTCACCTTAGTTTTGATGGATCTTAGTTTGCTTCGATGCAGGGCGTTACGATCTTTTTCGGTGTAGGGCTGCCACGATGGAGTTACGCAATGAGTTAACGTCTTGTAATAAATATGGGCTGTCACAATATAGACACTTCTGGGGATAGGCCTATCCTATTTTATGTATTCATTTTATTATAAGGAATTCACTCAGAACTTGAGGGAAAACTTAAAACACGTCTTCCCTGTTTAAAGCGTTCGCTGTAACATAAACAGCCCCGAGAGCTGTTCCTTTAATATATCTTCATATTTTCGTATAAATTGCTGATTTTGCAAAGGTTGTTGACTCTTTCTCCCTTGTATTTTGCATGGGTTAGCAAATGGAAAATTTGGTTCACGTGATATAAATGAAGGTTTCTCGTGGTTGTACAGACCCGACGCCTACATACGGTTTCTATGTATGTATGGCAATCATTTCATTCCCATTAGGCTATGTCGCCAATCCCGAGCCAATTTTGTATAGATATTTAATTCAATTAATTAATAATTTATATTTAATTATGAAATAAAGGTATCACATATGATACCATGTTGTGGTTTTTCCATAATAATGATGTACGTACCTATGGTATTCCGTATTCAGGCATTAACTGTGACTAAATACACAATCTGAACGTGTAACGAGTGACTGAAAAAGTAAGAAAGTAACTAGCGATGATTTAATACTCTTCATAAATTAAAATAGAACATTTCCGTCCTTAAACTGTTTCAAATATATTGCAGTAATAATTTTTTACGCCAGGAAAACATAAGCTTTATTTGTGTTACCAGAAACAGTGGCGAAATAATTTATTTTATGCCTCAAAGATGGCTCATTCCGTAACTCTTGAGGCAAATTGACCCATGATTTTGCTCGGCCTTCAACCTCTCTAGCAATTTACCTTAAATTTACCTTAAAGCGCTTCTGCCTCAAGGGTGCGCTGCTCCCTCGAAGTCCGCTCAGCGCCTCCTGAGGCGGGGCCACGACGGGGTCGCCCACCCAATATCAGATGATGTGTAGAGGATAATTGATACCTTATAAGTTACTGAATTGAATTAAAGTTCATTGAATATTCAATAACACATTTTGATATGGAGGAGACAACAGCCTTTCCAGAGACTGATGGGTGTCACTTCAAGATAAATGGCGTTATCATTTTTGTTGCTGAAACGATTAGCATGCCTAACAATTCTACTGTTCACTTCCTCTCAGATCGTTCCCAAACTATAAGTATTTTGAATTCCGTGTTGGCTTCATTTCTGTCTATTTTTTTTTTTTACTTGAATAAGAACACTGAAAACGTTTATGAAGTATTTGCAATATTTTTTGAACTTAAGAAGTTTTATCATGCTAAATCGGCGATATAAAGTCGCAGACTCTGCAAAAACTAAAGATTCATAGGTAGGCTAGGCTTTCTGGGCAATCATGGAAGGGGCACACGGTCGAGATCTCGCCACCCTACCAACTTTAGAATACTTGCCGCGCCACTGAACTCCACCTCTCCTCCTTTAAACCTCACCTTCTCTTCCTCGCTGAAACTCAGGTGTCTGGGACAACTGACAGCAACTCTTTTCCGTACCCCCTACTTTCTCTATACTCAATTTCATTCCAAAGGTAGATGTTGCGTTTGGGTATATGTACGCAACGACCTAACTTGCTTTTGTATTCCCGAACTTGAATCTTCCTAATTCTGGACCCTCTGGCTACGGCTTAATTGCCAATCTCAAACTAAATACATCTGCGCTGTCTACCCTTCTCCTAATTATATTGACTATCCAAAATTCTTTGACTACCTCACTTCCAAAGTGGAATACATTCTATTACTGCATCCGTGGCCGGAGCCCCCTCAAGTGCGTTGAGCGCATCACGGAGGAAATTCTCACGGGTATGAAGGCGTATTATTCCATATTCTATTCCTACTATTAATGCAAAAACACCTTGGTTTAGCTTAATGCAAAAAAACAAAAACAACCTTGCTTTAACTTTGCTTGTTCTAATGTTATCATGAACAGAAAGGAGGCATTCAGAACGGTCGCCAGCCAACTTCTGACTCTCACTCAGTTTATACGAGTATTTCTGCCCGGAATCGTACAAAATCTGTTTTTCCACTCGCCAAAAATTTCTTCATCAGACAAAAATGTGAAAATCTATCTAATCCTAATTCTTCACGCTCTTTCTAGCACCTAACCGAGAACCTCCCCAACAACTTTACTCCTTTCCCTCCTCGTTTCCATTCTGACTGCTCAGTTGCCTTCTCTTCTAATAAAGCTGAACTCTTTGCTCAGACTTTTGCCTCCAACTCAACCCTGAACGATTCCGGCGCTGTTCCTGGGACGCTCTACTGGCGATCTTCTTACATGTCTCTCTGACTCTTGGTCATCCTCCTTTCGGTATGTCGGTGAAACCTTTGCTATTGTGCTGGACACATCGCAAGCTTTTGATAGAGTTTGGCACAAATCCTTAATTTCCAAACTGCCCTCCTTTGGTTTCTATCCTTCTATCTGTGCCTTCATCTTTAAATTCCTTTCTGGCCGAGCTATAGTTGCGGTTGTAGATGACCACTGTTCTCCTAAAGTTATTAATATTGCTGTTCCTCAGAGCTCTATCTTGTCACCCACTGTTTTCCTGTTATTTATCAATGGTCTATTAAGTTACACTTCCTGTGTTATCCGCTCGTATGCCGATGATTCCATCCTTCACTTCTCCACCCGCTTCACAACGTGTCCATCTCAACAGTCACTTCATGATTCGCGTGGGACGGCTATGGAATACGTGACCTCTGTTCTTTCTTCTGTCTCTGATTGGAGCAGAGAAAACCTTGTGGCTTTCAATGCCTCAAAAACTCGGTTCCTTCATCTGTCTACTCGTCACAATCTTCCACACGACTATCCCTTTACCTTCAACAATACACAACTCAGTCCTTGCTCTTCTCTTAACAGTTTTGGCGTTTCCTTTTCCCGTGATTTTTCTGGAAACATTACATATACACTCTTTCCAAAACAGCTTCTAAGAGGTTAGGTGTGCGGTTCCGCCTCCGCGGTTTCTTCACCCCAACTCATTGCTGTTTCTGTATAGGGGTCTTGGCCGCCCCTGTATGGAATTTGCTTCTCTTGTGTGGGGTGGCTCAACCCACACAGCTCTACTTGGCCGGATGGGATCAAAAGCTTTTCGTCTCATCAATTCCCCGCCTCCTGACTGTATTCAATCTCTTCTCTTTGCCGCAGTGTTACTTCACCCTCTCTTTACTCTCGATATTATAACAGACACTGCTCTTCTGTACTCTGTATCTGCATGCCTCCTCCTTTCAGGAGAGCACGCATTCTCATTCCTTTTCTGTCTTTTCTTTCTGTCCTTTTCTCATTCCTTTTCTGGCTTTTCTCTAATGCAAACGGCTAATCAGTATTTTCAATCTTTCATTTACTCAACCGGTCAACTATGGAACAACCTTCCTCACTCCATCTTTTCGCCGTCTATAACCTCTAATCTTTCAAACGCAGAGTGTCCAGGCTTCTCGTAAACCTTGAATTTTTATTTTGGCTCTCTTCTTCCTCTATGGTGGGGGGGGGGGAGGCGTTTTTGCGGACGTTCACCCTTGGCCCCTCCTTCCTGCATAACAAAAAATGGATGTACAGGGAGGCGAAGATAGAGCAACCTGACAAAATATAGCAGAAGTTAAAAAAAACCTTAAATTTTTTAAGTAAGAGTTTAGTTATTTTTAAGTGCCGTGCCAAGTCCAGGAAATGATGTTAGAATGAATTACACGCAAGAGACAATATAGTTATTTCCCACCTCCACTAATAGTAAGGGTGACAAAAATTTACCTGGAAATTACGGAAGTAATCAGGACCACGAAGTCCGGATGTAATTCATTTAAAACAAAGCTCTAAATTAAATGGAAAATTGCAATCATAAAAAAAACACAAATAAATAAAAAGTTTTACACACACACACACACGCACACACACACACGGCATTATACAGTGCCCGCGAAAAGTATCCGATCACCCTGGAAATTTGTATTTTTTACATAAAAAACAATGTTTAAATGTATACTAACCTTATATTAGTATTTTGTCATCTGTCCTTTGGTTTGGATGACTTGTTCTAGACGTTTTGGCATGGATTTAATCAAGTTTTGACAAACTTCCACTGATATTTCCTTGCACCATACCTTTTTGATGGCTTCTTGTAATTTTTCGACTGAGCCAGTGTCGTGGCATTCAACCTTATTTTTTATTATTAGCCACATATTTTCTATCGGATTGAGATCTGGACTATTACCAGGCCAATCCAAAATATCAAATTATTGTCAGTAATCCATTTTGTCACTATTTTGGCCCTGTGACATGGTGCACCATCATGCATGTATGTTTTTGTCCTTTGGATTGCCATTGCCATTGGAAGTTTATCCTGTAGCATTGCTAAATACCGTGCACCATTCATAGTTGTGTTCTTTGGAAGAAAATATAGGTTTCCACGCCCATAGTAACCGAAACAACCCCAAACCATCACACTTGGAAGGTGTTTCATTGTCTTTAGGGTGTATTTAGGGTCCATCCTATTTGAGCCAATGGGCCAGCGAACCTTTTTTGGACAACTTCTGAATGTCGAAAATGTCGACTCATCACTAAATAAAACCTTCTTCCAGTCATCAACAGTCCAATGAATATATTTTTTACAAAATGCGACACGTTTTTTACGCATTTTTTCATTAATGAACGGTTTCTTAGCAGCATGGCGAGATGGTAATCCGAGTTCTTTTTGGAGCCGCTCCTGGATAGTTCGTTCAGAAACACCAGATAACAAATTATTCATATTAAATTTTATTCTTTCGCAGTTATTGTTGGGTTTTCAATACTAAACGTTTCATAAGTTTGTCTGTTCGTGAATTTGTTTTTCTCGGTCTGCCAGATCGTTTTTAGGGACTGGCGTGGTTAGGCCGGCATTGTTCTTAGCCCGTGAAACCCATAAATTAACGGTACTTTGGGATATGTTTAATTCCTTAGCTATCTGTCTCTGTGATTTCCCACATGTATGCAAAGCAAAAATAGCACCTCGACAATCACTCTTAAGTTGTTTTTTAGCACACATTATATATAAATTTTATTTACACCACTTTCTGTAAAAAATAACAAAATATCAATAAATTTATACAAACAGTGAAATCTGACAACTTTGAGACACAGCCACCCGCAACGAAGGCTACCAGAACACTAATTTGAGAATGCGTTGGATAGCTCTCATATCAGCGAGCAACCTCAAAGTTACCAGATGTCGCTAGAACAAATAGAAAGTGAATTATGTGTCTCTGAATATCAAGGGAAAATATTGTATTTTCTTGAGTGATCGGATACTTTTCGCGGGCACTGTATATATCTCGTACGCGTTCGTGTCTGCACGTTGACAAAAACGGATGTTGGATTGTGGGCCTTCTTTGATGAAGAATTGTCTATTGACTCTATCATAGCGTGATTTATTGTCCCCATTCGAAAGTCCATCGTCAAATAACGAATTTTAGACGATCATGCTAAAAATATGAACAAATATTTCATTGGTAATGGCGTTTTTTACTTTTGTGTATGGGGGTAATTGGGGAGTGGGGGTGGGGGTAATGGGGGAGAGGGGTGGGGTAATGGGGAGAGGGGTGGGGGGTAATGGCGTTTTTTTTATTTGTAGCTGGATCACAGTGCTACCCGCCCGGAGGGCTACCTGCCCGGAGGGCCAAGTTGTACAACGGTCGCGAGCGATAGCGAGCTACCGCTTGTAAATTCTATTTAAGCAACTGTATTGTTATTCACTGTGATTTAATGTTTGTTAAGTAAAAAGGAAACCCTAAGTCATCTTCAAAATGACTTGTCTAAAATAACACAACAAATGTTTACAAAAAATTAACGGCATATTTTGCGTGCGTGTGTGTGTGTGTGTGTGTGTGTGTGTGTGTGGGTAAGAGAGAGAGAGAGAGAGAGAGAGAGAGATTTCTCCCGAATCAAACTTCCAAACAATCAAACAGTTCTCAACCTCAATGGGAATCATAAATTTTATATCTATTGAAACTGACCAAATTCTGGAAAGTATCATAATACAGTGTGTCCGTAAAGTCATGGTGGGATTTTAAATAGCTATATTATTGCAACGAAACATGATAATGAGATGAAAAAAAGGCAAATTGAAGAACAACTCTAAAAGAATAACTTTATTTAACGTAGTTCGATATGGGCTCCTCTGGTAGCCTGCAGACATCTAGGCGGTGATTCAATTCCAGCCACACACGCCCAAGAACATCAGGAGTGACGGATGCGATAGCTTCCGTGATTCGCTCGTGCAATTGATGAATATCCCTAATGGGTACACTGTACACGCTTTGCTTGACGTAACCCCACAAATAAAAGTCCAAAGGTGTCAGGTCCGGAGAGCGTGGAGGCCATGGCTTCCATCCTCCTCTTCCTATCCATCTCTGTGGAAATTTTTCATTAAGGAATTCTCGAACAACGTTGGCATAGTGCGGAGGAGCACCATCTTGCTGAAAGATGACATTATTGTCAATAAATTGGGGTACTGCAAAATGTTCCAACATAGCGAGGTAGTTGTGTGACGTCACAGTGGGTTCCGCGAAAAAAATGGGCCAATCACTCGATCTCGTGCTAGAGCACACCACACATTAACTTTCGGGCTATTACGCTCATGTTCAACATAGGCATGTGGACAGCCTAGACTAACTACGAGATAAAGGTTAAGCTTAGCCTAGACTAACTACAAGATACAACTTTGAGAGGTTGTTCTTAAATTTGGCATTGTTTCATCTCATTATCATGTTTCGTTGCAATAATATAGCTATTTAAAATCCCACCATGACTTTACGGACAACATCACCGCCTAGATGTCTGCAGGGCTACCAGAGGAGCCCATATCGAACTACGTTAAATAAAGTTATTCTTATAGAGTTGTTCTTCAATTTGCCTTTTTTTCATCTCATTATCATGTTTCGTTGCAATAATATAGCTATTTAAAATCCCACCATGACTTTACGGACACACTGTAGAAGCCAAGAAAACATCCATAAAAGATTACAATGGAAATGATGAAATTTATGGGTCTACAGTCATTTCGTCTCTGATAAATTTCGAACTTTGATTTTCCTACTGGAACTAAACAATTGGCAAAAAACGGAGTGACATAGCGAACTTCATTGAAGAGCACCGAGAAGCCATCATCGCTCATATTTTGAAGTTGTAACATCTCTTCAAACAGACCCTTACTCGGATCTACTTTTTTTTTATTATTCTATTCGACCCAAGAAAGAATGATATTCATTCGCGCATCAACTTATAATTCATGTAATAATTCAGCTCACTTTCCATTTATATACTTTAAGTTGTCCCTCATTGTTATTAGCAATTAATTCCAGCAATTCAGTCATTGTATTTATCCTATATACTATTGAGCTAAAATGTGTCTGTGCGTTTGTGTGTCTGTGCGTGTGTGTGTGTGTGTGTGTGTGGTGTGTCCGCTTTTTGGAACCGTGCACAGACTAAACGGCACATCGCTAAATTCTGCAACCACCACCAACTGATAGCCCATGAGCTGCCGATGTGCTCTGTCAAGTTTTCCGGTCCTAGGTCACAATTACTGGGTCCGAAGGCCACAGCACCGCGATAAAACTACAGAAAACATCGCAGCCGTGAAAATCTTGAGCTTCACATTGTGTGACATATACTGCTATCCGGTAGAAGTATATGTCACAGTGCTACCCGCCCGGGGGTAGTGGGAAGGGGGTGGGGTAATTGGGGGATGGGGGTGTGGGTAATGGGGAAAAGGGGGGGGTAATGGCGTTTTTACTTTATGTGTGGGGATAATGGGGGGGTGGGGTAATGGGGGAGAGGGGTGGGGGTAATGGCGTTTTTTTAAATTTTGTAGCTGGATCACAGTGCTACTCGCTCGGAGGGCTACCTGCCCAGAGGGCCAAGTTGTACAACGGTCGCGAGCGAGAGCGAGCTACCGCTTGTAAATTCTATTTAAGCAACTGTATTGTTATTCACTGTGATTTTAATCTGTTTGTTAAGTAAAAAGGAAACCCCCCCTAAGTCTATTCCTTTCTTCAACTGGTACGCTGTATTTGGTAACCCATTTACAACTAATTAATTATGTCATTAATCAAGTTTGAAATATATGAAACACGGCAGCCTATTAACTTTCTTTAAAACTTCATAGCCTATACAAATTAGGCTCTATAAACTTGCCTCAATAAACGCTACCTCTGTAAAGTGGTAACTAAGTTGCCACTATAAAGTGGTGCCTATAACTTAGACTCTATATATATACACCCTTGGTTAACCTTGGTTTTGCTTCCACTGGAATTGTTCATTCTGACGAAGGTCAAGCTTGTCACTCCACCTTAGACCTACAATTTAACGGGGAATCTGAACACGCCCTACCATGGGCAGTCAGAATTACAAAGCCCTCGTCAGGACTCGATCTCACGACCTTCCGATCAGCAGCCCAGCATCTTAAGCACTAGGCTACTAATCAACTTTTGTGTGTGGAAGGATGAACAGCTTGGGTTTGCTGTGCGCCGCCTGCCGTTACCGGGTTTCGAACCTGGGGCCGATGGTTTCGTAGTCAGCGATGCTAATCACTACACCACCGAGGCTATATATATATATATATCTGATCTCCCTCTCTTGGTATAACAAAACCCTAATATGTTAAAAAAAACCTAAGTCCGGTGGCTCTGTTCGCAATTAGTTACAAAGGTCTGGGTTCGACTTTTACCTCCGTCTCGGAGGTGAGCCAGCGAGATACTATGTGATTGCTCATGTGACCCTCGGAGTTCCTCGTGTGGGAAAATAGGGGCTCGGATGTTACCTGTTACGGTCAAAGAACAGTGAGACAACCGAGTTTGAACTTAAATTTTACATTACAATTCAACGCTTTTAACAATATAAACATTAAACGTACACATACAAACACAAAACGAACAAGCACATACAAACAAACAAACGTAACAAGTCCCTAGATGTGGCATAAAATGTTTTAAATACAAAAATGCAGGTCAGCTTGATTTTTAAAGAATTTACACAGTATCTATGCACCCCACAATGTTTTAAAATGGCGAAAACTAGAACAGACGAAATATTTAATATACTTTATTTTTCAAAACTTCACACGGCGACAACGAAAACGGAAAACTAAACAAAATTAATGTTCGCTTCGACCTTCAGTGAGCTCAGAATGTAATCCAAGGTTTACTTACGAATGCAATATTCATAGAGAGAACTTATGTAGAAAAATATATAGTTAATGAAACCTTTCTGTAACAATAAAAGGAAGCCTTTAAAAGGTCAAAACAATATTGAACAAGAAAGAACTTATTATGCTTTTATATATATATATATATATATATATATAAACGACGTAAGTATAGAGGAGTGTTCTGCACACGAGGAAGAGAAATAACGAACAAATGAAAAATGAGGTGACCGCCCGGGAATCGAACCCAGGATCTTCCGATTGCCGGTCAGATATGCTACCACTACACACGGGCCCGTGGTGTAGTGGTAGCATATCTGACCGGCAATCGGAAGATCCTGGGTTCGATTCCCGGGCGGTCACCTCATTTTTCATTTGTTCGTTATTTCTCTTCCTCGTGTGCAGAACACTCCTCTATACTTACGTCGTTTCTATACATTAATATACTGCGTGGTCATTGCAGTTAAATGTGTGTATATATATATATATATATATATATATATATATATAAGGGGTTCCAAAAAAAAACCTACACCCCCCCCCCCCCCCCATTTGCAGCTTACATGTTTACTTATATCGAGATAGTTTTTAGTGATTATAAAAATATATAAAATTTTTATTTATTGCAGGTATTAAAATTACTCTAGCTGATAAAGTGATAATATAATGGCTTCTCAATTAATTGGTGATTCGGAGAGGCAACGTGTGATAGATCGCATACGAGCAATGACATTTCGGGAAGTTCGTGATGCTGGAGCCACCTTTATAACACGTTCATGGGTTGCCATAAAGTTGCGAAGAAGTGAGGACTTCGTCAAAAGAAATTGGAATAAAACTTTGGATGAATGTGAAATGGATACAACCAAATCTGGGCGCCCAAATTTGCCACTCTCTCAGGAAACAAAGGACATCATTGAAAGCGGTACGCGTAAGCGGAAAAACAGTTGTGCTAAACCTTCTAGAGAGATCGAAGTGTTGAGAGGAAAGATCGTTAGTGGTGAGATCATTCGATTGTACCGTCATAGGCAAGGTTTAAAGCCTTGGCATGAACTTCCAAAGCCAAGAAAAACTCAACTTAACATCGATGACAGAATGTGGTTTGCCCATTATCTTGAAGATTGGGATGTGGATGATTTCATGCATTTAGCTGTCTCCGATGAATTTTTTGTTTACGTAACACGTCGGCCTAACTACCAAAATGATCGAGTGTAGGCCACAACACCAGATGAAATCGATGACAATGAACATTATCGCGAATTATTAAAAAGTCCAGACTGTGTTGGTGTGTTTGTTTTGTTCACTGCAAAGAAGTTCATGTGGGTGCTGAAACCAAATGGTCAGAGTTGGGATGGACAGTATTTTCGTGATATTATTCTATCCCAGCATGTCATTCCTTTTCTAAGAAACCCAAACAATGTTATGGATGTCGATCAGGTCACACTTCTGCACGATAAGGCCCCCTGCTTTAAGGCATTAGCCACTCAACAGTTGTTGCGGAACCATGAGATCGATTTCTTTGGAAATGAAGAATGGCCAAGAAATTCTCCTGACCTGAACGTCTGTGAACACATTGGGTCAGTTATAAAGGACAAGGTTGAATGTCTCTTGTTTCAAGAACCTGCAGCAAATCGATTTTCGAAGGCTACAATGACGCAACACATTGAAACTGTTTTAGCAAATTTGCGTAACAATCAAGATCTATTCACGTCACTTTTGGCAAGCTACCCAAAGCGAATTCAGGCTGTCTTGGAAGCCAATGGCGGGAACACCAAGTTTTAATTGTTTCTCATTAAATGCAGGATTAAATTCTCTTTTGTAAGGTATGTTTAGTTTTACTGTACCTCTAATGGTTTAGGCCATGGGCGGGGGGGCTAAGGTTTATTGGAGCCCCGTATATACAGTATATATATATATATATATATAAAGAAATACTTTCTTCAAAATAATAAGTAATATAATTTTTATTAATGGAAAACATGACTTTCGACATGTAACCAATATTTCTTTCATGTCTGAATTCATCGGATGCATATCGAAAGTCTTGTTTTCCGCTAATAAAAATTACATTTTTTTGAAGAAATTATTTCTTGAAAATTTATTTTATTTTACCAATTTTTACGGTGATTTTGAATATAGTAGAATACGCTGATTATGCGGCGTTTGATAATGCGGTACGTAATAACACGGCATAAAAAATAATATTTTTTTCATTACACGGGTGGAGACACGAATAACGCGGTATTTTTTAAACTAAACGACCAAAATTCAAGTTATGCGCTCAGCAACCGCGGGCAGACGCGAGACGAGAGCTTGAGACTAAGTGAATGACGTAATGTGGCGTGAATGGTGAGTTTAATATTTTATTTTATTAGCACTTACATGTCTGTTATGTGATTACTAACTGTTATGCCCAGCACTTGCTTGGGGTGGGCTGATTGTATTAAATTTTAATTATTCAAATCGTGTTACTGTAATTCACCGAATATCCATCCGTGTGTCCGCAGAAAAAAACTTTTACGTTTCTGAACTGATTTCGACCAAACTTCGTATTAGTCCGTGAGCCAGCCTTTGAAATTTTGGATTTGATTATCAAATGAAGGCACTAAAAGTCATTATAATTTTTAGTTAGTTTGATATCTAAACTGTATGGAATCATGTGATGGACATCCCAGATTCCCAGCTAAATGCCATTTTGGAGGCCATCTTTGAAAACGATCGTCAATTTCAGGCCGATTTTAAACATGTCTGCTATTAGGCTGTAGCTCATTATTGGTTGATTCTACACCTACTAAAGGACATGGACAACAAACGAAGAAGGAAATCTTGTAATCCAATGAATAACAGGTTCATCAGCCCCAGGAATTGTCCTTGAGCTACTATCATGCACGTGTCCTCGAGTGTGCCAACCCTCTAACTGCACCTGTATTCACAATGGTTTGAAATGTACGTCCGCCTGCAAGCTAACGACCTGCTCCAACATGGATGATGATAACGAAGAGCTACAACAAGACTCTGATGATTCTTGTGACAGTTGTGATGAGTAAAAAGGAAAATATTTTGTCAAAAGTAATTTGAAATGACTATTGTTACTAGTTATTAGTGTAATATATTACGATGTATATAATTTTTTTTTTACTGAAGACAGTCAAATATTGCATCAATTTATGCACAATGTCATTCTAAACAACTTATAATTTGTGATAAATATGTCTAGCACTCACGGATTTTGAGCTATAGCCCAATATCAGATATGTGCAAAATCGGGCTGAATTTGGCAGCCATTTAAAAACAGTCCAAAAATGGCACATAATAATTAATCTTAGAACATGTTGTCATTATTTTCCACAGTTCATATATCAGGCTAAGTGACCGCATGTGTATTTTGGTCACTCCGTTGAAGTATTCAAAATTATACTGAACTATATAAAAGAAATGTTATAAAACGTAAAAAAAACCGTTTTTTTTTCTATATTATTCCCAATATATCAAAATCTATATTAAAAAAATCGACTACAAATTCATCACCGTAAGTGAAATGACATTTTAAACAACTTTTAACTCGTGGTAAATATCTGTAGAATCAACCAATAATGAGCTACAGCCCAATAGCAGACATGTTTAAAATCAACCTGAAATTGACGATCGTTTTCAAAGATGGCCGCCAAAATGACATTTAGCTGGGGATCTGGGATGTCCATCACATGATTCCACACAGTTTAGATATCAAACTAACTAAAAATCATAGTGACTTTTAGTGCCTCCATTTGGTAGTCAAATTTTATCTGGCTCACAGACTACTGTATATGGTGGATGGGGGTGGTGAGTAATGAACAAAAATATGTATGACCAGCCCCTACACCAATTATTATATACTGGACCCGAAGGCCCCAGCACCGCAATAAAACTATAGAAAAAAACGCAGCCATGAAAATCTTGAGCTTCACATTGTGTCAAGATTTGTGAAGCTTGAGATTTTCATGACTACAGTTTTATTGACCAAATAATTGAACCCCAGTAATTGGGGGCTTGCGGTCCCCCAATTACTGAAGGTTCAATTATTTGGTCAATAAAACTATAGTCATGAAAATCTTAAGCTTCACAAATTTTGACACAATGTGAAACTCAAGATTTTCATGGCTGCGTTCTTTTCTATAGTTTTATTGACCAAATAATTGAACCGACAGTAATTTGGGGGCCTGTGGTCCCCCAATTACTGGGCCCAGCCCCCCTAATCACTTGGCCTGAAGGCCCCAGCACCGCCCGTAGGGCCCTGTTTAGCTAATTCAGCTTTTTTTAGAGACCCAAAAGTTAACAAACAGACAGACAGACACACAGGCATACACCTTGCTTTTATATAGTAGACTAGCTGTTATGTCCGGCACTTGCCTGGGGGTGGCCTGATTGTATTAAATTTTTAACATTTATTTTATTAATAATAATTTTAATAAAGGGTTTTTTTTATTTTCTTCCGGATTGAAATTAACTTTTTTATTTTCTTCCGGATTGAAATTAACTTAGTTATTTTCTTCAGCGCACTTAGTACAAAAATGATGCGTTGAAGACATCAAATCTTTCAAAGGAAACGAGAAAATAGCACGCCTTATTTTGCCAAATGTTGCGCACTGGATTCTCTCATTCAGAATAGTAATATTATCTATACTATAATTATTATCTATACTATAATAAATAATATCCCAACATATACACAACAAGCTAACATTCTAGTTAATCACTACGCAAAGATAAGTCACTTAAACAGAGACAATAACCAGAAACACGCAGACAGACAAACAGCCAGACACAAGAAAACCTACAGACTCGACACAACCATTACACCCTTCAATACAGACCAGACCACCAAGATCATCAAAAATATTAAGAATTCGAAGGCTACTGGACCAGACAATATATCTAACATACACCTTAAACACTTGGGCCCACAGGAATAATAGCTCTCACAAATATCAGCACATATTCATACCAACACTGTATTATTCCACATATGGAAGCAAGGTAAATTATTATTACACTACTCAAACCAAACAAAAATCCAACAGAACCAGCTTCCTATAGACCCATTACTTTACTATACACCTTCCAAAGTAACAGAAAGACTAATCTTACAAATCACCAACCACACATACCACTATCACCTACTCAACATGGATTCAGACCTCACCACTCAACCACGACATTACTCACTAACCTCACGCAGCACATCATGGATGGCATCAACTGCAGACGACCAGCTCAACGTACACTATTAGTAACAATAGACATTAGTAAAGCATTTGATGCTATCCCACGCTTCCCTCTCATAAACAAAATACTCAACAAAAATGCACAATAACACCAAAAGTGGCTGAGCAACTATCTTTCAGGAAGATATTTACATGTCATTTAATGGCAAGTCATCCAAAAACAAGCTTTTTCCGAACGGGGGTCCCTCAAGGCTCTGTTCTCTCACATGCATATGACATTCCAACACCCATAGATAACAAGCTTACCTTATCATCATATGCTGGTGACATCACTCTAACATCCACCTCAACAACATCGACACCGCTACAAATAACCTACAAACATACATAAACAGTATACAAGACTAAAACACACAATAGACTCAAAGTAGCCCACAAAATCAACCATCACCTTGCTTACAAGCAACACAAAAGAACACCAGGTAACTCCACAGCTTACACTAATCAACACCAACATTCCACACACTCATAGGACCAAAATACTTGGGGGTCACATACAACACATCATTATCTTTTGCAAACCACATTCAGGACATTAAAAACAAATGTACGTCAAGACTTAACACGCTTAGGTTACTGACAGGTACAAACTTTGGACACCACAGAAAACAACTCACTCATATATAAAACAATATATTCGCTCATTATGGACTATGCTAGCCTATGCTGGGCACCCATTATCTCAAACACACACATAAACACCTTACAGACAATACAAAACAACGCACTTCGTATCATTACAGGATGCACTCAAACAACACCAATAGAACACCTGCACACAGAAACAAAAATACTGAAAGTTAGGGAACATTTGACATGAGGGGAACACAATTCATGGCAGCAGCGACAACTAACCCACAACACCATTGCCACTACATTAGGGTGTGTCGAATTTTTCAACTTTCAAATTCCAAATATGAGGGTGCTAAAAAGTTGCAGCATGACTTAGGAATTCTAAAGATATTTTTGTTAATTTAATATAATTTAGTTTTGCTTGGTAAGAAGCTACATAAAAATAGTGACTTTTTTGACTTTTTTGTGGAATTATATAATAATTATTATATTAATAATTATATATGCTGTATATATAATGCACTGCTGTTTTTGCTTATTTCACAGGTTGAAACATATTCATCAGTGTGCTGAAGATTACTTGTCCGTCAGAGCTACCATCCTAACCAGTGGGAATTGACCTACAATGGCTTCTAAAAGGAGGACAAGACAGGGGACATTCACACATATGAGCAACCTAATTGGAACTGGTAGAGAGTTGTTGCCCTCTGAACTCCAAACTCTGCGAGACGTTCTGAAATATGGGCTGCTGCTAAGAGAACAAAGTGGTGAGGATGTGAGAAACTACCCAGCAGCCAGTCTTGCAAAGGACATTTACCCTAAAGTGCTTGAAAAGTGGGAACGAGCAAACAGTTCTTTTGTAGCCCCCGTTGTAAATTCACGAGTCACAATCTTAAACAAGATCCAAGAGAGCTGGGAGCAGGCCAAAAACATATCTCTTGGGAGAGGAAAGCTACATGTCAAAGAGGTTTTCATTGCAAAACTTGACAAGCTTTTTGACATCCTCAGTTGCAAGTGTAAAATTGTTCTCTGCTCTGAATTTGGCTGCCTTGCAGATGCTGGTTGCAAAAAATGAAACTCACATTAACTGTACATGCCCTAGGGAGATGAAGATCCCTGTGAAGGAACTTGCTTTCATTAAAGGTCAGAGAGACAAGTCTGGTTCTATTGGACCACATCAGATTGGCTTGCCAGATCAACCTGAGCACAACAGACAAGTCAAAAAGCAGAAGCGGCAAGAAGACGAAAGAAGAAGGCTTGCTGAATATAAGCAGACAAGTAAGCAGGATGTTTAATGCCATCAAATGAAATAATTTTCTCTGATGATGAAAATGAAGAACAAATAGCTGATGCTCAAGATGGAAAGGATGGAAGTTATGAAGTGACATTAGAAATACCAAGCACGTCTTCACTTCCAATAAAAAGCCAGAGTACAACACATTAAAATACCTAATGTTGCTATGCATAGCATCAGATATGGTGTTGGCCTGCGTGCCAAGCTGCCATCACCACTGCTGCCTTTATGGATGCTGGCTTGATCACTGAAGAAGACAAGAGACTTGTAGTTGATCACAATAAAGTCAAGAGGGCCCAAGAAAAAGTTATGAGATCCCTGGATCAGGAATTTGATGATCTTTGTAAGAAGGGTGAAATTGACTGCATCTTCTTTGACGGCCGTCAAGATACAACTAAAGTTATGCTGAAAGCAGACAATTCAGATCGTCAGTTCCCCAGCATCATCAAAGAGAGCATTATTCTGTGTGCAGTGACCAGGTGGAAGATATCTCTACCACTTCACTCCTGAGAAAGGCTCAACGAGAAAAAACCTGCTGAAGTTATTGCTGATAATCTTGTAGATTTCATGAAGAAGAAGGGCATTGATAAAAGCCTGCAGGCCATTGGAGGTGATTCTACAAATGTTAACACTGGCTGGGAGGGTGGTTCCATGCATTGGGTAGAGGTTAAGCTTTGCCGTAAGCTGATCTGGTTGGTTTGTGCCCTCCACACTAACGAGTTACCCCTGCGACACTTGATCACAGCACTGGATGGGAAGACCTTGTCTAACAACAAGTGGACAGGTAACATTGGCAAGATGCTAGACACTGCAACCGAACTTGAAATTGATCCTTCATTCACCAAACTCTCAATTGGAGAGCCCATTACTTCACTGAGTGACAATGTCGTAAAGGATCTCTCTACTGATCAAGCGTACGGGTATAGGATCACACAGGCCATAAGGACAGGAGAACTTCCCACAGATCTGGCCCTTCTTGAAATTGGTCCAGTGAGCCATTCAAGGTGGTTGACAACAGCAAACAGGCTTTGTCGCATATGGGTTTCAAAACATGGCCTTGAAGGCAAAACCCTCAACAACTTAAGACTGATAGTGGAATACATTGTTGGTGTGTACTACCCCTGTTGGTTCAACATCAAAGTAAAACACTCTTGGGTGGAAGGCCCACGCCACATCTTGTTTCAGCTGCGGCTAGTTAGGCTGCAAAAGAAGGCTGTAGTGGATGCTGTTTTGCCAACCATCAAGCGCTCAGCATGGTATGCATTCAGCGAAATGATAATCCAGACACTCTTGTGCTCAGATGACAGTGAGGAGAGGAGAGCTGGTGTCCAAAAGATTGTTGACATGAGGGGTGGAGATGATGACACACTTGGAGATCTTTCTGTACGTCCCAGGAAGACACCTTCCATCAACCCCAGTGCTTCTTCCGTGTTGGAGCTGACAGACTGGTCTGACGGGGTATTTGAACCTCCTTTGACATGTAAACTGACTACAGCGGAAGTAAAGAAGTTCTTTGACAAGCCTATGCAAGTTCCACAGTGGCCCTGTCATGCTCAGTCAATAGAGAGGTGTGTGAAACAAGTCACAGAGGCAGCAGGCAGGGTGTATACACATGAGAAACGTGAGGGCTATATCAGAGGCCAAGAAGCAAGTCGGCGGCTGATGTCCAAGAACGAATCAAAGCAAGACTTGATGAAACTTGTTTAAATATTTTTTTTTACTGATGTCATTACTTTCTAATGTTGTTTTATGATTACAAGGATATGTTTTATGATTACTAGGATATGTTTTATGCAGAGAAACTAAAATTTTTATAGCATTACCTGACATTTTGAGAAGCTAAAATTAATAAATGTTGTTTTCCGAGAGCAATTTATGTGCTTTTTAATCAAACGTAGATTTACCAAGCTAAGTGTTGAGCAATCACAAAAATAATAGCAGATTTGAATTCTTCACATCCAAAAACATTTTTAAAACCCATCAGTGAAGGAATTGGCAAAAATTAATTTGCACCTCCCAAATTGACACACCCTACCACTACATGTACAATCATGCACCGACACCTCGCACCATTAAGGTAACACCAGAGAGACATTATAACCAAGTACTCATTCCATACCACGCTCCACAGACATCACACAGAACAGAAACACATACACACACCTAACCCACAAAGCACTGACACGACTCGGTCCGAATGCGGTCCTAGGTGCGAAGCCGCCACCCATTAACAGGTCAGAGATCAGCCTGAGCAGATCGGATCGAGTTAACTTACCACGATTCCGATGTGGACATCACCCAACTTACGACATATAAACACAGACTAGACAACTCCACATACAACACCTGCCACCTGTGCCAGGACACCACAAACAATTGAACACATTATGACAGACTGTACCGCTCTAGCACAACAACGAACACAACACAACATCACTAGTGCGCCGAACCTCTGGTCCACTCCGGAGAGGGCGATCGGTCACCTGCGTGCCGCCAGCTTGCTCGATCAGGGTGGGCTGATCGGCTAAACAATAACAACAATCTATACTATAAGAAGGCAGTCCTGTCTGTAGACACTATGTATCCCGGTTGGTTAAAACTTTTTACTCGAGCGCATTAAGATTTTCATTGCTTGATACAGTGGGTTCGGATGTGAAGCTTAAGATCTTCATTGCTGCATTCTTTTTTATAGTTTTTTTGACCGAATAAGTGACCCCCCCCCCCCCCCCCCCCAATTACTGAGGGTTTAATTATTCGTTCAATAGAAACTACAGAAAGGAACGCAACAATAAAAATCTTAAGCTTCACATCCGAACCCATTCTATCAAGATTTGTGAAGCTTAAGATCTTTTCTATAGTTTTCTTTTATATAGTTTTATTGACTGAAAACTATTGACTCCCCAGTAATTCGGGAGCCCTGTTAAAAACCAACCAACTAACCAATTCAGCTCTTTTAGAGACCCAAAAGTTTACGGTGTAATGGTTAGCATATCTGACTGGCAATCGGATGATCCAGGTTCGATTCCTGGGAGGTGCCTCATTTTTCATTGCTCGTTTTCTCTCTTCTTGTGCGGACACTCTTCTAAAAAGCGTTGTGCTTTACAATATATATATATATATATATATATATATATATATATATGATGAATAAAACCACGAAGGAAAGGAAACACAAAATGGTGCTCAAGCGCTTTCGTCTAATGACATCCTCAGGAACACTGAAGTATATAAAAAGGTTAAGCCTATATATAGGTTACAGAAAGAAAAAAAGAAAAAATAAATAACATACATACACACAAACACACAACATATAATATATATATACATACATATCTATATATACAAATACATACATACATACATACATACATATATACAATAAACAGAGAAGTAAAAATAATAAAAAATTAAAAATTAAAACCTTAAAGGATTACCAATGAGGCGTACAGATTGTAAGGAAAAATATCGATTTTAGCACAAGATCAAATGGATTATAAAAATACAAATTTATACTGGAACTCTGCCGGGTTTTAGCACAATGCTGCCTATGGTCAGGTTTCGATATATATAAAAAAAAATAAATAAATAAAATAAAATAAAATAAAATGCAAATTAAAAGTTAATCGATTTTTAGCACAAGATCAAATGGATTATAAAAATACAAATTTATACTAGAACTCTGTCCGGGTTTTAACATATTGCTGCCTATGGTCAGGTTTCGATATATATAAAAAATAAAATGCAAATTAAAAGTTAATAAAGTAGAAGACAAGTTTACCAAAGATTTAATGTTTTACACTTATCTAAATCTGCTTTAAAGGAATTCAACATAAACAGGATCGAGTTGAAAAAGACCTTTGCTTATGTTGAAGTTATTTGAAAGTTGGATAATGGCAGACTCAAGAATATTTCTATTAACAATGTTGCTTGAATGGAATAAAACTGAAGCATTATTCCAATCAATACAGTGGGCTAACTCTGACAAATGGACAAAAAGGGCACTGGACAACTGTCCTGTTCTAACGGAATATTGATGCTGTTTTATACGTGTGTGCAAATCCTTTCCCGTCTGACCTATGTAAAAGGAATCACATTGTTTACAACCAATTTTATAGATAATGCCTGAATTATTGGTAGGGCTATTTTTTACTATGATATTTTTCACAATATTGTTATATGAAAATACTACATTAATATCCAAAAGTTTAAGTACATTAGCAATGCCTAAAAAGCCCGGGAAAAATGGAAGTACTAAAATATTTTTTGACAAAGTACGAGTGTTAATATTGACACGATAGAAAGTTCGTTTTGCCTTGTTGAGACAAGATTCCATAAACGCAGATGGATAACACAAATCACTTCCAATACCGTTGATTTTTTCCAATTCGGCATCGATGTATTCCGGACTGGCGATCCTAAGGGCGCGGAGAAACATTGATGAAAATATGGCCTTCTTAATGGGGGTATCATGTCCCGAGTAAAAGTGTACGTAGGACAAATTGTTTGTCGTTTTCCGATAGATACTAAACTTAAAACCTGGGCTTTCCCTATGTACACGCACATCCTTTAAAGCAGATTTAGATAAGTGTAAAACATTAAATCTTTGGTAAACTTGTCTTCTACTTTATTAACTTTTAATTTGCATTTTATTTTTTTATATATATCGAAACCTGACCATAGGCAGCAATATGTTAAAACCCGGACAGAGTTCTAGTATAAATTTGTATTTTTATAATCCATTTGATCTTGTGCTAAAAATCGATTAACTTTTAATTTGCATTTTATTTTATTTTATTTTTTATTTTTTTTTTTTTTTTATATATATATCGAAACCTGACCATAGGCAGCATTGTGCTAAAACCCGGCAGAGTTCCAGTATAAATTTGTATTTTTATAATCCATTTGATCTTGTGCTAAAAATCGATATTTTTCCTTACAATCTGTACGCCTCATTGGTAATCCTTTAAGGTTTTAATTTTTAATTTTTTATTATTTTTACTTCTCTGTTTATTGTATATATATGTATGATGTATGTATGTATGTATTTGTATATATAGATATGTATGTATATATATATATATATATGTGTGTTTGTGTGTATGTATGTTATTTATTTTTTCTTTTTTTCTTTCTGTAACCTATATATAGGCTTAACCTTTTTATATACTTCAGTGTTCCTGAGGATGTCATTAGACGAAAGCGCTTGAGCACCATTTTGTGTTTCCTTTCCTTCGTGGTTTTATTCATCATAAATATTTTTCACGTGTTACCTTCGTGAAATAATTTTCATATATATATATATATATATATATATATATATATATAATACTCTTAATATTTTATGTAAAAGTCTAACATTTTGGGGGTCTTTGGAACCAAACCTATTTTTTCCATAAGATCTTTAACAACAAATAACTCGGACCCGGGGTTTCTCGGAATGTAACCCCGCGTTGTCAACATATTCTAGTATATTGTATATACTCGTATATTATAAGGGATATCTTCATCAAAGTCAGAGGTCTGTAGTTGAGATGATGAAGTTACCGATGATAGCACAGTAACATCTTTTGCTGATGGCACAGTGACATGCTTTGCTGATAGCACAAGAATTAGTAGAAAAATAAAAAACACAGAGATGAACAGAATTTACAATTGGTCAGAAGGCAACAATATGTAATTTAACACTGAGAAATTTCAACTATTAAGATACGGAAGAAGGGAGGAACTAAAATCCATGGAATATTATGACCCAAATGAACCGGAAATTCAGGGAAGCTCTAAGGCAAAGGATTTAAGAATTATAATGACCGACGACGTGAAATTTGAAGCACAAAATAAAATTGCAAAAAAACAAAGCAAAAAAGAATAACGATATAGAGGATATGACAAACTTTAAGAGAAGGAACAAGACTATAATGATTCCTCTGTTGAAAGCACTGAACATTAGGGTGTATCATGCTCATTGAAGCGCGAATTTCAAGATTGGCAGTATGTATTCCTATGTAAAATTAAAATTTAGGAGGGGTTTGTTTTCTTGAACTTTTGCTAAAAATCACGTTTAAGTGTTCAAATTCCCACTTTTTGTTCTTACCAAACAAAACCATTATAACAACTGTTATAGGCTACTAGAGTTTCACTGTGATAATTTTCTATGTTTCAGATACAAAGCTTGGTGAAGATTGTGTAGCCACCATGGCTAAGCAAGGACGAAAGACCAGAAAAAGTTCTGGTTCAAAGCTGAGTGATCTGGTGGGTCCAGGCAAGCAGTTATTTCCCACAGAAGTTCCAACCTGGAGAGCTGTGTTTCAGAGAGGAATCCTCCTCCAGGAAGAGAAGCTGCTTCTGAATGATATGAAGAGAGCTCAGTACCCTCTACAAGATTTGGCTAAGGACTTGGCATCACTGGTACTGGCACAGTGGCGCAAAATCAATGCCAAGTTCACTCCTCCTGTGATCATTCAAGAGAGATCCATTGCTAGGAAGATTCTTGCCAGGTGGAATGAAATGATTGACCTAGTGAATGGCAGAGTGAAGGCTGCAAAGAGAGAGACGAGAATATCTGAACTTGATACATTGTTTGACATAACAACCTGCAGACATGATATCACTCTTTGTGGAACTGAAGCATCTGGCTGCTCTGGCTGTGCTGCTAGAGTTCATGTCAACTGTGACTGTCCTCTGCCTCAGAAGATTCCAAAGCTAGAGCTAGAGTGGCTCCATTACCAGAGGATCAAAACCTCAGAAGTTTCTGGCTTCCGGATGGCATCTGTTGATGTGAAGGAAACAGTGAAGCAGGTGAAGGCTGTTAAGAGGAAGAAGGAAGAACAGAAGGCAGCTGAGAAGAGAAACAGAAAAGAGGAAGAAGAAAAGGAGCTACTGCTTAGAGCTGATGATGGTGATGATGATGAAGATGAGGTGACTTTCTTGCAAGAGTCTCCAGGCAGAGCAGCTCCTACTGTTGACACAGATTTTTCCAGTACTGCACCAGGCACAAGCTCCAGTGTCAACACTGGCAAAGTCTCCACCTCTGCCAGAAGGAACTACATGGATATCTCAAGCACTGCTGCGGCTGCAGTCAGGTTCAAGGTGACAAACACTCAGCAGCCATTGCAACTGGTTTCTTGCAAGATCTCATCAAAGCTGGCCATCTATCTGCTGATAAGGCATATCTAGCTGTTGACAGGATGAAGATGTGGAGGGGCAAGGAGTCTGTAATAGGTGCCTCGGTGGAGGACCTGGAGAAAAGGACAGAGGGAGAGGAGATCAAGGGAATTTTCTTTGTTGGAAAACAAGATAAGAAGACAAAGATCATGAGGTACAATGAAGAAACTGGCCGCTTCCATCCTGATATTACAACTGAAGAGCACTACAGTGTTCAGTGATGGGCATCGATACATGAAAATCGCTAAAGCGATACCGATACATCGATACATGAAGAACGTCTTAGGCGATACCGATACGCCGATATTTTCTAGATGTCTTAAGCGATACCGATACCGATACATGCATCGCCGATACATGTATCGCCGGTACAGTTTTATAATTATTCATTTAATATGTAGGTATTAGATATTATTGTTTATACTAGTAATTTGTACGCACTGTAAGTAAAATCAACGACATTTTAATGGGTTTTATAGATGTAAATAAAAACAATTGCTTTATTTAATGAAAGTATGTTTTAATTTTGTAGGGTACATGAATGACTGAAAATATTACACTAACAATTAAAAGTAATTACTATTACCCTTCAAAAATACCAGCTGGCTAAACATCTGGTCAGACAGTCTATTCCTTTTTGGAGCGTGAATGTGACCAGCCAAACTAAACAACCGTTATACAGGAGCAGAGGATGGTAGTGGTGTGTTATACTTCAGGAAGACCCGTAGAATTCCTGGGTACTGCCTCAGAGATTGGAGAGAATGACTTCCGTCACCCAGATACTGTAAAACTTCCATCTCAGTGGAATCTTGGGTTGCAGAGACATTAGTGGAAGCAGACTCATAACAGAAGAAATCATCTGCACTTCCGTCAGATGCAGCATCACTTAGTTGTTGCTCGGGGGGTCTGCTCGCTGAGGCTCTTAACAGCATTAACCAACATTTCTTGAACTGTCATTAAATAAATATTTAATAATATTATTATTTATGTATATTCATAAATATAACTCAGTAGTGTCATATTATAACATCTATTTAAATATTTAAAAATTCTTATTAATGTATCGATGTATCGAAGTATCGATTTTTTTCGATACATTTAAAAAAATTGACCTTAGCGATACCGATAAATCGATACTTTTGTCAAGTAGCTAAAGCGATACCGATACCGATACAAAAGTATCGATCGATACGTATCGGCGATACATGTATCTAGATACTGCCCATCACTGACAGTGTTACCTGGGAACCTGAGGGGAAGTATCTCTTCCATTGTATACCAGAACCTGAAGGAAATGAGAAGCCTACACTGAAGATAGCTCAGGCTCTGTTTGAGTGGATTAGTGCTCATGGTACTAAAGATACTATTGTGGTCCTTGGTGGTGACTCCACCAACACAAACACAGGACCTGATGGAGGAGCCATCACTCACTTGAAGAGACTGCTAGGTCACAAGTGTCACTGGCTGATATACCAGTTGCATATTAATGAACTCAGCCTCAGGCACATGATCATCAAGCTTGATGGTCCCTACACGCACAAGTCTGGGTTCAGTGGCCCAATAGGAAAACTTTTGGAGAAGATCAATGACATACCTGTCAACTTTAGCTTCAAGGCTCTGCCAGGAGAAGAAGATATAATTGAACTGCCAGAAGACATTGTCCAGAACCTTAGCACTGACCAGAAGAACTGCTACCTACTGATCAAAGCTCTCAAGACAGGAGATTTGAGCAAGGAAGTTGCTGGTCTGAAGTGTGGCCCACTGAATCACTCACGCTGGCTGACTACAGGTGAGGCTCTGTTGATGCTGTGGATGAGGCAGCATGGTCTGAAGGGGGAGGTGTTGAAGAAGCTGGAGGTGCTGCTGAAGTTCTGCCTGGGCTTCTACTTCAAGATGTATTTTGAGATCAAAATGAAGCACCATATGAAGTATGGACCTCACCATATTGTGACCGCTCTGGGACTGCTGAGAAACCAGACCTCTGAAGTCAGGAACATAATCACTCATGTGATAGTTCGTGAAGCATATCATGCTCACAGTGAGAACCTCATTGCCTCTCTCCTGTGCAGTGAGGATGATGAGGAGAGGGCATGGGGGGTTGAGATGATCAAGAGGATCAGAGGTAAGTCTGAGTATGGAGACATGAGTCTGAGAACTCATAGAAACCCTAAACTGAATTTGATGCCACTTCTCCAATTACTCTGATTAATTGGGATAAGGAGAAACTGTATGAGCCACTCTTCACTTGTAAGATGTCAAAAGAAGTTGAGGAGCTTCTCAGGTCTCCACTTGAAGTTGAGAACTTCTCAGTTCACACTCAAAGCTGTGAAAGAACAGTCCAGGAAGTTTCAGCTGCAGCTCATGCAGTGTATGGGCAAGAGAGAAGAGATGGTTTTGTTCGTGCTAGGATCGATCACAGAGAATTGTTGCCAGTTTTCAAGTCAAAGCAAGACATTATGAACATGTTTTAGATCTACAAGACCTGCTAGACAAATCAAGATGCTTTCAGAAGAAAAAATCTCAAAATATTCAGTTGACCAGCATATTATTACAAGCTGGGGGTGGAGGAGCGACTTATATAAATATTAAAGAAGAATTACAATTGCAAAAAAAAAGGTTGAACGTCACAGCAGCTTGCGGAAAGGTGGGGGCAGCTGCCATCACACTCAGTGATGCCGAAAGGAAAATAAATAAAAATTGGTGGAGGCGTTTCTAAAAAAAAAGAAAATGTAAGACCAAGAAAGAAGAACAAAAAGATTCTGCCTGATGAAGAGAACAGCCGCGAAATGTGGTGTATAGGAGACTAAAAATCATACAGTTCCTTAGTTTTGGGCCATTTTGGGTGATTTTGGTTATTTTAGGGGTTATGAACCACTTTGGCTGATCTTAAATTGGTCCAAGCCTGCCCCTAGAAATGCTTAAGGGTGTATGTGAACAATATGGAACATATATGGAGGTCATTTGAGGCTACCAATTCTTTCAAATTGGCCAAAAATCCCATTTTTCGACAAAAAAGTGCGATTTTGAACACTTAAATCGATTTTCGCAAAAGTTGCAGAAGACGAATCCCTTTTAAAATTCAGTTTTACATAGGAATACATACTGCCAATCTTGAAATTCCAAGTTTTTCAATATTCGACCTGAGCATGATACACCTACTGAACATACCCAAGTTGGAGTTTTGCTCAGTCCCCATATAAAAAAAGAACACTTTAGTCAAATAGAAAAGATTCAGAGAAGCTTCACAGCCAACATCAATGAATGGGAAAAGCTAAATTACTGGGAAAGGTGACGCGAATTAAATTTATATGTTATATTCGCTGGAAAGAAGAAGTGAGAGGTACACCATTATTTACATAGAAAGAAATGAAGGAACTAGTCCCTAATCTCGCTTTGAACCCTATAACCACTCAAACAACAGTGTAAAGTAGAAAAGGAAGAATGTGTCGTGTTCGTTCCCAGGGAACATCTTCAACCCTGAAGGGAAATAGCTTTGTTGGCAGAGGTCCGAGACTGTTCAACAAGCTGTTCAAGGAACTACGAAACACGACTGGTTTAGTGGTAAAAATCTTCAAAAGAAAACTAGATGCCTGGCTCACAACAATACAAGATGAGCCGGGAGTGCCTGGCTATGTGAAGTGGAGATCGCGAGAGAAAATGATCACGAAGAAAAATTAAAACACGAAATAGTGCTCGAATTTTAATTTTCCTTCTTGGTTATTTTCATCGTAAATATTATTCACGTGTTATTTTCGTGGAATAATTTTCATATATATTTTTAGTCAACACGTCTCTTCTGCAAGATGGAAACGTGTACGAGACTTAGCTTTTCTCTTCAACCAAGACCCTTTCAGTTTGTCTCATTGAATCGGTATAATTTCTCAATGTACACTCATTTTATCACTGTACAGTTGCTATGTCACTTACCCTTCTTCGATTTAAGTGCATTTTTGTTTAGTAATTGGCCTTCAAAGTATGAATTCTTGTAGAAACTTTAGTCAGACCTCGAGACTTTTAAACTTAGCATTCAGTTTTTCAGGTTTAGAAACAAAGTACATTCAAATAAGGGAGAGAAGGGTAATTCAGATGATTTTAGTCCCGAGCTATATTGTTTATTTATTGTAAAAAAAATAACTTTCAATTTCAGGTTTAATTCACACATATACCACGAAAATGCAACGGTCAGAATTTTAAAAATGGACAAAGCAGTATTTCAGAATTTCCTTGAAAAAAATCACTCAAAAATCCTGTCATAAATTCATGGCTTTTTGTCTCAAAATTTCGAAGTTACGATATAAAAACACTTAACTTATTCAAGCGAGTATAGCAAATCGATTACAGTATGCGTACACGATGTACAGAAATAGCGTGTCAGGCCGACGGTACTTCGCAAGACTCACCCCCCCAATCTCACTGTGCATGAGCTTATATATTTCAAAAATTTTCGGTGATGTCAACTAAATCTGACTGCCTTAAAGGTGGGGTGTCACCTCAATTTAATCACTCACCAGCTAACGGGATAGCTACATTAATAGGGGCTGGGTTTCCCTTGAAGAGGGTTGGTTCTTGAAAAACCAGCAAAGATTGCAAAGAGGGTATAATTTTACACGAAATCTTAATTAAATCAGATAAGGAATCTATGGTTTGATAAAACAAATTACTGATGACTTGAAAAAAAAACAATAAATCAGCAGTAGCGCGATAGAATTTCGACGGCCCCTTAGGTGAGGGAAAGAACTTATGTGTTATGTAGATGTTTATGTGCTATGTGGTGGCCACATAACTGCGTGCTAGCCACATGAAAGAAGGAAATCTAAAAGTATACAGAATTGACTTTATTTTCATTAACGTTTCATACTTTTAATATTCTTATCTTATCCATTTTGTTTAAATGGATTTCCTTATGTTCGACCCATCGAGCGGACGTGTATATACACTATATGATCAAAAGTATTCGGACACCGCATGGTTTTGGGAAAAATGGTTTTATTATGGCATTTAGTAACCAGTAGGTCCACCCTTTGCTTTTATTACAGCGTCAACACGTCGAGGCATACTTTCCACCAGTTTTCGGTAAGTCTGTGCAGGAATGGCTCGCCATTACTCTTGCAGAGCTGATGCAAGAGATGCAAGTGAAGCCGGGCGTGGTGTGCGGTTCGTATCCGTCGCTCCAGTTCGTCCCACATGTGCTCGATTGGGTTGAGATTGGGGCTCTGAGCAGGCCAGTCTAACAAATCCACCTTATTTTCACGAAACCAGTCCTGCACACGCCTTGCAGTATGGCAGGGAGCTCGATCCTGTTGAAACAAACAATGGCCATCTCCGTAGTATTGCCACAGTGTAGGGAGGGCCGAATTGTCCAGAACGTCGAGATAAACGTCAGCGTTCATGGTAGTGGGTATAACAACCAACGGGCCGAGCCCTAGCCAGGAAAAACAACCCCATACCATGATGGACCCTCCACCGAACTTCACCGTTGGACGTACACAGTCAGGAAGAAGCCGTTCTCCGGGCTGTCGCCACACCCAAACACGCCCATCAGACTGGAAGAGTGAATACCGCGACTCGTCGCTCCAAAGAACAGTTTTCCAGTCCTCCACGGTCCAGGAACGACGGGAGACACACCAGGCCAAACGACGCGTGGCATTAACTTTTGTAATCAGTGGCTTGTGTACAGCTGCTCTACCATAATAACCGAGTCTGTGCATCTCTCTGCGGATAGTTACAGTACTAACGGAGGTACCGGATGCTCTTCCTACCTCCTCAGCGATGGAAGCGGCAGAGGACGTGCGGGACTTCTTGACATGTCGTACCAGACTTCTTCTATCACGTTCCGTCAGTTTGCTTGGTCGTCCGGAACGTTTTTTCGCGTTAGTTGCACCGTCGTGCTTCCATCTCATGATAACATCCGCTACAGTCGACTTTGGTATATCCTGTTTGGCTGCAATGTTTCGTATAGAAACGTTACTTAAATAACATCCGATGACGAGTCCACGTTGGAACTCGGAGAGTTCACGTCCGCGCGGCATGGCTTCACAGCAGTTACTGATAACTTAACAGAACACCTCAGCATTATAGTTTCGCCACGCTTTTTCCGAGCATACCTTTCGGCGAAGGTGATATTTGCAGAAATGCGGATTTTCCGGGGTGTCCGAATACTTTTGATCATATATATATATATATATATATATATATATATATATATATATATATGCTACGTAACCTCGTTGTAGTTCCGTGCGTTGGTCTTTTTTCACACGAAGGTCACGCTGGTGACCCCCACCTCTACGCCTGGCTTGGTGGAAAGTGAGTCGTTCTCTTGCGCTCTACATCGCACATAGCCAGGTACACCCGGCTCATCTGGTACCGCCGTGAGCCAGGCGTCTAGTCTTCTTTTGAAGATTTCAACTTTGGCCCCTGTGACGTTCCTGAGGTCCTTTTGGAAGCTGGTTAAAAAGTTTTAGCCCCCTGACAACCAAGCTATTTTCCTTCAGTGTTGAAGGTGTCCCTTGTCGGGCCTTTAGTTTGGGAACACTACACATTCTGTCTTTCCTGTTTCCCGGTGTTGTGTTGATGGTAATTGGGTTTAGTTTGAGGTTTGGTACCAGCTTTTCGATCATTTTCCATATGTAAATTATGGTGTACCTCGCTCTTCTTTACAAGGAATACAGATTTAGTTTATGTAGTCTTTCCCAGTTATTGATTTCTTTGCAGCCGTCAATCTTGGCTGTGAAATTTCTTTGAATTTCTCCTAGTTTATTAATTTTTCCTTTTTATATGGGGACGTCAAGACTGAGCAGTATTCAAGTTTCGGTAAGATCAGGGAATCATAACTTTTTTGTCCCTTCTTTTAAAGGTTCTCAGTACTTGTCCCGCGACTATTTTTGCTTTGTTTATCATAATCTGATTTTGTGCCTCAAGTTTCACATCGCGGTCATTATAACCCCCAAATCTGTCGCTTTCTTCCTTCTCTGAATCTCCTGTCTATTTTGGGCATAATATGCTATCTGTTTAAGTTCCTCATTTCTTCCATATCTCAAAATTTGAAATTTCTCTGTGTTAAATTTCATGTTGTCTTCTGACCATTTGTATATTCTGTTCGTGTCCCTCTGCAGGGCCTCCACCTCTTTTGCATCACTGATTTTTCTGCTGATCTTTATATCGTTATTCCCATATGTTTCATTTTATGTGCTATAATATCATAATCATATTTGTTGAACGCTTTAGCAAAATCCGTGTATATGACATCGCAGTTTTTATTGCTTTCAAGTGCGTCTAGGATATTGTTATAGGCATAATCTTCCTGATCAGAATCCGTGCTGGTTCTCAGTGAATCTTTCCAGTGTCTTCAAGAACATAGATTTTTTCTCTAACTGTTCTTTCAAATACTTTAGTGAGATGGGACGTCAGTGTCACTGGTCTATAGTTCTTTACTTAGGATCTATACCCGCCTTTATACAGTATACATAATACAATCATGTACATAAGAGTATGTGCGTCGGTGAACAGACAGACACAATTGTACAGAGCATGTGCGCGTGAAATAATTTTTCATATATATATATATATATATATATATATATATAGACATAGGCTGATAGGTAGACAATAGATAATACGTAGAAAATAGATGAATTAATTAATACATGTTTTTTACTACAAGGGACGATTCACAAGACACGATATTTGCAATGACCTTCAAGAAGGAACTTTTAGCAATATATGCCATACATGTCACTGAATATGAAATATGAAAATATTTAGTACTCAATTTAGTACTTAATTTAGTATTTAGTATTCAATTTTGTATTTAACTTAGAATTTAGTATTCAATTTGGTATTTAATTTAGTATTTAGTATTCAATTTTAAAATTGAGAGAGAAAGGAATTAATTTATTTTATGTCAAAATTCACAATTAGTATGATGCAGTACATTACTCAATTCGGATGTATAAGACATTGTAGGAGAAACAGGGAGAAATAAATAAGAGCGACGACAGTGAAGGGTTTACGACCTACGTTTCAGAGTGAAAGATGAGTAAATAAACATAATCCATTATATATAAATATACCTATTAACTTACGCGCATTGGGGGAAGCGAACTTCTAATGGTACAAACATGGATACCTTCGAACATGGGAATTGTAGATCGCTTGGTTGTGATATATATATATATATATATATTATATATATATATATATATTATATATACTGTATATAATATATATATATATATGTGTGTGTGTGTATATATATGTATATATATATATGTGTGTAACCTTTGGTTAGCTTCCGCCCGAATTGCTCATTCTGACGAAGGTCAAGCTTTTCACTCCACCTTAGACCAGCGTCTAAACCACTAGGCTACCTAGGGTACCCATTTATCTACCAACCACTTTCTTTATTGTGTGGAAGGATGAACAGCTGGGTTTTGCTGCGCGCCGGCTGCCGTCGGGTCTCGAACCCGGGGCCGATGGATTCGTAGTCAGCGACGCTAACCACTACAACACCGAGGCGCATATGGTCATATATATATATATATATATATATACTTTATGTGTTACTTTATGTGAGTTTGAACGACGGTTTAGGATCGACTGCTATCAACCCCTCTGCAGCATCCCGCCTCATTTGCGGGATTTGGTGAAGGAGGGAATTGCTGTCTGATCTCCTCCTGCCCTCGTAGCCAGCCACGCATGGCTGGTCAGGGACTTTGCACAGGAATGTCTCCAACTGGTTCTTGAAGTTATTCAGGTCGGTGTGCCGGAGGTTCCTCCCTTCTTTTGGTAGGGCATTAAAAAGCTTTGGGCCTCGTATTCTGAGGGTATTTTCCATCTTCGTTTTCATGGTCCCCTATCCCATCGCAGCTGGAACAGCACAAAATCTGCCTCTTCTCTCATTCCAGTTTGTTTCTATTTCATTTCTAAGGTTAGGGACAAAGCCCTCAAGTATTTTCCACATGTATATTATTGTGTACCGCCCGCGTCTTCTTTCCAGAGAGTAGAGTTTCAGGGATTGTAGTCGAGACCAGTAGTCTTCACCTTTCGTTTACTCTATCTTAGACGTAAGCAGTGGTGTAGTGCTGTGGGAACGGCGTTCCCTTACTTTTTTTGGTAGACGGAACGGCGTTCCCTCACTATTTCAAATAAATCCGAACTTACAAATCTCTAACGTCATGAATTTTAATTCCCACCCCTAGAAGAAATATAAGAAAGAATCATTAACTGTTTCATTTCTTTTAGCTTCGACTGAGGCAATGCTAGTCTATAAAGATCTGATGAAACAGTCACCACGGCGTACCAGTTGTTAACTTTTTTTTAGTTAATCATTCCAGTTGTTAGCTATTTTTATTGATCGTACTGGATGTCGTATATCTAATGACACTGGAAATACTGCATCTTCAACCTTGGAATATATCCTAATATCCAGTGCATATGACCTCAAAATATCCCTGAAATTGGTCAGATTTCAAAAGATTTCCCCGGGGGGGCTTACAGTGCCCCGGACCCCCAGCTGTATGGGCTCGCCGCGCTCGCCATTGTCCCCCCCCCCCCGCATCTGAGTAACACTTTCAAAATGCGTTCCCTCACTTCTTTATTTAGCACTACACCACTGGACGTAAGGGTCCTTTGCATAGCTTCAATGTTCGCAATGTCTCGTTTTCTGTATGGGCTTGTGAGAACTGAGCAATATTCAATTATTGGTAGGACTAGACTCTTCCATAATTTGAGCATGATGTTTGCTTTTCTCTTGCGGAATCTCCTCCAGATGATTCCCAGTGTGTGTATATATATATATATATATATATATATATATATATATAGTAGATTCCGGTTAATAGGGCCACCGGTTAATCGGGGCGGCCGTTTATTTGGGACAAATCTTGAAGAACAAAAACAAGTCGAGAATATAACCAGAATTTGCTTCGCTTATTTGGAACACCATGCCGTTTAATTGGGCCAGTAATTGCTACATTGGGCCGTGGAATTACAACAGAAGTCGAGACAAATTCTGCTGCTTCTTGACAACTGTGCAGCACACCCTCATTTAGATTTTTTGAAAAATATCCAACTGAAATTTCTGCCTCCCAACACCACATCCTTGGTGCAGCCAATGGACATACATGGGAATCATAAAAAATTCGAAGACCTTGTATCGCGGAAAGTTGGTAAACTACATCCTTGAAGCAACTGAAGAAAATCTAATGACATCATCTTCAACAGCTAAGGAAGTCAGTGCAAGGGTTAATCTTTTACATGCAGTACAGTTTATTGCCGATAGTTGGCGAGGAATAAGCACCAAGACCATTCAGAACTGCTTTGCTCACTGTGGTTTTAAACACTCAGGCTTGGAGATGCCAGATACGGTCGATAGTGAAAATGACGCCATTTTGGAAGTGCAACACGTCAGAAACTACGAAGAGTTTGCATGCATCGACAATAGTCTTCAATGTTATAATGAAAATGAAAATTGTGAGGACGCAATTGTTGAACAAATTGCAGCAAAACACCAGAAGACAGCAGAAGACCAGGAACGCGATGAGGATGACACACCTGAGCTTGAACGAGTGACTAACCAGGATGCCAGGAAATTTATTGCTGGATTACGACGCTATTTCATGCAGGAAGGCAATGAAGGCAGTCCTATATCTGCACTAGATACCTGCGCTGATTTTGTTCAGTTGCAGTCAATCAAGAGAACACGGCAGGGTACACTCGATAAATTCCTCCAACGTCATTAACTGTTAAGAACTATATGCGTGTTTAATACGTACATGAATCAAATTTGTTTTAGGGTAAATATTTTTCTCTGATTTGCACCATTTATTTCAGTTCATATACAGTAAGTATTTTTGTTACTCGATAAACGGAAAGTGGTAAATATTTGGCTGGAAACAGGGGCTACATTTTTTATCAAAATTACATTTTTCTAGTGCAGTTTTCTCTGCTTTGTTCGAATCTGATACCCATTTCTTGTGCAAATGAATAGAAACTATTTTTTTCTCCATTCCAAAATACGGAGTGTTTCTACTCATTTGCACAAGAAATGTGTGTCAAATTCCAACAAAGCAGAGAAAACTACACCAGGAATATGCAATTCTGATAAAAAACTAGCTAACTTAACTAAATTAACTAACCTAACCTAACTAACCTAACCTAACCTGCCGGTGACAATAGTATATATGTTGGTCCGCGCGATAAGAACAGGAATTGTTACATTTTAGGCATTGCATACAAGCGGGCAGAACTCCGTGGCGTTTAAAACAATCCACCGCTGCTTCGTTATTTTCAAAATATTTAGAAATGGCGCGGTAATACTCAATCTCGCAACCGTCACATTCAAAACCTTCACTAGCTTCAGCCATTGTCCTCAAACTGCGTGAAGCAAAGGAAATTCCTATGGCGCACGTCGCAAAAAGTGTCTAATTGGCCAAATCTACACAAAAAGTGTTTAATTGGCCCAATCCAGCCATGTGACAATCTGAAAACAAGTGATACGTCACGAAACGCATTACCGTACATACAAACACACGGAGCGCTAACATACATACATACATACATACATACATACATGGATGTATACATACATACATACATACACACGGAGTCTCCACGTAAAAATTACATATTAAATGAATTTTATAACCGCACACTAGCACAAAAAATTATTAGTACCATCGTAAAGAGCATGAAAAATAGTTCTAGTGAAACACAACCTCTCATTTCCCGTTAGCCCCTGTGTCCAGCCAAATATTAACCCGGAAAGTTTGTCTTTTGTCTTATGTATACCTTTTTAACTCTTTACGTGAAATTTTGTATAATTGGGGCAGCCGCTTAATTGGGCCAAAGTATTCTAGTCCCGATATGTCCCAATTAACCGGAATCCACTGTGTGTGTATATATATATGCGCCTCGGTGGTGTAGTGGTTAGCATCGCTGATTACGAATCCATCGGCCCCGAGTTCGATTCCCAGTGACGGCAGTCGGCGCGCAGCAAACCCAGCTGTTCATCCTTCCATACAATAAAAATTGGTTAGTAGATAAATGGGTACACTGGGTAGCCTTGTGATTAAGACACTGGGCTGCTGCTCGGGAGGTCGGAGATCGAATCCTGACGAGAACTTTGTAATTTCTGACCGCTCGTGGTGCGGTGTGGTTCGGATTCCACGTTAAGCTGTAGGTCTAAGGTGAAGCAACAAGCTTGACCTTCGTTAGAATGAACAATTCCGGCGGACGCAAAACCAAGGTTAACCAAGGTGGTGTGTGTGTGTGTGTATATTTATTATTTATTTATTTATTTGAACAAAATCTCATCGGTAACTTTATAAACTATAAATAAGCAAAAAATACGTAACTGCGAGTCCACTGATGAATCTCATTATGTAAATAAATAAATTACTAACAATATTAAATAGCTGAAATCCAAAATGAAATCGGCTTCAGTTAATGTCATTTGAAATACGTATGATACACACCTACACGTACAAATTAAAACTTATATATATATATATATACTAGCGGAGCGACCCAGCATTGCCGGGTTGGATGTTATAATGTTATAATGTTTCAGACCAACAAAGACCCTAGGATCCACTCATGGCTGGTCTACCTAACTGTGTTCGTAATTGTGTATTGTGCATGTCCTCCGTGGTGGCGGAGAGGACCTACAATTTTACGTGGGTTCCGAACCACAAAGCCTTAATTTTACTACCTTAAACTATACCCAGTTTATCAACATATGCGTCTAATCGATTTTTAAACATGTTTATAGACGTGCTACTAATTACTTCTGCCGGCAAACTATTCCAGCTATTTACTATTCTATGCGTAAAAAAGTTTTTAGCAACTTCTACGTTATCGAACCCATTCATAATTTTGAAAACCTGGATTAGATTACCCCTTAGCCTCCTAGTCTCGAATGTAGTCAATTTTAACTCCTTTAGCCTATCCTCGTACGACTTCAACCTAAGCGACGGAATCATCTTAGTTGTTCGTTTTTGAACTCTCTCGATTTTATCTATATCTTTTTGTATATGCGGATTCCAAAATTGGATCGCGTACTCCAAATGGGGTCTAACTAATGATTTATAAAGAGGAACAATAATATCGCGCGATTTGTACTCAAAATTCCGAGCTATAAAACCAGCACTTTGTTCGCTTTATTGACCGCTGCTGTACTTTGTTTCGCTACTTTTAAATCACCAGTGACTATAACTCCTAAATCTTTTTCCTGCTCTACGCTTATCAACTCTTTCCCTGACATACTATACGCAAAATTACCGTTGCGCGAACCTATATGTAAAATTTTTCACTTACCGACGTTAAATCTCATTTGCCATGTGACTGACCAATCAACAATTTTATTCAGATCTTCCTGGATTTTACCTTTATCTTCGTCATTAATCGCCCTACCAGTTACCACCCAACTTCGTGTCATCCGCAAACTTTGAAACTGTACTGACTAGGCCGACATCTCAATCGTTAATATATATAAGAAAAAGCAAGGGGCCCAATACAGAACCCTGAGGAACGGCGTTCGCTACATTAGCCCAACACGACTCGGCTCCATCAACGACCACCCTCTGTTTCCTACCTCGCAACCACTCTTCTATCCAATTTATTACTACACCCCTGATTCCATGAGCCTTAGTTTTTTCAATCAGTCTTTTGTGCAGTACGGTGTCAAACGCGTTTTGAAGATCTAAATACACTACATCAACCCCCGATGACTATCGTAAACTTCAACCACGCTTTGAAAAAATTTTAAAAGATTAGTTAAGCAAGATTTGTTTCGCCTAAAACCGTGCTGCGTATTTCTAACCGTTATGCAATTCTAAGTGTTCGACTATACGATCCCTAATTATTGATTCCAGTAACTTACCTACAACAGACGTTAAACTGATTGGCCTATAATTTCCCGCCGCACCTTTATCGCCTTTCTTAAAGATAGGTGTTACATTTGCTAACTTGAAATTATCTGGTACGCACCTCTCAGAAATAGACGCATTAAAAATCTTTGTTAGCGCCACAACAATGCTTTCTTTTAATTCTTTTAGTTATATGGGATATATGGAATCCGGCCCCGGTAATCTACGCATTTTCATTTTATCAATATAACACATTACCTTCCTTTCACTAACCACAATATTATCCAAAATATTACCATTATCAAAAGGTATTATGTCTATGACCGTAGGGATATTCGTTACATCTTCTATAGTAAAAACTGACGTAAAAAATTCGTTTCGCAATGTAGCCATGTTGAACGCTATAATATATATATATATATATATATATATATATATATATATATATATATATATATATATATATATGCCCGGTTCGGTAAACTGAATGCCCGGTTAGGTTAATTGTACGCCCTTGACGATTGATTAAGTCGACACATTTTCGTTAAAGCTAACGAAAATATCACGACATAACCTAAACAATCGTCAAGGGCGTACAGATGACCTACTCTGGCATTCAATGAACCTAACTAGGTATTCAATAATTTTACCATAGGTTTCGAGATATATATATATATATATATATATATATATATATATATACGTAATGACGTAATGATCTTGATGACGTCATTTAATTTTTTAAAATTAATTATTTAATTTATTAACACCCAGGTGCACAACCTCGGGACCTAATCAATATGTGTGTGTGAAGTTTCATGTTTGTAACTGCTTCCATTTTGGAGTTATGGCTGGAACAGACAGACACACACATATACACACACACACACACACACGTCCTTTTATTATTGTTATAGATAGATAGATAGATATATATATGGTCATCAAAAAAAGACGCTCACCATTTGCAAACGTCTACTGAAATTTTCCACAACCCGAGCTAGTGTTTCATCAGTGATGCTCTCCAAAGAAGCTGAATTTCTACCTTTAATTGTTCGACCATATGTGAATTATTCCTGTACACATTGTCTTTAACGAATCCCCATAAGAAATAATCAGATGGATTCACATCTGGTGAGTACGGTGGCCAGGACCATCCAAATCCAAAGCGTCCAGGATAGCGATTCGAGATGACCTGATCATGAAAATGTTCACTTAGGAAATCAAGGACGGCATTTGTCGTAAGTGGTCTTGCCCAATCTTGTTGGAAAAATTTCTTTTCACGTGAATAAAATCTCCGTGCTTCATTGTTGTTGTGAGTTGTGACACCAGAACCAGTGTTGTAATTGAAATACTTTAATAAATATAAGCAATTCAAATTAGAGCTTTTTTTTTGATGACCGGTATATATATATATACCGGGTCATATATATATATATATATGTAGTGAATACTCTTATTTTAGTTTCAAGATAAATGTTAATTTTACCGTCTTGAATTTCGGAATAGTTATAAATTCATTTTAAATTAGTTACCCCTCATAATTCAATTGTAAACCACATTAATACTAATTTTATGTATACTATATTATTTTATTGTATGTAAACATAATTAATTATATATCACAATTGTCAGTTAATTATTTATATTCAAATATTTATTTTAATCTAATACCATGTCCATTTTACAAATAAACAATAGAAATCCAAGGGTTATATTTTCCACCTTTGGTACTGTCGCAGTTTCGCCTAACGGACTCAATACGGCTAGTGAGATAATCACTGGTTGGCACTTAACCAGCGGCAGTGCTTATGGCTACATCATCCAGGTTAACCTATATCGGATAGATGCGCTACGGTCCCAAGCCGTAGCTTGCCTAGGTCCAACGACGACGACGTAAACCAACAATTGGTGACTCCGGAGTTGGATTCCCCCCTTTTACCCGAACGACTAGGATTAGACTGTAACGTCGTTCGTGCCCATCACCCCCTTCACCCGAGCGACTAGAACCAGACTGTAACGTCGTTCGTGCCCATCACCCCCTTCACCGAGCGACTAGGACCAGACTGTAATGTCGCTCGTGCCCTCTGCCCCTCACCCCTGCCCGTGCGCTCTGTGCCTGCGCTCGTCTCAACCTCCACTCCTTCGTTGGTAACTTGTCGTCTTGCTTGTACGTCAGCAAGCATAGGAGAAGATGCCTGACGACGCTGGTGCCATCTCCCACTTGAGCGTAAAGCTCCCCGTCTTCTGGCCGGGTGATCCATTTATTTGGTTCCACCAAGTGGAATCACAATTCAACTTGGGAAGGATCACCACTAGCAGGACAAAATACGATCATGTTTTGTCCTCTCTACCAGCGAGCATCATCTCTGAAGTCCGTGACGTCATCGTGTCTACTTCCACGAGTGAGGACCCATACAACGATCTGAAGTCTGCCATCCTGTGCCGCACCACTGTCTCCGAGCGTGAGAAACTACATCAGTTAATCTCAAAAGAAGAACTTGGAGACCGTAAGCCCACTCAAATGCTGAGGGCTATGCAGTGCGCTCTAGGCGAACGTGCACAAACCTTCGATAAGGACATCTTTAGACAGTTGTTCTTGCAGAAACTTCCTCCATCAGCTCAGCGTGTCTTGGCCACTATGGATCCTGCTACTCCAGTTGATAAACTAGCAGAAACTGCCGACAAAGTAGTGGAGATTGACACAGCTCCGGTCAACAACGTGAACACACAATCGGAACTGGAGTTGAAAGTGAAAGAGTTAAGTCAACAACTCAACCACGTTTGTTCTCTGCTACAAAATCAACGGCAAAGAAGCCATTCTCGGTCAAGATTTACGAAGAGGCATCGTTCGAGTTCCGGGAAGATCTGCTTCTACCACGCGAAATTTGGAAAGAAGGCTAGGAAGTGCATCTCCCCTTGCAATTTTTCGTCGGAAAACCCCAGCAGCGAGTCCTAATGGCGTCTAGTACTCGCACTGCCAACCTGTTATTCATAAAGGACAGGAACTCTGGTGTCAATTTCTTGGTCGATACCGGAGCGTCAGTCAGTGTATTCCCTCAAAAATCTGGTCATACGCACTCGGAATCTCCGCCTCTATACGCTGCTAACGGTTCACGCATACCCACGTACGGTACTCAGTCGCGTGAACTAAACTTGGGCCTTCACCGATCCTTCAAGTGGATTTTCATCTGTGCTCAAGTGCAGCATCCCATAATCGGCGCTGACTTCCTCCAGCATTTCAAACTCCTGGTGGATCTTGACAAGCGACGCTTATGCGACCAGGCCACACTGCTTTCTGTTCTTGCCAAACAGGTTGCCCTTCCGGACGCCTCGAACTCTGCACTTTCCCTCGTTCCCCCTAATTCCATGTACCAGTGCCTTTTCCAACGATATCCAGGAATTCTTCAACCTATGCAGATGGGTGATACCATTAAGCACACCATTACCCATCACATTACAACAAAAGGTCCCCTGTGTTTGCAAAACCCAGACGTCTTGCCCCGGACAAACTGAAAGCTGCCAAATCGGAATTCCAGCTTATGATAGATCTTGGGATAATAAGACCTTCCAAAAGCAGTTGGTCCTCTCCCCTACACCTGGTCCAGAAGAAGTCAGGAGACTGGAGACCATGTGGGGATTACCGATTTTTGAATTCGACAACCATCCCGGACCGATATCCGGTACCAAATGTCCAAGACTTTACTTCTCTTCTCCACGGCAAATCTATCTTCAGTAAAATAGACCTCGTTAAGGCTTTCCACCACATTCCCGTAGAGCCTTCGGATATTCCCAAGACTGCAGTTTGTACACCATTTGGGTTATTCGAATTTTTGAAGATGCCGTTCGGGCTACGGAATGCTGCGCAAACCTTTCAGAGGTTTATAGATGAGGTCACCAGAGGCTTAGACTTTGTTTATGCCTACATCGATGATTTGCTTGTGGCCAGCTCAACGGAAGAGGAACATAAGGAACATCTTTCACTCCTCTTTCAACGCTTAGAACAATACGGTGTTACTATTAATGCATCTAAGTGTGTGTTTGCACAGCCAACCTTGGAATTTCTTGGTCACACGATTTCGCAGCACGGAATTACCCCCCTTCAGGACAAGTGTGAAGTGATAAAAAATTACCCTATGCCAAGTAATCAGCGTGAGTTACGTCGGTTTCTAGGTTTGGTAAATTATTACCACAAGTTCATTAAAAACTGTGCCAGTGTTCTTGCTCCTCTACACGCTATGATCACACACAAACGCAAGGTAACGAAATTGGTATGGTAGCGATAGTTTACAGGCGTTCGACAATGCCAAAAATGCTATCAATAGTGCATTGTCTCTGTCATTTCCTATCAGTAATGCCCCCCTAACTCTGACGGTCGATGCATCAGATGTTGCGATCGGTGGGGTGTTGGAACAAACCATTAACGGTCAACAAGCACCCATCGCGTTTTACTCGAAAAAGCTGCAGCCAGCCCAAACGCGTTATAGTGCTTTCGGACGTGAACTTCTTGCTATTTACTTAAACGTGAAGCATTTTCAATATTTCCTTGAAGGCCGAGAGTTTTGTGTTTTTACCGACCACAAACCTTTGGTCACTGTCTTCAATAAAAACAGCTGTAACCACTCTCCCAGAGTCATCAGGCAACTCGATTATATCTCGCAATTTACCACAGATATCCGCCACATCAAAGGTGTCTTGAACACTCCAGCGGATGCACTTTCAAGAATAGAGATTACTTCTGTTACCCTCAGCTCTACACTGTGGAATGCTATTGCACAGGATCAAGATAAGGATACGGAACTACAAGACCTGCTCAGAGAAGACTCCACTCACTCACTTTCCCTCAAGAAAATGAGTATGCCAGGATTGTCTGTGCCCCTCTATTGCGACGTATCAACAGCTGCTATTCGCCCTTATGTCCCTCCATGTCACAGAAAAGCAGTCTTCATGGATCTTCATAAGCCCTCCCATCCTGGTATCCGTGCTTCGCAACACCTGGTTACCTCTCGCTTTGTTTGGCCCTCGATGCGGAAGGATGTCAAACATTGGACCAAAACGTGCCTTGCCTGCCAGCGTGCCAAAGTCCAAAGGCACACCAGGTCCCCCTTTGACGCATTCCCGCCCCCATCCCAGCGATTTGAGGTAATTCATGTAGACATTGTTGGCCCTCTTCCAGTGATTCAAGGCCAACGTTATCTGCTCACCTGTCTCGACCGCTTTTCCAGATGGCCTGAAGCCATCCCACTTCCTGATATCCAAGCGGACACTGTTGCAAGAGCCTTTCTTCATGGATGGGTATCAAGATTTGGATTGCCGACAAAAGTCATCACTGACCAAGGTCGCCAATTTGAGTCTTCGCTTTGGAAGAAGTTTACCAGCTTGTTGGGTACAGTACATGCGCATATCTGTGCGTATCATCCGCAAGCTAACGGCCTCGTCGAACGCTTCCATCGCCAGCTGAAGTCATCCCTTATGTGTCACGAAGACTCCCATTGGATGGATAAGCTTCCACTCGTGTTGCTTGGTATTCGCTCTGCATTTAAGAGTGATCTGAAGACTACAGCGGCTGAACTAGTCTATGGAACAACACTGCGGCTACCAGGTGGCTACTTCACTGCAGGGGATAAGTCATGTGATCCTACGGAATTCGCTCAAACACTTTCCTCTCACATGCAGTCCCTTCAGCCTGTTCCCCCTCGATTGACTAGCCAACAGAACATCTTTGTTTCCCCAGCCCTCCAGTCTTGCACCACGTTTTCGTTCGTGTACCTGTCCCAAAACGGCCTCTCCAATGTCCATATGACGGACCCTATGAAGTTCTCCGACGTACGCGCAAATCATTTCTCCTCCAGCGCGGTTCCAAGGTCGACAAGGTCTCTATCGATCGTCTTAAGCCTGCGTTTTTGGAATCAACCTTAAGTGAGGTACAAGTAGCTACCAAAAAGGTTCAGCGGAAATCTGTGTCGTTCGGAACTCTTTGAACTTCCTCTCTGGTGGGGGAGTGTGTAGTGAATACTCTTATTTTAGTTTCAAGATAAATGTTAATTTTACCGTCTTGAATTTCGGAATAGTTATAAATTCATTTTAAATTAGTTACCCCTCATAATTCAATTGTAAACCACATTAATACTAATTTTATGTATACTATATTATTTTATTGTATGTAAACATAATTAATTATATATCACAATTGTCAGTTAATTATTTATATTCAAATATTTATTTTAATCTAATACCATGTCCATTTTACAAATAAACAATAGAAATCCAAGGGTTATATTTTCCACCTTTGGTACTGTCGCAGTTTCGCCTAACGGACTCAATACGGCTAGTGATAATCACTGGTTGGCACTTAACCAGCGGCAGTGCTTATGGCTACATCATCCAGGTTAACCTATACCGGATAGATGCGCTACGGTCCCAAGCCGTAGCTTGCCTAGGCCCAACGACGACGACGTAAACCAACATATATATACCGGGTCATCAAAAAAAGTTCTAATTTGAATTGCTGTGTGTGTAATATATATATTATATATATATGAAAATGAAAAGGTTTATATATATATATATATATATATATATATATATCTTGTTTCCTATATTAAATTTCACTAGATTTTAATTAAGTATAAACAGCTGAAAATATAATATTGTTTTTGGTGAAATGAAAACCAGTTTGATTCACGTGATTGGCAATATGATACATGCAATGAAAGAGTTAGCGGATGGTCTTTTTTTTTACGTACAATATTAAGGTTTAGAATTTAAGACTATCGCCTTGTTTACATATATTGAGATAAGGTTTTCACTGTAGCTGAAAATATCATGCATTTGTTTCTTGTAAATATTAAAATATATATATAGAGAGAGAGAGAGGATGGGTGCAATGATACCGATAATTTAAGAATTATTGACACGGAAACAATAAAGATTGGTTTCTGTGATTCTCAGTTGAATAGTGATAACTAAAATTGAATTTCCATCTCACAGATCTGAAGATGAAAGTCTGTCAAACAGAAACCAAAGCGGACATTGATAACTTGGAATTATTAAGATTAGTGTTTCAAAGGTTCTTGTCAGTTGCATCCCAATCGGTGCGACTAAAAGGCTACGCAACATACGGCAGATATTTTTATTCCTCACAATTGTCTTGTTTCAGTTCAAAGGGAAAAAGAGAGAGAGAGAGAGAGAGAGAGAGGGGGGGGGGAGAGGAAAACTACTTGTGAAGGTTCTCAATGAGCAGAAAAGAGTAGTACCGGTAACAAACGTAACTTTTTTAAAAAAGAAAGTTTGGATATTGTGCGCGATTGAAGAGGAAAAAAAAAATTTAGTTCCGTAAATTTTGGACCAAAAGAATTTTGAAATTTAGTGGTGTAATTCGTCGGTCTATAGGTAAAATGCAAAGATGGCCACTGTTTATTGGGATCTGTCCACTGGATGTGCGCATATACGAGAAAAAGTTATAGTTGAATGTAGTCCATATATACAGGGTGTCTCAAAAGTCACTATATTTTGAAAAATAATGGGAATTACGAAAAACTGGTTTAAGGCATGAAAAATATATTTATTTCAAAGTAAGTGCCACAAAGAATTAGTGCTATTTATTTATCTGTCTCCACATGGCGACCATCAGTGTCTCTACAGAGCTCAAAGCGATAAGTTGTTTCCCGGAACACACTTTCCAGCATTTGAGGTGTTATTTTCTGAACTGCATCGGTAATACGATTTCGAAGTTCGGCTACATCACTAATTCTTCTACCAGTGTACACCTTAGACTTAATGAAACCCCAGGCGAAAAAATCTAATGGTGTTAAATCGGGTGAACGTGCTGCCCATGGTTGTGTTCCTCCACGACCAATCCAGCGACCGGGGAAGCGTCTGTCAAGATAATATGTATATTATACATATTTTCAGATCGGCTCTTTGTCTTAAATAATGCATTTATATATTTCCCATAGCATTTATATCGTTGCTTAGGCATGAAATAACACACACGCAAAATTTTATGACTCTAGGCTACGGTTTAAAAATACGTTTTTGACTACTAAAATATGATTTTCATCGCTCTACCGGGGGCAGAAGATGATTACCTATTAAGCTAAGATTTTGCAGAGGCTATTTTCTCATGCATGCGCAAGTTTTTGTCTCTATTAGAATATGTAAATCGAAAAAAATGTAAAATCGATCCCCCCTACCGGTGTATACTCGAATATCACGCCCATTACTGAACCAGATACGCCTACATCCGAATACAGAACTGAATTTATCCGCTTTCCGTTCCTCTGGCAACCGATTTGATTGTAAATTTATTCAAGTTTATTCGCGGTCTGCAGTACAAACATGAGAGGAGAACCACGAGTGAAAGTCAAAGCAAATTGGTCGAACCCTTTAACGGAAGTCTAGCCACGCGTTATATACAAACAAAATACATTTCTCTTCCATCAAAGCTGTATAAATATACACTCTAAATACTATTGACTTATTTTAATTACGAGTAGTGTCAAAATTAGTTCAGACCTCTTAAAGACATAAAATAACTACATTATTTTATGGTTTTAAAAAAAATTGCGGGGTAGGGTCCTCTTATATTTAAAATTACTCAAGAGATATAGTAAGCGTTTAACAAGTTTCAGCTCATCTAATATCAATTTGGTTAAAATAACTATATATATATATATATATATATATATATATATATATATATATATATATATACAGTATGTATGTGTGCGTGTGTGTGTATATAAATATATATATATATATATATATATATATATATATATATATATATATATAGTATACACCTCATCTCAGATTGCACGAAATAAGAGGCCTTCAAGCATCATTTTGCACTCTCAGTATATCAAGGGCTGATCTAAGGGGGGGTTCGGCAACGTCCAGGCCCCACCCCCCTCAATTTCTTGCAAGTGCCCTTTTCTCAAGTGCAAGTGCCCTATTTGAATGATGTATATGCCCGTGAAAACCAATTTTGTTTTTGTAAATAGATCATGGCTATTTTACTTTATTCAAATTCTATTTTGAGTCTTTATCCGTATACAGTGTACTTGCAAATTTGTGGTTGTAGTGTTTTTCATAGGTGCCCTTAGTACTGGTGTAGCCATATCACTATTTTTATCTTCATCTTATTCTGATACTTCTTTTAATTGGAAAGACATTTGTAATTGTTTGAAAAATTGTGTGTGATAATTGTTGTACCCAAATTAGATTTTTATTTTGTATCATATTTGAATGAGACTGATCTAATAAAACAATACAATCGATTTTACATTCGCTCATTGGTAGTCTGTTTTAAGAACAAAAATTTAGTACTGTGCCCTTTTTTCTTTGGACCTCCCCCCACCCCTTACTGAAATGCTTAGATCGGCACTTGGTATATAAAGGGTCTTCAAGAAAGGGCTGATCATTTTTAAGTTACACGCAACAAAGAATGATCAGCCCTTTCTTGAAGACCCTGTAGATGGGATATCATCTTTCCACCGTGAGGCTTTCCGTGAGAAATGATTTCACTAGAAAAAGAAACAGCTTCATTTGGCGAACGCTTTCAGCTACGTATTCTTACGTTACAGTCTTTAAAAGAACTTATGATAATGCTAAACTTTACTGGCAGGATATAAATCCCATAAAATAGTACAATATTCTTGAAGATAATAAACGATAAGATAAATGAAACAATAACTAAAACTAAAAATTATGACTAAAAGAGAAATAAAAATAAGACACGTACTCAAACAAGTATTAATAAAAATTACCCATAGTTAAGATAAGAAAAAGAAAAAGTAATGACAATGCCAAGGTAATATGGTATTGGATAATGATGATAATGATAATGTTTATTGGCTGGAGACAGATGCCGTAAAATAAAAAGGTACATTATCCATCAAGGTAATCAACGATACAACTAATTAAACAATAAATTTTAAAAACAAAAGGAAAAAAGGACTACGATATTAAGGAAATAACAATAATAGGCGTAAAGAAGCGAGAAATAATAGAATTTTTAATAACAGTTTCAAAAAATAAAAGGACATTTAATGGATTTATAGAGTGGAGTTGGAGATAAACACTTTCATACCAAGAGGTTCACACTCTAGAAGACATAAAGCAGGACTGATGAATAACTTGGACAACTGAATTGTCTGAGTTTTGAATTCTTCGCATTAGACTGTATTGAACACGTTTTGTTACCTTAGGGAGGCTCAGAACGTCGCGATCAACGAACATTTGAGAGGCTGAGCATTTTGGAAGTAACTTATGTAGCTGTCTATAGGATCTGTTGTAAAGCAAATTCAGGGTTCTGCAGGAGCCTTTTATAATTAACCTAGAGTTGCTACCCACAAATATTAGTGCAGAAAGTACGAAAAAGAGCGTTTTTAGCTTAGCTTCACTCGTACAGAATTTGAAGTTCTTTATAATTATGTTTGTCTTAGCACAAGTAACTCCGATATTGTTTCCTTATGTCCAAGTCGTCTCTCAAGGAGTTGGTGATAGTTTGATCCATATACTTAAATTCTTGTACCTGTTCTATTGGTTCGTCTCTCATTTTGAAAATAATATTAGATGTTTGGTTTGAGCTTTTGGGATGGAATTGCATAACCTTAGTTTTAGAATCATTAAAATTAATGTCATGGTTCCGTAAATGTGATTCGCAAATTTTTATAAGACTATCCAGACCTTTCACCGAAGGACTTATTAACACCATATCATTGGCATAGACCAAGTTATTTATCCTCGTGTCATCTATACAGCATCCGACTGTTACTCATTAAGAGAAGCAATTAATCCACCAATACATATATTGAGCAGCGGAGGAAAGAATGAATAGCCTTGACTAACTCTGGCATGAGGAACCAAAACATTCGGACAATACATTACTCCATCTAACATTAAAAGTTTGGTGTGTGTACCAAAATTTCAACATATTAAAAATATATGGTGAAACAGTCCTACCTTCTAATTTTTAAATATTATATACCTATTATTATATACTTTAAATATTATACACCTATTACACAGCTCAACAAAAAAATTTTTTTGTTTCGTTGCCAAGGAAATTCGTACGAATTTAGGGTATTTTGGGTTGCTGAATTCCAAAATGAAAGTAGTTTTTCCGATTTGGCTCTAGTTCTTGAGATAATGAATACCCTCAATTAATAGGAAACGTAACCATAACGCGTGCATATGGGAAACTACCGGAACATTCTAGATGGTGAGACCGAATAAAATGCCATTATGTATTTCATGTGTTTACTTTTGTATGATTTGAGACAATTTCAATGCGATTTGTAAGTAGGCTCCGCCTGAACATTAAATTTTTTGCATTTTTACGTGTTTCAATGGGGTACCAATTATCTCATAAATTAGAGCCAATCTAGCAAAACCGATGTCATATTCGGAATCAGCACCACAAAGTTACCCCAAAATCACTCTAATATGATTGGCAATAAAATGAGTGTTGACCAGTGTTATTATATACTCTATTATATGCCTTGCCTATTTCCAAAAGACAACTACAAATAGCTGAATTACTAACAGTATATCTAAATACAATCTCTTTCAAAATATAAATAGTCTACATAGGTCAGTTGAATGGGACCTTTTAAAACCAAACTGATTGGGAGACGTCCATAAATAATCATTTAGTCGGCGTATCAAAAGTTTCTCAAGTAATTTTGAGACGCAGAAGACAACAGCATTAGCTCTGTAGTTATCGCTGGATAGAATTTATTTTCACACCCATTTTTGACAATGGGTGTGATATAAACCCTCATAAACTCTGCAGGAATATAACTGTGAACAAAGTATGGCTGAGAACAGTAATGAGATATGAAGAGTGATCACATCATTAGCATACTTAAAATGCTCATTCGACAGGTAATCTATCCCTGGTGAGGCGCCTGTCTTTAGTTCTTTAATCAAACTCTTAATTTCTGGCAGTAAAGTCCCTGTATTTTCACTGGCCCCTCCTAATGTCGTTCCAGAGCAGCCTACATTAAGATTAACTCTCCCCACGCTGTTAAGGATGTCTGAGTAATTCGTTCTCCATAATTTAGCTATTTCTACCTCCCCAGACACTCCATCAATTGTTGATGGGATGGCATTCTTAGGACCTGTTTCTTTTTTGAGAAATGTCCAAAATTTGTTACTATGATATTATTATTTAAATTAGTTTCATAGGCTTTTGAAGCTCGAATGGAGTCTTGTTCCTGTTTACATCATATTATGGCTGCTTTATGGTGACCCTACTTCTACCTATATTCACGTAAGCTGCCCCTATTTTCGAACGACCAAGGCGACCCCATATACCGTAAGCATCTTTTGATTCCTTTTTCAGGGGAACTATAAAATCATTCCATCCAGAAATAATTTTAGTATGACAATTGTACGATTTAATCCAAGGCCTTCCTGCTTCCCTTAGTATGAATGCTATATCATTATAATACCAATCAACAAGTTTAAAGTAAGAATCATTTGAACAGGAATTACTGCAGTCACGATGCTCTATCTTGTCTTTATATTCTATTTTCTGTCAACACGTTCATTTCTGCCTGAAGAGTTATTATGTCGTGTTTTATTTAAGTTGGTACAATTAATTACTAGCTTCAATGGTCTATGATCTGAGAGAAGGAAATCATGCAAAATATGAACACTGACAATACATTCCTTTAAGCTATTACTAATGAGACAGTAATAAATCCATCTGTCCAGTTGTTCAGCTGGGCTTTGATTTCAGGTGCTGTGAGGCGTCTGTTGCGCAGACTGGTGACTCGGATATACTTGTCCTTTGAGTCTGTTGTGGTTCTTGGTCGCCCTGACCTTTTTCTGTCCTTATTTTGACCAGTTTCTTCGTACCGTTTAATGGCAAAAGAAACCGCATTCACAGAAACTTTTAAATTTTTTGCAATTTTCCTCAGTGATTGGCCCTCATTTCTCAAAGTTACAATCGACTGTCTTTTTTCTGGTGTTAACTGAGCTTTGGCACCCATTTTTGCTTTTTGAAACACAGAAATATACCTTAAACTACACAATTAGTTCCTCTGCAAGGATTTTATATGTAAAGACCTGCAACGCATGTTAATAACTGATCACATATATTAACATACTCCTGAAGAAACATACTACCCCAGTAAAGACTTCTAACTGTTTTTGGACCTTTGTGCAGAGCTAATAGCATTATTTTTAGGTTGCATGCTAGACGTCAATTAACACATTTTGAAGGCTATTTTGAAGAAGCTTCTGTGTTACAACACACTGCATAGGGCAGATGCACTGAAGCATACAATATGAAAACCAGGTAAGCAAATTCATCTCTAGTACCTGTTAAGTTTACATTTGAAGTTTATGTCATGAGCTAAGCAGCAAAACATTGGAAATTAGTAGGTGTACTTAAACTTTTGACTGGTAGGGTATATATGTGTGTGTTATTTAAGCGATATTTTGCAGATCGTCTGACAGGATTAGCTTTAATCGCCATGGAGAGAGACAAGCTAACTCTAGATGATGCGTCCAAATATTGGCTAGATTTGCGAGAAAAAAGGCGAGACGACCCAATTTGTTACTCGAATAAAATGGACGGTGGGCGGTAATGTGATTTTGGGGTGTACCTATATGTAAATTGCGTATTTACTAAAGTATTCGATTTTGATTTAGTAAAGTAATTGCGTATTTGATAAAGTACATATTTTTTGTCAAGTAGCCCCTAAATTATTTTTCCACGCGATTATCATGCGTTTCTTCTGTCTCAACTGATCTAGCTGTTTCTGCATCCGTCTGACTTGCCTTATACGTGAGAGTTTCATTTGGATCTCTTCTAATGATTTCGTTATTAATAGATATGTTATACTGTTAAATGTGTATACACTAAATAATTGTATGCGTGAAATCAATAAATGTGTGAACAAAATAGTTACTTTCTTTGTTAAATATGAAAACTATAGGATCAATACCTTATTTCAAATTTCAGAAAATACAGGTAATTACATCATAATATAGCTTAGACTGCACCAATGTGACTGTCCTATCCAAACTTTTGTTGGAAAGGGTACATATTTCATGTGGATGGCTGTATAGAGGCTCTTGAAAAATGACTGTTGCACTGACATTTGCAGACAGTTTTTACGCAAAGCAAGCTTAAAATGCGCTGGTTACGGGGCTCCGCCTCGGACCCCGGGGGGAACTTCCAGCTCTTCCCCAGACCCCCTAACTGTATAGGCTCGCCCGATTCACCACGGAACCTGACGAACGTAGCTCAAGTTCGTCCCCCTCCTTGGGACATTCCTGGCTACGTCCCTGACCAAGTCCACATTAAGATAAATGTTATGGACATCTACAAATTAATTTCTTATTGATCTAACGTTATGCGAAACTTATCTCAACATATTAACCGCCATGAGCATTTATCCGACTATTATTATTATTATTATTATTATTATTATGGTCCACATTTCATGCTTTTGTCCATCAAATATCGATACATTCTAAAAATGGCCTCAACAAAGCAGACTATTATTATTAAGGAAAATATTCACATTTCCAGTACATTTAGGAATAATAATTATTATTCCTAAATGTACTGGAAATGTGAATATATTCCTTAATAATAAGTCTGCTTTGTTGAGGCCATTTTAAGAATGTATCGATATTTGATGGACAAAAGCATGAAATGTGGACCATAACCTTGGTTAACCTTGGTTTTTGCTTCTACCCGAATTGTTCATTCAGACGAAGGTCAAACTTGTCACTCCACCTTAGGTCTACAGTTTAACGTGGAATCCGAACCACGCCCCACCAGCAGCCCATCTTAACCACTAGGCTACACAGGGTACCCATTTATCTACCAACCAATTTTTTTTCTTTATTGTGTGGAAGGATGAACAGCTAGGTTTTGCTGCGCGCCGCCTGCCATCACCGGGTCTCGATCCCGGGGACGATGGATTCGTAGTCAGCGACTCTGACCACACACTACCGAAGCGCATATATGTAAAATTTTACATAGAATCAAATAAGAGCCGGAACCACTTCTGATTTTCTGTTCTTGACCTTGAATTTCAAAGTCAAATATCACTGACCTGGGCACCTGACGGTGGGGAGGGGAAGAACCGCATGCCGAAGGAGGCGCTTGATTACTCGAACGCCTCTCCCCTGCTGCAAAAAGCAAAGGAGAGCAATGATACCTCGCCTCTTGCCAATGAACAGTCACTGTTACTAATATTAATATTGTCGAAGGTGTTGACTCTCATTACCTGTTGATCAATTGCAACATCAGAAGCAGAAGTTCTTTTCTCAGAGGGAGGAAGGGAGGTTGGCAGTAGTATAGCCGCAAAAGGGGAGAGTGCAAGAATGTTGCAAGTGATTACGTAATGTTGCAAAGGGGTGTGGGGGTGTTGCAAAAAAAAGAAAAAAAATCCCCCAAAGGGGGGATGCTGCAGGTGCAACAAGGAAAACTTGGAGGCGGCGTTATCCCCCAAGAGAAAGGAGAAAAAGGAGGAGAGAAAGGAGGAGAGGTGTTCACCTGGCAGGAGCCAAGTGCATATTAAGACTTCAGCCGAGTAGGCGTTGTTTTATAGGCTCCTAATCAGCCAGTTGGCTTAGAAGGCGTAAATGGCTTGAGTTGCCAGATAGCGCCATGTATTCATTTAATTCTAATCGATGACTGAGTTGCCAGATACCACTTTTTAGCATTATTATTGTATACACTATTATAGACTCCTAATCAGCCAGTTGGCTTAGAAGGCTTAAATGGCTTGAGTTGCCAGATACCACTTTTTAGCGATACCATTGTATACATTATTATATTTCTTAAAAGTTGGTTTAGAATACCGGTAGTAGGTTTAGAAGGCGTAACATGATATAATTAAGTAAAACAACATTGCATCATTCTGTTTATTATAAATATATAGAAAATAAATATACATTTCAATTGAGGAATATGCATATAATCATAACAGTACAGGAAATATATACAAACAATTATGGATATATATAAAATAAATATACATTTCAAATAGAAATAAATATACATTTCAATAATAATAGAAATATGCATATAATCATAACAGTACAGGAGAAATATCACGCAAAATATATATAAATACATTTCAATAATAATAGAAAATATGCATATAACAGTACAGGGGAAATATCACGCAAAATATATAAATACAATTCAATAATAATAGAAATATGCATATAATCAGTACAGGAGAAATATCAAGCAAAATATATAAATACATTTCACTTTTTTTTCAAAATACTAAACTCGGTCTTAATCGAGTTTACAATTACATCATTATTGCTCTGCATTACGCAGTATATGCGGCTTAATAATATTTCACCGCTTAAAGTATAGGAAAACCTGTATTCGATATGAAGGGCTTTCATATCGCTCAGTACTATTTTTGTTCCCACTTTACAACCGGTTGGTAAGTCATCTTCAAATACGTCTAGAATACAATCAAAAGCACGCACAAAGAGTTCATCGTTAGCTACATTATTAAACACAAGTTTATAAGCACGCTTTTCCAATCGAGGGTTTATTTCTACCGACTCGAGCTTTTCAATCGTGAACTCATTCAACATAGCGGCAATTGAAATAATCTTCTAAATCGTTACGACAACTGCGCGTTATATAAAGAAATAGTTCTTCAGGGTGAACGGTGTAGGTGAGCTCAGCCTTGTACCGATCAATTGCTTTGTACCAAAGTTCATGGTATTTCAAAGAGTCTAAACTTTTTAAATAAACGTCCAGCACTAGACCATTCTCACCAGCCCTACACTCGGTAAACCCATCGAGCAGAGCGGTGTATGCGTATTCAAGTACTGTATCAAAATAAAGCATATCCGTAACACGCGCGTCTAATATAGGTTTCAGCTTGCGGAATCCGACGATTTCAAACATTCTGTCGAGGATGAAACGGTTTCGCGTAGGAACAAGAGCGTTATTATCAGAAGCATTCTTCCACATCAGCCGTATATCAATGCACGGCCGATCGTTATTTATACACAACGTACATACAACGGCGTATGAGGGTGCGTCACTAATCTGCTCTCTTCTTGTACCTACGTTAGCAGGTATTTTATAACGATCTTCACTCCACTTCTCAACTATCACGAAGATTCTATTCATCTCCTCGACACTTAAATAAACCCGTTTGTTTGTTTGTCTACATTCCGTTTCCAGTACATAGCTAATGGTACCGGAATTACGCCTGAACACGCGCAACGATTTCGTCACGGACACATCGTACGAGGCGTTGAGAATGCTGCTCAAAGGAAGTTCCATCGTATTCGAGGAGCGCACGTCCACTCGGTTCAAGCTCTGAGATAACTATGAGCCGTGTGAGGCACGCAGGTAGGCAGGAACGGTTCGACGGGCGGCTGACTCGATGATACGTGAATGGGCTTGTTCGTATGATCCGCGAGTCGTACCGAATTGTTGTACATATTTCCGGTACAAGAATTAATTTCATCACTACCAGCCTACGCACCAGACATTTACCTCAGGATAAGAACTAGGAACATTTTATGTTTTACTAAACATCTTCACACTCCGGCGCACTATTTGAGAGGAACATATGCTCATATTTTTCCTTTCTGCCCATCAAACGATACTCGTCTCTAAAGTCTGTTAAAAACTCACGCAGGGCACTAGCCACAACCTCACTACGAACCTCATCATGATATACGTTAATATAGTGATAAAAATACTTAAGATTGTCCATGATCACGAGATTCACATTTTCAGTCGTAGGGTATGAGTAATCGACATGGTGTAGCATGACGTAATACCGCTTGTCACACCACCCATCCGCAAGACTCATTATCCATACCTGCTGCTTCTCTTCTGCACGCGTTGTTTCTTTTACTTCACGGTGTATGTGAGACTTTATAAAGTTTAGCTCTGCAGTATACTTCAGCACATCGTCTGTGCAACGAAAGCCTTCAACGGTCTCACCAGAACATCCGTAGAGTATTTGTACATCTTGGAACTTCGCACAATCCAATGTGTTTTTAAAAGAGGCATAGGAGGGAGGAATAGGAAGTTTTTCGGTATCCACCACATCCTGCACTTTGCTGAATACCATTTCATAAACGTTGTACAAGCAATATTAAAGGTAGCCATTTGAATACACGTCTGATCTGAATACACGTCTGATCTCTCGGGCTTACTGCAGTCGACTGACCACGCAGGGACTCCCAGATAGTAGCATGACTCACGGTCTTACAGTGGGCGGAGCTTAGAACTTTCACCTGCAACACACACACACACACACACACACACACAAAGGAGAAAGTGAAACGCTAATTGAAACATGATTTATTTAATAAACGAGATATTCAAGTTATATATATATTTACAAATACGTTAAAATTCAATAGATATAATATTTACAAATACGATTTAATAAACGAGATATTCAAGTTATATATATATTTACAAATACGTGTAATAAATCAATAGATACGATTATATACAAGACAAATACGTGTGAGTTAACAATAGAAGCATCACGTTTGGTATCCAAAGGGTACGGTATCATAGGTACCAGGTAACTGGTAACGTTTCCTATAGGTGTTACGGCACACCTTCGTACCCCTAAGTTCCTTCACGCCCCCCAGCTTCTGCGCCCGAAAATTGTGGGTGCCTACAATTAGTTGGGGAGGTTGTTCGCCCTCATCATCGTCCAAACATACTAGATCCTTCAACGATTCAAAGTTAACAACCCGATTCGCATGGTTGAGCGTAATACCCTTTGCCTTCACGATATATTTCATTTCCTCCCCCACCCTGACCCGTACCCCATAAGTTTAGGTCCTGTTGAGACAAAAGAGTCGGCGTATGCGTTGTCCCCATACTCATCCTTGATCTCATCAGTGAGCTCGCCGAGGAACTCCCCAATAGCGGGCATGTATTCACCCTCCCTCTCTGTGAATATCACGCTATCTGTATCGGCATACAATACTCTCCGCCCAAGAGAATGCAATAGACCCCAAAGTTTTATACGGGCGTAGGCTGTTGTGAAGCTGGCCACAGGTATGTTTGTAACCCTTGAGGTATCTGTGGCAAATTCAGTGTTGTTGTACTTTATTATGTAAGTATTACCTACATTCACGATCTCCATGACCTCTTTATCGGGAGCATTGGCATAATCCCAGACATCGCTATAACTTTGTGCCAAATGAATGTTCCCTTGCCGGTATTCTGCGCAAATTTTCCCCATAGACTGTTTAGACACAACTTTGCACTAAAGCGCTTGCCAGGATTCTTTACAATTTGGACACGATCAAGTTGTATACCTTCGCGGTCGCGGTAACGTTGAATATAGGCAGACTTTTCATCTTCGGTATCAACTCCTCGCGGATACCCTGATGCCTCAACCTTATCCTTCAAAAAGGCGTTTATATATGGTGTGAAAAGGTTGGGTAGCTTCTGAAACCTCCACACCTCATGTATCTTCAGTATTCTATAACCATGGCGTACGGCTAGGGCCAGCTCAGGACTTGTATATACGCCTCTGATCTTACGCTGGTGGGGTATATGGTTACAATCGCCGTTATCCTCTTCCGCGCACTTCACGCACAGGGGAAACATGAGCTTGTCGTCGATAACGACAGGTAAGATCGGCATCCATAAATTGCGTGGGGGGAGTACGTCTACGAAAGAGAGCCCAAAGTAACGATCATTCAAATTTTTGAAAATTCATTGATGGAGGGTAGGCTAGGTCCCACCAGTTTCTCAGGAGCGCCCACGGGGTACGGATTGCTCTTCATCACGTATGGGTATAAAGAACAGAAATCGTAGTAATGGAGCTTCACGCCCTCCGTAGGTGGAAAGTATAGTCTGAAGGATTTGTACGTCCTCCAAACAAGCTATCACCACATTTGAGAGGATCCAGCACCATTGAACGCTTGATCGTGTTTATTTCCTCACGGTACACCTCGTCTGTCTCCATCCGTGCATCATATTCATGCTCCCACAAGACTTTGTGAGTGAACTGTGATCCTATAAGTTGATCGCGGGTGCGGGTCGATGCAAGACAGTCGGCAGGAGACCTACCGTGGATATCTCCGGTGATTCCGCACTCAGGACGGGGGCATCCATGCCACCAGCAACCGTTAAAGGAGTACACAGTCTTCACACCAGTGACACGGTTTTCACTTAACCCATCAACCCAAAAAACACGTCCATTAATCTTAATGGGTACTTCACCCGTGTTGCGGGCGTGCTTTATGTATACACCTGTCTGTTGCTGTAGGTGTATGAGCCAGTAAATAGCCTTGTGTCCGTAACTGCGGGGTTGTTTCGGTGAATAATGGCTAAGGTGTCTTTAGGCATGAAGTTATTCTTGAACACCGTAAAACATAATGATGCGATGGTGGTTGCGACTTGCAGTGGATCGCATTTGAAACGGGCTATGTACATCCTTCTAAAGGCCTGGAAACATACTCTAAGCACGCGCACATCATTCACGCAATAACGCTCACATTCATCAGCTATATTATAAGGGTTACTTTCATTAAAACTGTGTAGTATCGATCAAAGTCTTCACGTTCATCCATACAGTCAAAATAATGTTTGGGGGTGGTGGGCCTACGTAGTTTAAAGTCTCGCTGGTGAGGAAAGTGTAAGGGAAGTATCCTTTGGAAACTTCAGCTGCTACTCCCATCACCTTGGGTAGCTTTGCTAATTTACAAGGTGTGAATAATAAAGTATCTTTAAATTGTACATTGCCTCTTATCTGCATCTGTATTAATTTGTTGCCTCTTTTCAATGGATCACCTGTAAATATCTCAGAGGATTCGTGTTCAAGCAACTCCTTATAAAGGAACTGCGTGTCAAACTTTGCCCCGTTATGGGCGAGAATATACACAGTCATTTTTTTGAACTTGTCGGCTAACTTGACAATATAGGACACAAATAGTTTCACAGGACTATCGCGGACATTCGTTTTAAAAACGTTTGTCCGTTTACCGCATTTGGGGCACTCGTCACATTCGATACCCATACACTCATCACAGATGGTCTGGCTCACAAGTAAATGTGGAATTACCTCTTTGGTTTCAGCGTTCGTATATGTTTCTATATCGTAGTATACAGTTATACAAGGGTTATTTTTAGGCTTAGCATCTTTCATATAACATACATGCTTTACTCCATCCGCCTTATATTCCTCCTGGCATGTAGGACAGTGAATTACGTCACACTTGTGCTTAAATTTCCCCAATTATCCATTGTGTGAAACATACCACATTCACAGATTCTCATTTTCCTGCACGTGCCAATTGATTTATGGAAATCAAAACAGCTATTATTGAAAAATGTGCGTCTACACACATTACAGTCTCTCTTCTCAGCTTCAACTACACGGCTTTCACATTTGGTGCTTTTACACTGCTCACATACCATGTGACATTCTTTACAATGTCTCACTATATCATCCGCAAACTCGAGGCACCCCTTACACAAATCATGATGTCTCCCATATTTTCGACTTTTGTCATAACTCGCATAAAGCCACCTTATATTACGGATGGGGAGATACGTCGTCCCTGACAATCCTAAAATAAATAGGGGTTTTGTACGATCTCTCACACAGCTTTTAAAAACATACACAGTCCTACGACGATCATCCAACCCAAACACAACTATGCGGACATTCATTTCCTGTTCTACCCTTCTCAGCTCTTCAGGACCCATATTACAGTCAAATTCAAGTTCACAGTCTACAGCTAGTTTACGGGCACGCTCCACGACCGTAGGCAACCAAATTTTTTGAGTCCGTGTATTTTGTACAGTAAACATACGTGCTAAGAGTACTGCTATAAAGCCGCAACCACGATCGACGTTTATATGCTTTCGGTAAATAGTCGGAGAATTGAGGTTAAGAGTGTACGGTATGGCACTATGACCCGCAACACGGAATACACGGTCAATATTTACCGTGAAGTTGTCCATATTGAAGGCTATACTACTTTGGGTGGCTTGCATTATACGTCCTAATATATATTCTACATCTTCAGCCGCCAAACGTCTAAATGGCACTATCACCCAATAATCGTATACATCACCGTCATCTGACCCGAATCCAAAGGACAGACTCGTCCTGACTTCACGCTCGTCGCGATTGTGAAGAGCAAACTCTATAATAAGCTGTACAACCCGGCGTAGCCCGCGCTCAATTCCATTGCTATACATGGCTCTAGGGTCGACCCTGACTCTATACCGATTTCTAGTCAAGGCTGGGGTGGGAGCTGCGGAGCGCACCAACTCGAACGTTATTTCATCCTCAACAGAACGGGAGGCGGCGGATGAATTAGGGGATATATTAGCGGAAGGTGCTGCTGGGGGGCCTGTTGCGTAGGAGGTCGAGGGTTGGGGATCTATTATTGTAGACTTAACAGAACGGGGGGCGGCGGATGAATAAGGGGGTATATTAGCGGGAGGTGCTGCTGTGGGGCTTGTTGCGTAAGAGGTTGAGGGTTGGGGACCTATTACTGGTGCAACAGGTGCGTATTTCTGGCGCTTTATACCTGACGTGGGGTTCTCACACCTCCGCTTTGGACGTGCTACCGGTATCGCTGGTGAGGGTTCGTTAGCAGGGGAGGAGATCACAACTACACTGTCGTCGATGTCGTCATCCGTAATGTCAATGATGGGGTGCTCTACCTCATCGTCATTCACGGTTCTGTGGGAGAAGAAATATAAGGAACAGTACTCAAAATTTGTAATATTTTGTAAATGACCCACTTAGGAGTGTGACGTTAGAAATGGACTCTGTAGAAAAATTCAGATTCACGAGCCCATCCACATGTATTATATCTGGACCTACAGGATGTGGTAAAACTGTGTTTATGCTTAAATCATTAAAGAAAAGGGAGATGTTCTCGAAATTTGTGCATAAAGTTATATGGTGCTATTCGACGTATCAATCAGTGTTCAACGAGTACCAAGATGATATTTTGTTCCACAAAGGCGTATATGACGTTAATTCGTTAAAGGGAAATGAACATACAATCATTGTAATTGACGATCTCATGTTGGAGATGGATAAAACGTTTGCCGAGACATTTACAGTATTCTCCCACCATCTTAACATAAGCGTGTTTTTCATCAATCAAAATCTATTTTTCAAAAATAGTACATGCGCGATGTGTCGTTAAATACGCAATATCTAGTCTTATTCGCGCAACGTAGAGATATTCACAAATTGGGGTATTAGCCATCAAATGTTCCCGAATCAGCGTAAGGAGTTTTTGGAAGTTTATAAAGAAGCTACAAGCACGCGTTACGGATATTTGCTTTGCGACCTTCATCCGCGAAACACGTTTAGAGTGCTTCTGCGAACGAATATATTTCAAACGAGCCTGAAACGGTGTATATTCCAGAATGACAAAGAGACTAAAGAAATACCGTGAATTAATAAAAATCTATCATCGACTGCCCCGGGCAATGCAGCAGATGTTTATTAAAAATATCGATGCCGACTTTTTAAAATGCATCTGTGAAATCTGTCTCAACGTTATAAATTGCAATGTATCAATGAAAACCCATCAGAAGCTCGCCTACGCCGCTACAAGAACTAATACGTGCACTCGCTCGTAAAAGTCAACTGTAGCGAAGAAAAAACGAATTATTGTACAAACAGGAGGGTCATTTCTCCCCATCTTATTTTCAGTTTTGGGTCCTTTACTGACTAGATTAATATAATGAAGAAAGTGGTAGTGATTCCTCACGAGGTGTACGCTTCACTGCAAAGGAATCCGAGACCAGATCTAGATCCCCGTAAAAGCGGACTTAAAAGAATGGAAAGCGAATTGCTAGCTCTATTAAACAGTGAAAAAACACCTGATGAGATAAAGAATCTTATACCAAGAAGCTCTGCAGAAATTTCTTCACGAGTACGAAAATTATAAGAGCCCTACAGAGATTCCTGTGGTTATTAGGCACAGCACGGGGACGATGGACATGGCGACATAGGATCTGTGCCCGACGATACAGCTGACCAACCAAAAAGATTAGCCACACAACATATCGAACATGTATTAAAAAGCACCCTCCCACATACATTGAGGAGTAAAGGCTTAAGTTTTTATAATCTATCGAATGAGGATTCCGCCATACAATGGACCGATACAGGCGAGATCATTGTGGAAGGATCAAAGGTACAGGGATCGAATATCGTAGACATTGTCCATGATCTGGTGAGAAAGTGGGATAGGCCATCACCATCAGGCTGGAAGCATATTAAAGCAAGACTACAACAAATAAATGTCCCTAAAACGTTGGATAGGAATCTGAACAGGTTAAAAGACTTGGAACATGCAACGCATGTGACACAATTAAAGACGCCGTCGCCCCCGGCGGTAACACCTTTGAAGAGGAGCAAGAAGAGGTTAAACCAACCCTACCCACGTGCCTCTAAAATACGCAAATGGCTAACGTATTAACTAAACGCTATTATGACGTTTCTAACCCATCCTCTTACGCGCGGCGTAGATAGACTGTACAGAAGTGTTTACGGAGTAGGAAAAAAATGTTGAAGATTTTTGAGGGAGCAGGACGCTTCTACATCTCATAAGCCTGTGAGAAAAAGGTTTAAAACAGCCAAGACACGGCTTCCTCGATTGATTCTATTTGGCAAGCGATTTAACAGACATGCAAAGGTATTCTGTGTATAACGATGGTTACCGCTACTTCTATTCATAATAGACGTATTCTCTAGATATCTGTGGTAGTTCCTCTGAAAAATAAATCACCTGAAACAGTTGCTAAGCCACCAAACGCTAATGTTAAAAGAAAACATGGTCCTGGCTATTTTTTACGGATATGGGAAGGAATTTATAGGCCGTGCTTTTCAGAGCATGTACAGAGTTTAATATCAGCTATTACACAACCAATTCTATACATAAGGCTTCTTTAGCTGGAAAGAGTTCAGCGCACCATAAGGAACGCATGCACCGTTATTTTACACATAAAAACACATACAGATTTCTAGACATTCTGGAATCATTGGCATCATCCTACAACCGCTCGCACCATCGCACGATTGGGACAACACCTAACGAAGTTTTAGAAAGAGGTACGCTCCCGAAAAGAGATGGATCACCACACCACCACCACACTCTGCGCGCTTCAAAATCATGATTATGTAAGGCTGTCGCGTTCGGGAATAAATTCGCAAAGGTTTTGAGCAAGGATGGACACGCGAGATTTTTTAAAGTTAGGGCTGTGAGACCTAAAGGTGGATAATAGTGTACATTGACGATTTGAATGGGGAAGGAAATCTAAGGAGGTTTTTACCGCGAGGAGTTGCAGAAAGTTGCGTTAATTTAGAAAAAAATGTGTTTTAAAATTGAGAAAATTTTAGGAAGCAAAGGTTCAGGAAAGAGAAAAATGTACCTGGTGAAATGGCTAGGGTACCCAGAAAGCTTCAACACTATATAAAGCTGATGCAATAATGAAGCTTAAATAGTATGCAACATGGCTCCTAACCATTTCTACGTCACACTCCCGTCCTCCTCGTCCCGTCTGTACACCCTAACAACACACTATCCAACTTTGTAACAGAGCTCCACGGGCACATTGAATTGGGTCGTGATTCGTATGAGGGGGTATATGTGAAATTCAGCTGGACACCGTCTTTTTAAATTGACATAAAGAAACCGTTTTACGATTCTTAGAGACATTGACGATTGTGGAAAAGCTGGGGTAGCTATGGATGAGACTATGCGTATCCTCGGACTAAGGCTGCACGGTATTACAGTACAGAAGTAAGACTAGGACCGGGTCAATATGGTTCGGTCGAGGATGTTGTGAGAGGCTTAAACGTAAGTTTAAGAAACTCAAACCTTACGAATGATTTAGTATATGAAATCGTAAACAACTCTGCACATACACTAATCCTAAAATCAAAGACTAACAGACGTCTTAAAGAACATAGAAAGTTCAAAATTCTAACCAACGGCCGATATAGCGCAGCCTTCCAAAGAGACACATTTCACGAGACACAGTATAACTTGTCCAGATTAATGTATCAATTGAAGATGGAGAAATTGGCTGAAAGGTCCCCAGACATGTGCTATATTTACAGTAATATAGTGGAGCACCAGTTTATTGGGGATACCCAGGCACGCCTGCTGCGCATTGCTCACATCCCCAACCATAGAGGAAGGAGTTTGAGTATTACATATGACAGACCCCATTATGTGAATGTCGCAACTAATTTAATAACCAATATCTCAATATATATAAGAACGATTGAGGGTGAAAACTTCCCATTCGGTAACGGGAGCTTAACAGTGAAGCTACACTTTCGACGCACTGAGTTATAATGGATAGAAAGCCTTTCACCGTCTATCGAGGGGTGAGATACCAGCGAGGTAGTGGACTTGGATCCATTTTTTCATCCATACTACGTACGGCTGTTCCTTTGCTGAAGAGGGGTGCCAGATACCTTGGAAGGAAAGCGCTACAATCAGGCCTTAACACTGCAGAAGACATATTGGCCGGGGATAAACCTAAAGATTAAAGAAGCTCTAAAAAAAACATTTAAAGCGTACACGGGACGAAATCATCAAAGATGCAAAGAGAAAAATGCGTGGTGGCGGGAAGAAGAAGAGGGCTCCCCGGAAGAAGAAGGGGTCACGTGGTATTAAACGTAAAAGGCTATCAAAAAAGAAGTGCTGTAAGCGAATGAAACCTATGGTTGACCACTTTTTTGACTGATATAAGCTAAGGACATTGATCTCATGAATCATAGTTTGTTTACCACTTGTCGAGAGAGGAGTCACTATTTCGCCATGGCACGCTTCATCCACCCATGTAGTTCACAATGCTGTAAATCGGAGCTGTCCCTTTTGAGCTCCCGCCAACCCAAGTTTCTATTGAGCACAGTGACTTTATTACAATTAACCCTTTAAACACAATTAGTTCCCGAGTGCACCTATAGAATTCGTGATACCCAGCTCAGGTCCTTACTTTTTTGATCCAAGCTGTGTGCACATGTACGCTAAGCTACGTATAGCCCATTCTGATGGAACGGTCTGCGATGACAAATATGCTGTATACCCTGAAACAAACTTTCTGCACTCCATATTCAACCAGTGTGACGTATATTTAAATCAGACCAACATATCGGCAGGCACGGGGTACTATCATCTACGAGCCTATCTGGAAAATGTCCTCAACTTTTCCAAAGAAGCGAAGGCTACCTTTTTAAGTGCCGAGGGATATTATCAAACTAAAGATGAAAATAGTATAAAGGACAAATTTAAAAATTCTAAAAAGAAAATATACGAGTGTTTTGGACGGTTGCACACAGATTTCACTTTCCAGGAGAAGTTGCTTGTCAACGGGGTGGATATGAAAATAAAGCTCACCCGCACGAGTCCTGAGATCTGCTTAAATCTGGCTGCGGATCAAGAGGAGGGTGCAAAGCCCGTTGTGGTTCACATTATGGACACATACCTCCGCGTACGGCGAGTGAAATTAAGTTCACCAAAACAACTAGAAATTGAGAAACATTTACTAAACGCTACAGTGAAATATCCTATTAACAGAGTGCAAATCAAACTATATACGGTTCCTGCAGGGTTGGCATCGAAGCAGATAGAAAACATTGCCCTGGGAAATCTTCCTAAAAGGTTATTAATCGGCATGCAGGACCATGCTTCGGTGAATGGAAAATATAAAAAGGGTGCCTTTAAATTCGAGAATTTCGGACTTAAAAATATAACTCTATACGTTAATGGCACTGCTTTGGGTGGAACAATGGGTACGGACTATTCATCAGACGCTGTGTTACCTCTTTGTGCCAGAGCCTATAGTAATCTGACCCATATTGCAGGTGATTGTGATGAGCTTGGTAATGGGGTAACGCAGGAAGAATTCATTGATCAATTTAACCTTTACCCGTTTGACATTACACCTGACTTATCTGCAAGCGTAAATACCCATTTAACCCCACAGCAGAGCGGAAACATCTCAGTGCAGCTGGAATTCGCCAAGCCTATAGACGCTCCTATTAGTGTACTAGTATATCTCGAATCGCAAGCCCTAATAGAAGTAGATAGATTTAGGAGCGTTATCACTGACTTTTAAAATGGATGCTAATACACTTCAGAAAGTAATGGAGCGAGTCACACGTTCCAAATTTATCGGCGTGTTTGCGAAGAATGAAACATTGAGTTTGCCAAGTACGCGAGAATGCGGTAGTCTTATTGTGAACACAGACATCATCGGTAATGAAGGGATTCACTGGATCGCTGTCTATTTTAAAAATAGACAGCGCCTGTACTATTTTGATTCACTCGGTACTCAACCCTGGAGTGACCCTATTATTGTAAAATTTCTCGCTCAGTTACATATTCCCGAAGTTGTATGGAACCCATTTCGCATACATGGATATTTTACTAATGTTTGCGGAATGTACTGCGTCTCATTTCTCATGCATATGTCAAGTGATAAAGAATTTATAAATTTTTTAAATTTATTTGACCCGTGTCACACTCGCCGAAACGATGAAATGGTATGCAGACAGATAAAAATCCGTTTTCCAATTGTACGTACTCGTTGTATATAATGTTTTTGTTCGTATATTTGTAACGATATATTCTGTAGTTGTTTATTGTACTAATTTCTTTCATTTAATAAATTTATGAAAATATATTGTGTCTTATCCCAAAAAGATCGAAAAACACTTACATTATTTCGGTGTGACATTGTTGACTGATCAGTATATCCTCCCTATTCATGACACGAGATTCTTCAAAAGATTGTATAACACGTGTCAAATCCTCATCGGACCTTAAAGGAATAATGTTCATTCTTTTAAAACATATACAGAGTATACAGACAGATCCCCATTATGTGAAGATATCTTTGGTTCGAGGAATAACATTGATTGCCATAAAAAATTTCGATTTTAGCATAATGGGGATAAGAGGTAAAACCAAATAACATTGATTGCCATAAAAAAATTTTGGCGAGTATCTATTTGACGAGATACTACAACTCTCCATATATATATATATAAACGAATTATAGACACTTACATTTCTATGGTAGTCCCCTGCGTCGGGTTGTAAGGAGCGTCACTGCAAATATCTTCAACGGTTTGCGTTGGAAATAATTCGCCACGGTCAATCGCATTCAAAAGACTAATTGCGGTTAATGCTGCAGTATCACTTTCTTCATACAATTCCGGGGAGACGTACAGGTCCATGGTGGAGGATGTGTGACATTGCTGACTGTTCAGTATATCCCCCGTATTCCGAGATTCTTCAAAAGATTGTATAACACGTGTCAAATCCTCATCGGACCTTAAAGGAATAATGTTCATTCTTTTAAAACATATACAGAGTATACAGACAGATCCCCATTATGTGAAGATATCTTTGGTTCGAGGAATAACATTGATTGCCATAAAAAAAATTTCGATTTTAGCATAATGGGGATAAGAGGTAAAACCAAATAACATTGAGTGACATAAAAATTTTTTGGCTAGTATCTATTTGACGAGATACTACAACTCTCCATATATATAAATCGAATTATAGACACTTACATTTCTATGGTAATCCCTTGCGTCGGATTGTAAGGAGCGTCACTGCAAATATCTTCTACAGTTTGCGTTGGGAATAATTCATCACGGTCAATCGCATTAAAAAGACTAATTGTCGTTAATGCTGCAGCGTCACTTTCTTCATACAAGTCTGGGTGGAGCTATGACGTGTACCAATCCGCTATAACGGGACCGGACGAGTAACATATATATATATATATATATATATATATATATATATATATATATATATACATATACATATCACAAGATGTTTAAAAGACTGTATATATATAATTATAGTAAACTTAGGTCAAGATAAACTAGTTATCCATAAAAACCTAATTGGTTTTCTATAATTCTGTTTTCTATGGTTGGCTGAATAGGCTAACTACGTTATTTGTTTCGTCGGATTGTGTTTTGGCTAATTTCAAGTTTAATGAAGTTCAAGTTAATGCTATATTTGCTTCTAATCGTTAAACACTATATACATCTATTGTAAAACACTATATACATCTATACATCTATAGTGAAACACTATATATATCTATTTATCTATCTTAAAAAATTATAAAATATTTATCGTTTAATTTTGCTCATGTTGTTTGGAAAGTTTAAAACATTCAAACTTGTTTTAAATAAATAAAAAAAATTTATATATATATATATATTATATATATATCACACTGGGGAACAAATTTCAACTTTTTGTCTATTGAATTAGATTTGACAGTTAGTTCTAGGTAATTTGGGTGCGCTGAGCACGAATGTTTACTCGGTTTTGCTCTATCAGGTCCTGATTTTGCTCAACACCCCTCCTCTTTCGTCGTATTCATAAAAAGGTTTTTTTCTCAATACTCGCTGTCTTTTTGCAGTTACACATTATGCAACTAGGTTTTTATCTAGGTATTTGTACCTATTGTTATGGTATTGTTGTATTATGTATATTTTTATATGTAACACCCTAAAAATATTTTTAATTTTGTCATTTTTAACCCATTGTAATATTAGTAAATTAAGCTAAAAATATCATAGAATTCTAAAATTTTCTCGAGCGTTCCTGTTCTCTGTAGAGTATTCTAGAGGGACAACTAAAATATATAAAAGTGACTCGTTTCCAGAGTTAATCAGTCAATTCAATCAGTCAGTCAGTCAGTCAGTCAGTTGAGTTAGTTAATTAAGTTTGGGCATTAACATAATTTTGAATTGGCATATGATTTAGTGAGTAATTTTGTCATCGTGATTTAATATAGTTGATTTAATTAGACGTAATTTATATTGTACCTACTCATCCGTGTTTCTAGTTTAATTTCATAGATTGTAAGTACCTATTTCATAATAAGTACCTATTTAAACTAATTTTTGTGTTTATATTTCAGATTTTCTTAAATTTATATGAATTAAGGGCTTTAAATACCTTTACAAATTGGCAGAATAATCAAGCAATATGTCATCAAGCACTAGAAAGTTCAAATGCAAAAACAACCCTGATTCCTTCTGTTATATATGTGGAAATTTTACACTTCCACATCAACGAGCAAATATAACTGACTTCGTAAAAAGAGCTTACTTAGCTTATTTTGGCATAAAACTGGGGGACCAAGATAAATCGTGGGCTCCACATAAAGCCTGCACTATATGCATTGAAAGACTGCGACATTGGACGAAGGGTTCGGATTCAAAAATACCTTTTGGAGTTCCGATGGTAAGTTTATGATTTCATAAAACTACGTAATTTAATCACTAGTATACTGTAACTTACCTAAATGTAATTGTAACTTAGGTACATAAACAAAAATTTACAGAAAATGTTTATAAGAATCTCAAATATTGCATAAGGTTGAAACACATAGAAATGTTAAATGTTTGGGTGATAACTTTTGATAAAATTCATAAAAACAAGTCTCTCGTCGCTTTTGTTAACGCTTTACAATTTTTTTTCCATATCAGTGGCGAGAGCCTACTAACCACGAGACCGATTGCTACCTTTGCTTTGTCAAGACTTCGGGCTTCACTAAGAAAAATAAACATTGTATCGAGTACCCAAATTTCGACACCGCGATACGACCTGTGCTACATTCAAATGAGATCCCCATTCCAAAATTTAAGGGTCTGCCAACTCAAGAATTAGTTGAAGATGTTCCTGAAAATATTGTTATGCACTTTGAGGAGTCAGACACCGATTTTGACCCCAGCGTATTTGAAAGTCAAAACGATCCGCAAAAGTTTAACCAGGCCGAGTTGAATGATCTTGTAAGGGATCTAAATTTGCCAAAAAAGGCTGCGGAAATTTTAGCTTCAAGACTTAAAGAGAAAAACTTGCTTACTTCAAACACATACATTTCATTTTACAGAAAAAGAGAAGAACTTGTTAAATATTTTAGAACAGAGGATAGTTTAGTATATTGCTGCGACATAGTTGGTTTGTTAAAGAAGATGGGGGTTGAGTCTTACGATGCAAATGATTGGCGCTTGTTTTTAGACAGTTCGAAAAGAAGTCTTAAGTGTGTGTTGTTGCATAATGGCAATCTATACGGCTCGATACCGATTGGGCACTCAACAAAATTAAAAGAAAAGTATGAACATATAGAAAAGGTTTTAAATCTTATCAAATATAGGGAGCACGAGTGGATCATATGTGTTGACTTCAAAATGGTTAATTTTCTGCTAGGACAACAAGGAGGGTATACTAAATATCCCTGCTTCCTTTGCTTATGGGACAGCAGAGCCAAGGAAGAACATTATTTCAAACAAATCTGGCCAGCACGAACATCACTTACTGTCGGAGAAAAAAACGTAATTAATCCACCTTTAGTGAGCAGAGATAAAATCATATTTCCTCCTTTGCATAAAAAACTAGGCCTCATTAAACAATATGTAAAAGCTTTAGATACGAACGGCGAGTGTTTCAAATACATAACTTCAAAATTTCCAAGTTTAAGTTATGAAAAAATCAAGGCGGGAATTTTCGACGGTCCACAAATAAGAACAATGATTAAAGACAGCAATTTTCCTAATGTCATGAATGAACGCGAAAAAAATGGCTGGTTCTCATTCGTGGACTTGATAGAAAACTTTTTAGGCAATTATAGGGCAGATAACTACGAAGAAATCGTAAAAAAACTTTTAAGGGACTACAAAGAGTTAGGTTGCAATATGAGCATAAAAATGCATTTTTTGAATAGCCATCTTGACCAATTTCCAAGTAATTTAGGTGATGTAAGTGACGAACAAGGGGAGATTCCACCAAGATATCAAAATTATGGAGGAACGGTACCAAGGCCGCTGGGATTCCCACATGATGGCTGATTACTGCTGGTGCTTGAAAAGAGACCTGCCATCAACAAGCAAATACGCTAGAAAGTCTTACAAAAGAACATTTTTGCCACAGTGAAAGCTTCATATCTGTTTGTTTTTTATTTTAAGTCATTTCTATCGTTATAATGTAATTTTACTGTAGTTTGAACTGCTTGTATTCATGAAACTTGAAAAAAAAATTTAACACGTAACTTCATTTTTTAGTCCTAATTTGAAAAATCTGGAAAATGGCACATAGGCTGTCGACAAGAATCAGGACCTGATAGAGCCAAACCGAGTTGAAATTCGTATTCAGCGCACCCAAATTACCTAGAATCAAGTGTCAGATATCATTCAATAAAATACGTGTTGCCCAGTGTAATTATAGTAAACTTAGGTCAAGATAAACTAGTTATCCATAAAAACCTAATTGGTTTTCTATAATTCTGTTTTCTATGGTTGGCTGAATAGGCTAACTACGTTATTTGTTTCGTCGGATTGTGTTTTGGTTAATTTCAACTTTTAAATGAATTGTTTCATAAATTTTCGTTATTCGTGACTTAAATATTTATAATAAAGATTGAGTGTGTAAAATTATTTATTTAATAAACATAATTTAATTGGATTAACTACCGTCATATATATTGTGGTACACTATTTAAATGGATGATTGATATATGGTTTTCTGGGACACATGGCGCTATCTGGCAACTGAATACATTGCGCTATCTGGCAACTCAGCCAGAATAGAGGTTTATAAAAGACCGAGAGACGACTGACGGAGTCATTCCAGCTCGGCTCCCAGCCGAGCAAGGACCTCTGTTCCTTCTCTTTCTGGCCCTTTGGGAAAACCCCTTAGAGGCCTCTTAGGTTAGGTAAACGAAAATAACTTGGGGGAGAACTCCGCCTCCAAGTTGCATGCCTTGCAATCAAAGGCCACTACTCTCTCTCTCTATCTCTCCTTCAGGTGTCTCTCTCTCTCCTTCATGTGTACCCCTCCCCCTTGGCTCAGCCAACTGGCTGATTAGGAGCCTATAAAACAACGCCTACTCGGCTGAAGTCTTAATATGCACTTGGCTCCTGCCAGGTGAACACCTCTCCTCCTTTCTCTCCTCTTTTCTCTCTGGCCCTTTGGGGGGAATAGCTTGGGGGAGAACTCCACCCCCAAGTTGCATGCCCCTTGCAACCTAGGTTGGCAACAAAGGCCAGTACTTTTTTTTTTTCTTTTTTTCTTTTTTTGCAACACCCCACCCCCCTTTGCAACATTACGTAATCACTTGCAACATTCTTGCACTCTCCCCTTTTGCGGCTATACTACTGTTGACTGTTACCACTTCGGGATACATTTCCACACCACTTGCGGGGGCAGAGTTATGGGTGGAAGGTTCGTTTTCCTCACTGCGTGACGCGCTCCTAGCTGGGGGGCCTGACACGCTGCACGACTTTCGAGTAACTATGCTTCGGGAGGAGCGTCTCTATATCTATCTCTAATTCTGACTGGAATTGTTCGAACGAACTCGCGTTCTTCTGATCAGACAGCAAATGTTGATGTTTTATTTCAATCATAAATCATACTTTCAGTCATACTTTTGTGCCTCATTATATCGTTTGAGGGGCACTGATACGTCCACGTCATCCATAGAAATTATCGGAGTTCTCCGGAAGTTAGTCACTTAGAAGGTAATATTGTTCTCATTTTCTAGAAGGGTCGACACTTTATTTATAATGGCTTTAAAGTATTTTCGTTTCTAGAGTTATCTTTACAGTAACTTCTACAGTAACCTCTAGAGTTACCTAGACAGATGATCCCAAATAGCCATTTCAATAAAGTCTCCCAAAAAATGGCTTAATTTGCCCATTGAATAAATACAAGAAATTCCGGTTTGAATGATTACACAGCTCAACAAAAAAAAAATTTTTTTCGTTGCCAAGGAAATTCGTACGAATTTAGGGTATTTTGGGGTTGCTGAATTCCAAAATGAAAGTAGTTTTTGCGATTTGGCTCTAGTTTTTGAGATAATGAATACCCTCAATTAATAGGAAACGTAACCATAACGCGTGCATATGGGAAACTACCGGAACATTCTAGATGGTGAGACCGAATAAAATGCCATTATGTATTTCATGTGTTTACTTTTGTATGATTTGAGACAATTTCAATGCGATTTGTAAGTAGGCTCCGCCTGAACATTAAATTTTTTGCATTTTTACGTGTTTCAATGGGGTACCAATTATCTCATAAATTAGAGCCAATCTAGCAAAACCGATGTCATATTCGGAATCAGCACCACAAAGTTACCCCAAAATCACTCTAATATGATTGGCAATAAAATGAGTGTTGACCAGTGTTATATATAATAATATATGAGCTATCTTACCATGCGGATCTTTAAAAACAATCCTGACTAGATCTTTAGTTTTCGTTCTATGAATAATCGACAATTTTATTTATTTATTTTTCATTTACCCTTTTTTTTCATTGATGAGAGTTTTTTTTTATTTTTCACGTTTTCCTTCATAAAATTACACTGGAATCACACACACACACACACACACAATAAATATATATATATATATGTATATAAATATATATATGTATCCCAAGTAACAAAGCCACAATTTCACAGATGGAAAAAGTTGAATAATGTTTAATAAAGGGAAAGTTTACGAGCGTTTCGAACCAGATTGTCAAGATGGGAAACAGATTCTCATTTTTAGTGAACGATAATATATGAACAGCTACGAATTAAGACGAAAACAAAAAGTGTGTGTGTGTGTGTGTGCCTTTTACGAAGTTTTAGAAATAACACCATTGATATACTATATCGGGTGATTTTTTTACACATTTGACGCTTTAAAAGGTTTGTATTTTTTTAATTAACTGAAATAAAAGCATGAAATTTTTACTGTACCTTTTCTACACATGGGAAATTAGTCCCTTAGTGCAAAACGTGCTCTATGTGATGTCCTCACATTTCATTAACTAACTCAACAGATTTCCTGAAGTTTATAAAAAGGGAATATTATGACCACCAATATCATCAGATCTAAACCCCTGCGACTTTTATCTACGGGGTTATTTAAAAGATAGTGTTTCAACAGTATCCACATAGAATAGAAGAATTGAAAGCATCAATCGAACAAGAAATTTCTCAGATTTCAACAGATATGTTGTTCAGAGTACTGCAAAATTTTGTTGCTTGTGAGCAGCGAGTAAATGACTGAAAGAACATCGCATAGAGCATGTTTTACACTAGGGAACTAGTTCCCCATGTGTAGAGAAGGTACAGTAAAAACTTCATTCTTTTATGATATTTTAGCGAATTATAAGAAAACTTTTAATGTGTCAGATATTAAAAAATTATCCCATATATATTATGGGATGAATTTCACAATTAAACACGTGAAATGAATGAATGATGCAAACCCACAAGGAAAAAGAAAAATGATTCCAAGGCCTTTCGTGTACTCAGAAGTCATTCCCTGACGAGGTGTACTTCTGAATACACGAAGAGCCTTGGAATCATTTTTCTCTTTCCTTGTGGATTTGCATCATATATATATATATATATATATATATAAGGAGAAGTTAAACTACTTAACCTCCCGATCTATTTAATTTATTAAAATTACGTAACGAAAAAGTTCTCTGAAGCTGAAAACTTTTTAAAAGTTTCGCTAAAACCCGAAATTTTGTTTTTATCGGATGGGGGAGTTTCATACAGCTGGCTCTTTCTCTTATACATTAGGAACGCGTAAGTACTCTTCTGAACGGTGCATAACCTTACCAGGAGCGAGAAGACGCAATTTTGCAACTGTATGTGCGTATTAAAAGTAAATGATGTTTCGAAGCATTTTCTCGCCCACGTCTTATTTTTCACGAATTCTTCGTAATAATAATTGACTTTACCCTTATCTGATTGTTTGCTTACTTTACACTTCATCTTATGTATTTAACAGTCTACTTCTTTGTTTATCTACCTCTCCACCTAACTACATCTATACATATACACGAGAGCAGGCGGCGTGCAGTTCACCCAGCTGTTTATTCTTACGTCAAAAAATTGGTTGGTAGATAAATGGGTACCCTGGATACCCCAGTGATGAAGACGCTGGGCTGCTGATCGGGTGGTCGTGAGATTGAGCCCGGGCGAGAACTTTGTAATCTCTGACTTCCTTAGCGCGTCGTGGTTCGGATTCCACGTTAAACTCTAGGTCTAAGGTAGTGCAACAAGCTCTACCTTCGTCAGAATGATCAAGTCGGACGGAAGAAAAACTAAGGCATATATATATATATATATATATATATATATATGTGTGTGTGTGTGTGTGTGTGTGTGTGTGTAAGGCTTAAACACTTGCGTAACGTAATCACACCACACAGGTGATAAATAAGAGAAAACTGATATGTTTGAATGGATAAAAAGAGAAAATAAAAGAATTACGAAGAAAAGCCCTCACACACACACACACACACACACACACACACATATATATTATACGTATATTAAAAATTATACTTAAGACATGTATTCATATATGAATAAATGTTTTCACAAAAGAGTAAAAAAGATGATGACGAAAGAAATAGAAAATTATTGAAGTAAAGAATAGTGAAATGTTTAACAACTTTGGAGGTTGTTTGTTTTCAAGTTGTTTTAGCTTTGTTTCACTCAAACAAAAGTTAAAAAAAAAAACAACTCGCCACAAGAGAGAAAAGAGAGAGAGAAATGGCGATTTTGAGAAAGGTTCAGAAGAGGAAAAAAAACGAAGGTGGAAAAGGTTCTATGAAAATGAAGAAAGAATAGGAGAAAATGCGTTTAAGCTGAGCTTGGGAAGCGAAACAGAGAGAGAGGGGGGGGGAGAGAGAGAGAGGAGAGAGGGGAGAGAGAGAGAGAGAAAGGGGGAGAGAGAGAGGAGAGAGAGAGAGGGGGAGAGAGCGATAAAATGGAAATGCAAACAATAAGTCGTGAAGGCATATATATATATATAACTTATATATGTATACAGATGTGTGTAACACACTATGAGACTTCTCCAGCGATTCTTACAAGCAGACACCAGCAAGCATTCGCTTGTCTCAGGTCAACACAAGATTTCCCTGGATCGCATCTCTCTTTCAAATAAGGCATTTTTTTTATTCTCAACCAGAGACAGTGCATCGAAGCTCTCCCTCCCCCTTTGAAGATGACGTCACACCCCCTTAGCACCTTGCCAGAAGAAATCCCTCGCATTTCTAATTAGTTGATCTGGCACCGTGCAACATGCCAGAAGCCTTCAAAGGCTGCCATCCACGGGTTCGCGCTAATTCTTTAACCTAACTTAATCAAAATTCATTCAATCGGGCAACCTATTTTCGTTAATCATTTAATCTGTAATCCACATGTAACTCAACTATAATCTGCTCCACAATATAAGTGTAACCTTTTGTGATTTTTATCATTACTATTGTTGTTTATTAAAGGAAGGAAGGAAATTCACTCTATTAATCTCCTTATTAATGACCTTTAATTTGATCGAAAGACCTGGTGACCTCGAACCTCAATCAAGCAAACATTCTTTTAAATAACCTAATTAACATTTATATTATAGGGCCTACGCCATAGGCACTAATATATATATATATATATATATATATATGAAAATTATTTCACGAAAGTAACACGTGAAAAATGTTTATGATGAATAAAACCACGAAGGAAAGGAAACACAAAAAGGTGCTCAAGCGCTTTCGTCTAATGACATCCTCAGGAACACTGAAGTACATAAAAGTTTACGGCCTATGTATAGGTTACAGAAAGAAAAAATAAATAAATAACATACATACACACAAACATACATATATATATATATATATATATATATATATATATATATATATATATATATATATATATACATACATATCTACACACATACATATATACATATATATGCAATAAACGGAGAAGTAAAAATAAAAATTAAAAATTAAAGATTAGAGGATTAACAAAGAGGCATACAGATTTGCAAGGAAAAATATCGATTTTTAGCACAAGATCAAATGAATTAAAAATACAAATTTATACTGGAAATCTACCCGGGTTTTAACACTTTGCCTTTTAGAGTCAAGATTTGATATATATAAAAATAAAATGAAGATTAAAAGTTAATAAAGTAGCGTACAAGTTTACCAAAGATTTAGCGTCCTACCCTTTTTATCTAAATTTGTTTTGAAGGAATTCAAAACAACAGGATCGAGTTGAAAAAGACCTTTGCTTATGTTGAAGTTATTTGAAAGTTGGATAATGGCAGACTCAAGAATATTTCTATTGACAATGTTGCTAGAATGAAATAAAACTGAAGCATTATTCCAATCAATACAGTGGGATAACTGACAAATGGACAAAAGAGCACTGGACAACTGTCCTGTTCTAACGGAATATTGATGCTGTTTTATACGTGTGTGCAAATCCTTTCCCGTCTGACCTATGTAAAAGGAATCACATTGTTTACACCCAATTTTATAGATAATGCCTGAATTATTGGTAGGGCTATTTTTTACTATGATATTTTCACAATATTGTTATATGAAAATACTACATTAATATCCAAAAGTTTAAGTACATTAGCAATGCCTAAAAAGCCCGGGAAAAATGGAAGTACTAAAATATTTTTTGACAAAGTACGAGTGTTATTATTGACACGATAGAAAGTTCGTTTTGCCTTGTTGAGACAAGATTCCATAAACGCAGATGGGTAACACAGATCACTTCCAATACCGTTGATATTTTCCAATTCGGCATCGATGTATTCCGGACTGGCGATCTGTAACCTATATATAGGCCGTAACCTTTTATGTACTTCAGTGTTCCTGAGGATGTCATTAGACGAAAGCGCTTGAGCACCTTTTTGTGTTTCCTTTCCTTCGTGGTTTTATTCATCATATATATATATATATATATATATATATATATATATATATTACTTCATGAGGGTTTGAACGACGGTTCAGGATCGACCTACGGTTGACGCCTCTGCAGTATTCCGCCTCATTTGCGGGATTTTCTTTCCGATCGGAATTGCTTTCCGATCTCCCATTGCCCTCGGAACGAGTTCGTCACTCAATGGTTTGGGACTTTGCACAAGAACCTGTCCAGCTGTTTTTTTAAATTATTCAGTGGTCTGCCGGAGGTTCCTAAGTTCTTTGGGCAGGACATTAAAAAGTTTGGGTCTCGCATTCCGAGGGTATTTTCCATCCTCGTTTTCATGGCTCCCTGTCCCACCACAGCTGAGACAGTACAAAATCTGCTTCTTCTCTCATTCCATTGTGTTTCTATTTCACTTCTAAGGGTAGGGACAAAACCCTCGACTATTTTCCATATGTATATTATTGTGTACCGCTCGCTCTTCTTTCCAGAGAGTAGAGTTTCAGGGATTGTAGTCAAGACCAGTGGTCTTCACCTTTCGTTTCGTCTATCTTAGACGTAAAACTCCTTTGGTGGCTTCTATGTTTGCAATGTTTCGTTTTCTGTATTAGCTTATGAATACTGAGCAATACTTAATTATTGGTTGACTAGACTCTCCCAAAATTTGAGCATGATATTTGCTTTTTTGCTGTGGAAGCTCCTCCAGATGATTCCCATTATTTTTCTAGCTGTTGCAATTTTAATGTTATAGTGCTCTCTGAATTCTGTATCTGACGACATTAATACTCCAAGATCCCTGACTTGTGGGTTTGGTGTTATCTGTTTGGCTTGCATAGTGTTGTACCCTTTATTCTGTAGCACCTCCTTATTACCATATCTTAGAAGATGGAATTTTTCTTCTATGAACCTTCTGCCCATTTGAATAACATTTCAGTGTCATTTTGTAATTTTTCTGTCATCTTCGTTTGATATTTCCTCGCATATTTTTGTGTCATCCTCGAAACATGATACAATACTGTCATTAATATCTGCATCGATATCCGCAATCATTATTATGAACAAGAGAGCTAATATTGTACTTTGTGGGACCGAACTCATGACTTCTGAAGACTTCCGATTTAACTTCATTTATTACCACACTTTTTGTTCTTTGAGTCAGAAAATTAAATACCATCTTCCCACCTTTCCAGTAATTCCTGTATTATTAAGTTTGTGTGCTATAATTCAATAATCACATTTATCGAAGGCTTTATTTAGCAAAGTCACTATATATTACATCTATGTTTTGTCCTAGACACAATGTTTCCAATATTTTCTCCTGGTGGTCTAATAGCTGTGATAGGCGTGATCTTTCAACCTTGGAGCCATGTTGGTTTGAATTTAATATATATATATATATATATATATATATATATATATATATATATATATATATATATATATATATATATATATATTATATAAAAGTATAGACTTTAACCCGTGCCGGAAACAGAAACGAAAGAACGTATACCGAAGTGGAAAGTATTAAGACAGTATCAAATGAGGAGTCCGTCAAATAAGGAGTCCTGAGCCTTCATGTGTTCGCCTATTAATTATCGAGTTTATCGACATCTCCGCAAGTGTCACATATCCGCAAACGCGCACACACACACACACACACAGTAGTGGTGGACCGGATATCTGCATCCGCATCCGCACTTCTTACTGCGGATGTTATGCGGATATTACCTCAAATAAATTACGCAATTTACAATTAAATTAGCTTATAAAGTAGCTTATAAGGCCCAGTCATGCACATTTCATGTAAAGTATTAATTATTAGTGAACAAACAAATATATAAACCTCAAAATATAAATACCATTAAATCAACAAACACTGCCTGTGCCGCTGTGCCTACTCCACTGTGGCTGAAACTCTTGAGAAATTTATTATTTTTATCATAATGAAAACATTAATATTAATTTTAATTCTTATGCATTGCCTGCCATAATAGTAATATCACAAAATTTGAAAAATTATGTCATATATTCATAATTCTATATTATATTGATAGATTAACTATATATCCGCATCAGCATCCGCGGATAGTGAAATTAAAAATCACCATCTGCATCCGCAGATGTTGAAAAACTGACATCCGGTCCACCACTAACACACACACACACACACATGTATGTATTAGGCATCGACCGGTGGTTGTATCGGTATCGGTACCGATACCGATGGTTAGTAGCTACCGATACCGATAGTTTTTTGTTTCTAAGAATAAAAAAAAACCGGGCGTTTTCCAAATAGAAACTTCCCGGATGCTCGAGAAGTTACATGTATGTTCGCGATTTATCCCGACGTTTCTAGAAATTTTCATGACTCATTATCGCTCTTCATAAAGCGAGCCCGTAACTACCGCGGCGTCATTTCCTCAGTTCGCAAGTTGTGAATCAGTTCAACAGGACACGAGGTTCACTGTCCCAGACGCACGAGTGGAAGCAGCCCCGGACGCCTATTGGTCGCAACCTCGGATCGCTGGAGATAGGGATCCATTCATTTTCTGGCGAGAACATTCTGCTGATTTCCCGGAGAAGTGCATGAGCTGCCCCTCTGGATCAGTTGACTCTGAACGGCTTTTCTCAACGGCTGGAGATGTTATCAATACGAAACGAGCCAACATCACCCCAATCAATGCTGAGGAACAAATCATCCTCTCCAAAAATCTGAAGTTCCTCAATTTTGATTATTAAGTGAACTGTTATATTGAGTTACATTTTTTGAATTACAATTTTTGAATTACATATTGCTTCCATTACATGACTTTTATTTTGTGAATTCCATTTCTTCAAATATATGTTTTGAATTACAGTACATGTGTCGAATTGCATTCTTTGAATCCTATTTTGATATTTTGGACAGATATCGGTATCGGCCGATACTTTGCTCTAACTATCGGTATCGGTACCGAAACTTTAGGAATACTATCGGTCGGCCCCTAGACTATGTATATGTATATATCCTTATATGAGCATAGTTTTTCTCAAGTGAGTATTAAGTGACATTTGGGGAAATCCCGCGCTTGAGACATTCCTTCAGAGTTTTCATCTCATACCTCAAACAGAGCTCCTTCAGTGCTTTGACTCAGGCGCCACACCATACCCTCGAGACATCCGACTCAAACTACCTCCTTCAGTCTACGCTGGCACGCGCCCAAGATGCTATATGGCATTTAACAGGCCTCGGTTTGGCCATATTCAATCACGCAATTCATTCAATCGTTATCATTTAATTTACTATTGTGCAGTTGTCCTATTGTAGTCAACATCATTCTCAGCAATTCATGCAATTTTCCAACTAAACAAGTAATTAAGCATTATACCTTATTCACTGTGAGAATTATCCATCTTATTTTGTTCAATTAAACTGAAAATCAGGAAGTTTATGAATCTCTTTTATTTATTACATTTACTTATTTATTTATTGCAATTACTTTAATTTAGCTAATTACATTATTAAAGGGCCTACAGCCAACGGGCCACCAGATATATATATATATATATATATATATATATATAATATATATATATATATATATATATATACACAGGGTGTCCCATAAGTCCGGCATCATAAGAGAAATTCATATTTTTCTATTTCTACAAACCATAATTCATATTTTTCTCTTTCTACAGGCCATAATATCTGTGAGCAAGGAAGAACGAATCCAGATAATTCTACTCATAGGAATTTAACAGACTGCATCCAGACCGCGAGCCAATAACACAGAGTTGTGTTAGCAGACTTGTTGCAAAGTTTAAGGAAACAGGATCCATAGAAGATAAACCAGGCAGTGGACCTTCAAGGAGGTCCACTGACGATGATACAGCGACTGCTATCCTGGCTCATTTTAACAGAAGTCCCAATAAGTCACTTCGGCAATTGTCCGCCGAGACAGGAGTGTCGAAAAGTAGCATCCATCGCATTCTTCAGGCTCACAAATGGCATCCATATAAACTTCAGATCCTACAGAAATTAAGCGAAAATGATCCCGACCGGCGGATGGAATTTTGTGAATGGGCTACGGGACAATATGCTCGGGATGCCAATTTCCCGTCCACCATTCTGTTCAGTGACGAGGCTGTTTTTTATGGAAATGGTGAGGTAAATCGACAGAACACCCGCTACTGGTCTCAAAACAACCCTCACTGGTATACCTCTTCAAAGGAACAAGGTGCATCTCGGGTGATGGCATGGTGTGGCATTTGGAAGGATCGCATCATAGGCCCCCTCTTTTTCGATGAACATGTCACTGGAGGCACCTACCTACGTATGCTCAAGGAAGAAGCATTTCCCAGTGTTTTGAACGAAGAAGGAAATTTCCCAACATGGTTCCAGCAAGACGGCGCTCCTGCACATTACAGCACCCAAGTAAGGGAATACCTGTACCAACAATTCCCTGGTCACTGGATAGGACGTCGAGGGCCTGTGGAATGGCCAGCTAGAAGCCAGGATCTCACGCCACTAGATTTTTATCTCTAGGGCCACTTGAAAGCGCTGGTATACACAGAGAAAATTAGGAGTGTTGAACATTTGCGGCAGCGCATTATTGTGGCATGTAACACCATTACTCCTGACATCATTCACCGTGTGCTTGCTGACTGGGTATCACGTCTGAATTTGTGTATTGAAAACAATGGTGGACATATTGAGCACGTTCTGGAAATAAAAGCTTTTGTTTTGCCTTTTTTTATTATTTTTCCTATGATGCCGGACTTATGGGACACCCTGTATATATATATATATATATTCATTTATATACTGCGTGGTCATTGCAGTTAAATGCATATATATATATATATATATGTGTGTAGCGGCCAGACAAAGAAATTCCTTCCCCGCCATTCTCAAACATCATGGAATCAAAACAAAGACTATACACGTAGACATGAAACAGGCCTACAGGAAACAGATTTTGTGGTATTTCCCGAAACGGCCACCAGAGGACGTCACCAAGGCCTATAAAATGCTGGTTCTTTCTCAAATCATCCTCACTTGCCATTTTCTTGTTTTGGTCGTCACGTCTCACTCTCAGCACCTTCATCAGTAGCACCACTCGTCACCCCACCCGCGACTGCTGTAGTTTTCGTTGGCCCCTTTTCAACAAGTCTCTACCAGCTTTCAGTACTCATCCTCTCCCCGGCAAGGCCAGTCTGCCTACAGAAGCAGTCCTTCAAAGCCTAGGCCCTCATCACATCCTATCCTCCTTCACCTAGGCCTACAGTCTCCAAGGTCATCTACGGCGAAACGCAATACGGTCAACCCTTCACGTAGGGCTTCAATCTCCAGAGTTACTCATCATCTCGGTAAGCCTCTTCGGCCCTTACTCGGCCTACAGTGTTTTTGTTACGTCGTGCTTCCGCAAGCTCTGCCTAATCACGTAGGCCCAGTGGCGGATCTACTATGAAACTAATGAAGCTTAAGCTTCAGGGCCCCTAATCCAGGAGGGGCCCTGAAGCAACTTTTTTTTTAATGAGTGAATTTTTCAACAAAATCGATGGAGTTTTTTTAAGTGTTTGTTATTAAAATAAGGCTATTTTAGTGATTAGAATCATAAGCCAATGGGTTGAAGTACTTAATATTGACCTTAGAATATGCTCTAATACCCATTTCATATGGCTCAAAATGCCCCTGTAATTGGTCAAATTTCAAAATTTTCTCGGGGGCTTGCAGCGCCCGAACCCCCAGTATGGGCTCGCTGAGCTCGCCAGATTCTATTCATAGTCTACATTTTGGCAGCTGGATCCTCGAATCCTTCGTTGGTGCACGGCTTAATAGTTCTATAGCTCAGCCCTTAGGCTAGAGCCAATCGGAACCATAAAAAGACATCTGAATTCTCAATTCAGGCTGCACTCGTCTCACTTGTGCATTTTAACACCAAAAATCAGATTTTCACCCTTTGAACCTTGTTGGATGTTGCCCTATTTTTGCTGGTTCCGAAGGGGCCCCCATAACAGTTCAAGCTTCAGGGTCTCAAAAATGTAGGTCCGCCACTGCGTAGGCCCTAAAAATGTTTCCATTACCATGCAAATTAACCCTCTCGTTAAGACCGCAGTAGGCCTATTCAAGTGTTGTACCAATACCGTAGTTTTGTATCACCCTGTTATTGTGTTCTTTCATTAACTCATTTATTTCGCATCCGATTGTTTATGTGCTCCTTTTATGCATTACATTTTTTCGACTTAATCCATTTACTGTGCCCTACTGTATTTACATTACTTCACTTATCAATAGGCTTCATTATTTATTCTGTGTTCACTCTGCATATCTCATTAGCCTATTTGAATTAGCATACTTACTTAACAATTAGACTCTATACCCATTTGTTATTGTTAATACTCAGTCATCTTTAGCATAATATAAATGCCGTTATATAATTGTTAATCACTATAAATTCCTATTTTGAACTGTTAATCACTGTGAACAAATATAATTGATTTATTTTCCTAATTAAACACAAAACAACAAAGTAATTTCTCTCTCCTTATTAAATATTGTTTACTTGGGCAGTAGGCCCAAGTTGGTGACCCCTAATATTTCATTTCAATTTTATTCAGTAATTATAGTATGCTTACTTTCTTAGCCACATCAAATCCGTGATCCGTAGGCCACCATAAATTAGTGACCCGGAGTGACTATATATATATATATATATATATATATATATATATATATATATATATATATATGGGAATGAACTCAGAATGGTTCCCTGAGTTTTTTATGATACACACAGACCGTGCATGGAACAAGAAACTCTTCCGGGATAATTAAATCCGCTATAGTCCGAATAAGTAATGGTAAATGACAAATACCATAGTTTTTCTTTTTCATGATGCAAGCCCGACGTGGGCAACGGGTCTCTCGCAAAGAGGTCCCATAAATATAGCTTCCCTCACCAGCTATCTGCAAAGCAGACAGGATCCAGCTTTGGGACATGGATCTAGGGTTTAAAGCAGCCTAGCCCCACTACATTTAGAACCTCAATATAAGCAAAAGACTCGTTGCATTGACGTCGGATTGAATAAATCAGAGAAAAAAGGGTAACTATTATATTTTTAGCCAAAACCAAAACTTAAACCTCAACTGGCAGAATTGAGCGTCCACTTTTCAAGGCACATAACATGTCCGTTTCATGATGGGAAGAGTTTCTTGTTCCATGCACGGTCTGTGTGTATCATATATATATATATATAATACACCTCGTCAGGTAATTTTTGTGGATTTGTATCATTCATTCATTTCACGTGTTTGTGAAATTCGTCCCATATATATATATATATATATATATATATATATATATATATATATATATGAAAAGGTTTATTGGCAGAGTATAGTCTATATGACAAATATTATTAATACAATGACAGTTCACATACTAAGGATAGAAATATATACAGTTGATTAGAAATAATACAGTAATGTTTAAGTTAAGTGGAGCTACAGACACGTTTTTTCGTTCCAAGAATTCCATAGCTTAGCCTTAGGCCTGAGAGCAGGGGTTCTTAACCTGTCGCTCGCGAGCAACATGTTGCTCTTCAAATGGGCAAATGTTGCTCACGAACAAAGCCTGCTTTTCTAATGCAAAACAAAAAGGATAATATTTTTCCTGAAATTTTTACTGCTGACTTCAAGATAACATTTTCATTCATGGTCGACATTTTTAGCCATTTAAACGATTTAAATCTGAGGTTGCAAGGAAAAAGTAATTTTGTTGCAAGGAAAAAGTAATTTTGTTGTTGCCTTATATGAGGAAATTACAGGATTTAAAAAAAAAAAACTTTTTCAGAGCCAAGTTTCTAGGGAGAATCTTAATCATTTTCCTGAACTTAAAAAATGTTTGGCTGAAACTGCTAGCAACTGTCCATCACTCGTAGTAAAAGCACTCGAAAACATTAGTGACGAGTTCGAAGAGAGGTTCAAACACTTAAAAGAGCATCTACCAAACTTTCAATTATTGACAAACTACATAAATTTTGAGATTGATGATCTGACACAAATTTTCAAACAAGAGGAAATAGCAGCTGCAGAATTACAACTTACTGATGTTTTTCAATATACCTAAAAATTTTAATTAAGCATTATGAAGTTTGCATGCGTTTAAAATATTTATCTAATTTAAATTTTAAGTTTAAGTTAAAGGCTTTTTTTATATATGTTGCTCACTCTGTAATTAAGTGCCAAAAATTTGCTCACTTAAAAAAAAAGGTTAAGAACCCCTGCGGCTTAGAGGATAAACGGCAGGACTCATGGATAGCTTGGATAATCGGGTTGGTTGATTTTTTAATTCTTTGCATTAGACTGTATTGATCTTGTCTTGTTACCTCCGGGAAGCTCGGGACATTGCGGGTAGCAAACGTTTGCGAAGCTGAGCATCTCGGGGGGGGGGGGGGGGGGTAATTTATGTAAGAGTCTAAAAGACCTGTTGTACAGCAAATTTAGGGTTCTGCCGGAACCTTTTTTATAATTCACCCAGAGTTTCTGTCCGTATATATTACTGCAGAAAGTACGAAAGAGAGTGTCTTTAGCTTCACTTGTACAGAACTGAAAGTTCCTTATAGTCATATTCGCTTTAGCAAAAAGGCTTCGAGATTGTTTTCTTATATCTGAGTCATCACTCAAGGAGCTGCTGATAGTTTGACCCAAATACCTAAACTCTTGTACTTCCTCAATTACTTCACTTTTCATTTTAATCCTAATATCAGCTGGCTGCTTACAGCTTTTAGGATGAAATTGCATAACCCTAGTTTTTGTAACATTAAAAAGAATATCATGTTTCTGCGAATACACTTCGCAGACTTTTATTAGCCGATCCAGACCTTTAACAGAGAGACTTATTAACACCATAATCATCGACATAAACTAAGCCATTTATCCTTGTGTTATCTAAACAACATCCCACTGTTGCCTCATTAAGTGAAGCAATTAATCCGTCAATATACACATTAAACAGCATAAGAGAGATCAAGGAGCCTTCTCTCACCCCGCAAGTGGAGCCAAAACATACAGATAGTACATTGCCCGACCTAACGGTAAAAGATTGGTGGGAATACCAAAATTTCAATAAATTTAATATGTACATGGTAACCTTCCTGTTTTCTAGTTTTTTAAATAAAATATTGTGGTTCACTCTATCATATGCCTTACTTATATCTAGGAAACAGCTATAAATAGTTGAATTACTGTCAATGTATTTAGATATTGTTTCTTTAAGTACATAGACACACAGGTTATTTGAGTGGGACCTTTTAAAACCAAACTGATTAGATGTCCATAGGTAATCATTTAATCAGAGTAACAAGAGTTTTTCTCGTAGTTTCGAGAAGCAGGAAGCGACAGCAATATGCCTATAATTATAATTATTGCTGGATATATATATATATATATATACACATCTGGTACCGTCCTAAGCCAGGCATCAAGTCTTCTTAAATGCCAGTGACCTGGCATTTTGCCCACGTTCAGTTTCCATCATGAAAAAGAAAAACTATGGTATTTGCCATTTACCATTACTTATTCAGACTATAGTGGATTTAATTTTCTCAGAAGTGTTCCTTGTTTCATGCACGGTCTGTATGTAACATATACGTATAGTATACAGTGTATATAATATGGCGTAGGAATGTGGCGACCCACTGCCTGCCGTAAAGCGCAGCTAGCTTTGCATCTCTTGCGATAAAAGAGAGAAAAGGATTGGGCTGTGGAGTGTGGACCCATCCTTCCATCGTTCTTTCTGCCAACGTAGGTCAGCAATAGCCTCAGACATCTCAACTGTTTTTACCTTCTCATTTCAGTTTTTGGCGCGTGAAATTATGATAATGAATGAGTGAATGTATATAATCAAACGCTGTTTTTGTGTGCATCAATTTCGCAAATTCGACTATGCAGGGTGTTTCAAAAGTCTGGAATCATAGAAAAAAAAATATATATATATATATATTTTTTTTTTGTGTGTGTGTGTGTATGTGTACACACACACACACACACACACATATATATAGTCCCTATCTATTTCAGTGAAAACGTAGCAAAAAGGGTAAAATTCAATAACAATATAATAGAATGCATACATTTAATGAATACTTAAGCATATGATTCTACATGAGCATTGAGCACCATCAGTACCTCTACAGAATTCGAATCTGTCAGCAGCATTGCGGAACACATTTTAGAGCATGACAGGGGTTATTTTTGTAACTGCTGTTACGATACGAGCACGTAAATGTCCCAGCTTCATTCAGATGGCATTTTAAACATTGTCGTCTTTCAATAAGATGGGCACCTTGTCATTACGCAAACATTGTTCGGGAGTACCTAAATGAACGACTTTCAAATCGGTGGATCGGACGTGGAGGCAACAGGCCCTGGGCAGCAGGATCTCCTGACCTAACGCCCTTGGATTTCTTTGCGTGGGGCTTTATCAAATCAAACGTCTATCAAACGAGGGTTACAGATCTGCAAGATTTACGTGCTCGTATCGTAACAGCAGTTACAAAAATAACCCCTGTCATGCTCCAAACCGTGTTCCGCAATGCTGCTGACAGATTCGAACTCTGTAGAGATACTGATGGTGCTCATGTAGAATCATATGCTTAAGTATTCATTAAATGTATGCCTTCTATTATATTGTTACTGAATTTTACCCTTTTTGCTACGTTTTCATTGAAATAGATAAGGACTTTATAAACACCCTGTGTATATATACCATATGTCCCACAAAAAAGTACACCCAACTTTAGATTGTACTAACTCCTCCAAAAATTGAGATATTTTGGATCTGTTTGTTTGATTTAATATAGCATATTATTCTTTGTTAACGTTCAAAATTTATTCATGTTTAAACGATTTAGTGTTTAAGCATCTGCTTTTAACTGAAGGGTACAGCAAAATGGGTTGCGCCGAATGATCATTTCTCCCAGCCAGATAGCTCCTCTTGCTTTAACCAATGTGCTACTTTTTACGTCGAAGGATATTGCAAATATTTTTTTTAAATAATTCGAACTTTTGTATCTAAGATACGAGTCATACATATAAATGAAGAATCTGAATTACTAAATTTATAAATAACTTTGAAACCCTTATCATGCAGTTTACACGAAGGCAGCGCGTTCTCATGGTCACAACTTATCTGCAAACTAAAAGCTTAAAACAAGTTCAGAATACCTTCGAACTGCAATTTCCCGATAGAGCTTCTCCAACTAAACATACAATTTTGAAGAATGTTCGGAAATACAAAGAAGAAAGAACGGTCCTCAATTTGAACAAAGGACGTTCAGGCCATCCGAAGATGGCAAGAACAGACGAGAACATTCAGCATTCAGCCCTGACTTGACCCCGTGTGATTACTTTTTATGGGGTCATTTGAAAAATAGAGTATTTGCATCACAACCTATCAATTTAGATGATTTGAGGACTCGCATCACAGCTGAAATCAACTTGTTAAAAGACAATCCAGGTCTTATCAAAAGAGTGATGGGGAAGATGAGAGCTCGACTCCAGATTTGTATCGATAGGAATGGCGGTCATGTTGAAAGAAAACGAAACTAAGCATAACTTTTGCAATAAGGAATAAAGAAAAATCTGCTTTGTATCTTATTAAAATTATGTTAAAGTATCTATTATTATGTATTTGTCTTTTCATTACATCGATAGCACACACATTATTTTTTCATTGACCAATTTTGCGCAATCCATTTTGTTGTACCCTTCAGTTAAAAGCAGATGCTTAAACACTAAATCGTTTAAACATGAATAAATTTTGAACGTTAACAAAGAATAATTTGCTAGATTAAATCAAACAAACAGATCCAAAATATCTCAATTTTTGGAGGAGTTAGTACAATCTAAAGTTGGGTGTACTTTTTTGTGGGACATATGGTATATATATATATATATATATATATATATATATATATATATATATATATATATATGGGATGAATTTCACAATTAAGCACGTGAAATTAATGAATGATGCAAACTCACAAGGAAAATTAAAAATTATTCCAAGGCCTTTCATGTATTCAAAAGTACACCTCCTCAGGGGATTCCCTGACGAGGTGTACTTCTGAATACACGAAAGGCCTTGGAATCATTTTTCTTTTTCCTTGTGGGTTTGCATCATATTTATTTATTTATTTATTTATTTATTGTGGTCACTGGCAGTAGACTTTATAATATTTTTAATTAGGTTAATTAGATAAATGATGCTCGAAGCTCGAGGTCACCAAATCTTTCGGTCAAAATAATAAATGTCATTAAAGGGGATTAATAATCCTTGTTGGGTTCTCCTTTAAATGATCAAAACAAGAAATAAATTGATATGATCCCGCGGAGGGCTGCCTTTGAAAGCTTCTGGCATGATACGTTGCACCAGATAGATAGAGGAGGTCCCGAAGGAAAGCTTTTCTCAGAGTCGAAAATGAGGAAAGGCTTCAAGGGAGGTGTTTTTAACTCTGGTCGAACAATGGAGCGTCTTGTTTGAGGCAGAGATGCGATGGAGGAAATCTTGTGTCGGCATGAAGACGAGGTCGCTGAAGAAGTGCTAACGAAAGTGAGGGTGCTGGTAGCTACGTACATATAGTAGCCAATTGATAGTAGGCCCTATAATAATGTAATTATATTAATTAAGGGTTGTTTATGGGTAACCAAAGTGATCTTTCGATCAAATAATTAATGTCTTTAATAAAGATTAATAGGCTTCGTGATTTTTTTCTTGAATTACCAAAAATGAAAGAATAATTACATACAGCGATTATCAGTTGATAATTTATATTGAAATAGGCAAACAAATATTAGAACTATTGAATGCTTAAAATAAAAGAGTAATTACATAGAAAACAAAAGTACAATGATTGGTATTGGTACAATTGATTGGTACAATGGTATTAAGATGCAATAATTAGGATAATAAAATACGGCACCTAACAAACAATAATAAGCCTACCTGCAATATTATTTAACGTTACGCGAAAATGCGACTCTGATGCACGATATTGGAGGCAATTTACAGAGCCTATTCGGTTAGGCTGAGAATTTGCGTGAATGTTGTGAGCTGTATACTGTAAAGCACTGTAAGCCAGGTGAGTTAGGCCTATGCAAAGGGTTATAGACACTGAGTTTATATGAAAGGCGTAGGCTATAGGGTGCCATATCCTATAGGCAAATATGTTTATGCGATGGTGTTTGTAGACGGACTGTATTTTGAAACTTCACCCGTTAATCAGTAGGGATTGAAAAACCGTTAAAATGTTTGTAATGCTATTAACGATCAGAACTAACGCAGGTGTAAGAGAAACTTCGTCAGCGTTTTCGAGTGGTTGTTATCTTGTACGAGTAAACAGAGAAAATCCAACTCTGAGGGTGAAAACAAAGAGATTCCTTGTGATATTTTCTAACGCAGGTGGTAAACTTCTGCTGTCGAAACTGAATCGTTGATGTAGATAAACGGTATATGATAAACTTCAGGCGTACCGAGGGAATGTAAACTCTTTTTTTTATCGAAAGATCTATGATTACCTCAAGTCTTAAGCAATCATTAATTACTTTAATACAGACCAGACCACCAAGATCATCAAAAACATTAAGAATTCGAAGGCTACTGGACCAGACAACATATCTAACATACACCTTAAACACTTGGGCCAACAGGGAATACTAGCTCACACAAATATCAGCACATATTCATACCAACACTGTATTATTCCTGACATATGGAAACAAGGTAAAATTATTACACTACTCAAACCAAACAAAAATCTAACAGAACCAGCTTCCTATAGACCCATTACTTTATTATGCACACATTCCAAAGTAACAGAAGGACTAATCTTACAGATCACCAACCCACACATACCACTATCGCCTACTCAACATGGATTCAGACCTCACCACTTAACCACGACATTACTCACGAACCTCACGCAGCACATCATGGATGACATCAACTCCAGACGACCAGCTCAACGTACACTATTAGCAACAATAGACATTGGTAAAGCATTTGATGCTATCCCACGCTTCCCTCTCATAAACAAAATACTCAACACAAACATGCACAATAACACTAAAAGATGGCTGAGCAACTATCTTTCAGGAAGATACTCACATGTCACATTTAATGGCAAGTCATCCAAAAACAAGCTTTTTCCGAACGGGGTCCCTCGAGGCTCTGTTCTCTCACCAACACTGTTCAACTTATACATGCATGACATTCCAACACCCATAGATAACAAGCTTACCTTATCATCATATGCAGAAGACATCACTCTAACATCCACACACAAACACATTGACACCGCTACATATAACCTACAAACATACATAAACAGTATACAAGACTGGCTCACACACAATAGACTCAAAGTAGCGCCCACAAAATCAACCATCACCTGGCTTACAAACAATACAAAAGAACACCAGATAACTCCACAGCTTACACTAAACAACACCAACATTCCACACACTCACAGGACCAAAATACTTGGGGTCACATACAACACATCATTATCTTTTGCAAACCACATTCAGGACATTAAAAAGAAATGTACGTCAAGACTTAACATGCTTAGGGTACTAACAAGCACAAACTTTGGACACCAGCAGGAAACAACATCACTCATATACAAACAATATATTCGCTCAGTTATGGACTATACTAGCCCATGCTGGGCACCCATTATCTCAAACAAACACATAAACACCTTACAGACAATACAAAACAACGCACTTCGTATCATTACAGGATGCACTCAAACAACACCAATAGAACACCTGCACACAGAAACAAAAATACTGAAAGTTAGGGAACATTTAGACATGAGAGGAACACAATTCTTGGCAGCAGCGACAACTAACCCACAACACCCTTGCCACTACATGTACAATCATGCACCGACACCACGCACCATTAAGGTAACACCAGAGAGACATTATAACCAAATACTCCATTCCATACCACGCCCCACAGACATCACACAGTACAGAAAACACATACACACACACCTAACCCACAAAGCACTGACACGACTCGGTCCGAATGCGGTCCTAGGTGCGAAGCCGCCACCCATTAACAGGTCAGAGATCAGCCTGAGCAGATCGGATCGAGTTAACTTAGCACCATTCCGATGTGGGCATCACCCCAACTTACGGACATATAAACACAGACTAGACAACTCCACAGACGACACCTGCCACCTGTGCCAGGACACACCACAAACAATTGAACACATTATGACAGACTGTACCGCTCTAGCACAACAACGAACACAACACAACATCACTAGTGCGTTGAACCTCTGGTCCACTCCGGAGAGGGCGATCGGTTATTTGCGTGCCGCCGGCTTGCTCGATCAGGGTGGGCTGATCGGCTAAACAACAAGAACAACTTTAATTTAATCTAATTACATTTATTATAAGGCCTACTGTCAAATGGCCGCTATAAATTAGTGATATCCCTAAAGTGACATTCGAACATCTTCATCTAGTGAAAATTGTGCAAAACATTTTTTCTAAGTGGCAATTTCAAAACAGTAGAGTGACATTCAATTTTCTTTGTGACGAAACCGCGCGTTTGAAATTTTTCCCCAAAGTATAGCAACGTTCAAACATCTTTGCTCAGCTGACTCCCTCCACTCCTTGGATGTGGTTTATCCCCACGTTTTTCACGTCAGGCAGCGACCCTACCCGCACCCACGACGATTTTCTGCGCTGTATGAAAGGTTTTCTGTTCTTTTCTCAACATTCAGCTATTTTTCTTGGGACTCCAAGCCGAAACGACATCGACCATTAACGATTACCAACCCACCACTCTACCCTTTTTTTACATCCGGCCTTGCACCCACCAAGGGCAACATGCAACCCCCATCCCCGGCGCTACTGTAAATTTTATTCTTTTGCAAAGCGTGCAGTTTTCGCTTCCATTCCCGCTACATTCATCAAACGACCCTACGCGAAGGGATGCCGAAACGTTACTTCATTTATTGAGAATCCCCTTTAGCGACGCCCCCCTAAATCAACAACCCCAAGTTGAAATACAACGCGTGTTTTCTCCCAATCCTTACAAAAGGGTTTCAAAAGCATTCTTAACCAAGCAAACAAGCAAGCACGCATACCAGCACGCAAGCACGCAAGCAAGCGAGCACATTGCAATTAGCAAGCACCTCAACAACTAATCGTCACGCACAGCATTAACCATGGCTCAGGGGTACGCGACCTCATCTTCTTCACTTTTTGTTTGCATTACCTCGAAGGAACAAACACTGCATGTAATGCCCGCTGCTTGCACCACCCTGGTACAACGATCGCCAATTGTTCCATTCTGCTTGCAACTAGTACTACAACTTCTCATTCCCCCTTCGTCAGGAGCGACATTCATCTATCGATGGGAACATATTCAACAATTTGTTGACACACTTGTGAACCTCGTCCAGTTCCCGCCGATCCCAGTTTAATCGTTGCATTTCTTCCCCCCATCCGCTCTGCGTCCTTTCCTACCCCGATTCCTCACTCTCGACGTTCCTACACTTCTCAGCCAGTCTTTACTGTGCCCCAGGAACCCTTGCTGCCCAACTCGATTGTTCCCCTTTCCTCCACCGGTGTCACTTGTACCTTTTCCCTTCAGTGTTTTGGGGAAGATTATTTTTCCATCGTTCCCGCACGGTCATTAGGAGGCTCCCTTTAGTGACACGTTTCAGACATTTCCTTATATGGGCCTACCTCGTCCTTGTTTCGTGTATTGGTTTTTTAATAAAGAATATTATAATGTTTAATAAGAAATTTAATAATTTTTTTTAGAATATAACAAATCGATTAAAATTGTATGAAAATAAGATCTGTAAAATAAAATTGTTTGAAATATAAAATACCATTTGGCAACACTCGAAATGCGCTGAGGCCGAAGGCATTAAAATACACAAAAGCCAGTCCTTGGGCGTGGTGTGTCGCCGTATGGTTGTTTTCGTTTCTAATATGTGATTGTGATTTTAAACTTACCTTAATATAGCTCTCTCCACGATCATATTATAATGATAAATCCGCACTCGCTTTCCCCCGTCTTGTGCCTTGTTTCAGCATAAATAAAAACCAGAAAATAATGAGAAAACGTCGTCATTTCACCCTCCCTCGCTTTGTTCTAAATTTCAATGGCGGCCACGCTAACCCGTTCATAAAATACTGCAAAATCAGAGTAAACAAGTAGAAAGAGTGTAAAAAGAAAGAGAAAAGGAAACTAAATAACAGAAAAACAGTTAATTCACTATACTTGAAAGAAGATGACGCCACAACATGCTTCGGAGGTACACTTCTCAACCTCTCTAGTGAGAGAGAGAACCCCATCATATAACGACCATTTTAACGACATCCGATAGGCATACTTGATTGATTCATTTTTACAGTCGTAAACACTCAAATTCACTCGCGCGCAATTCTCTGTAATTCATCTAATAAGTTGCTGCACAACATAATCACTCAATCATTGCATTTAAATCTCATTTATTATTTGACTTTATATTCGCTCAGTTGTAACCTTTTTGTGACTTTTATCATATGCTTATTTTGTTTAAATAAAGGAAAATTCAACGAAACTTATTAATCTCCTTTGTTAACGACATATATTTATTTTAATCAAACGACCACTGGTGACCTGAAGCCTCAAACAATCATTAAGTCATTAATATTTTTAATTTTACCTAATTACATTTATTATAGGGCCCTCTTTCAATTGGTCAATATATATATATATATATATATATAACGTAAAGAACGACGCTTGTATAGGAGATATTCCGCGCAAGACGAGAAAGAGAAAACAACAAATGAAAAAATGAAGTACCAGCGTCGTTCTTTACGTTATTTATACTGCGTGTTCTTTGCAGTTGAATGTATATATATATATATATATATATATATATATATATTCGCTCAGTTGTAACCTTTTTGTGACTTTTATCATATGCTTATTTTGTTTAAATAAAGGAAAATTCAACGAAACTTATTAATCTCCTTTGTTAACGACATATATTTATTTTAATCAAACGAACACTGGTGACCTGAAGCCTCAAACAATCATTAAGTCATTAATATTTTTAATTTTACCTAATTACATTTATTATAGGGCCCTCTTTCAATTGGTCAATATATATATATATATATATATATATATATATATATAAGAAAATCCTGATATACAGAGGTCATCACCAAGCAAAGAGCTGAAACTAAGACCAAACTCAATGGCTCAGGCAATCATATAAAGGAACTTGTATGCAAATATTACACTGGGGAACACAACTTTTGGTGACTTAGATGTTAGACCTGTTTCTGGGTATATTGAGGTCGCTGATTCTAAAAATGACATTAGTTTTTCTCCATCAGCTCTGCTTATCAAGATATGATATATATCTATATATATTTCTATATAATGTATATAATATTATATAATTGCTGACTGGCAATCACTGTTGTTGTCAATTGAATACAAAAGTATGATGAATGTTAGCAAAAATAGTGTATTAACATCAAACAAGCATAAGGTACGAAAAATATTTCTTAAATTCAAACAAGCTTGAGACAGAACGGCAAAAAAAGTTCTTTTATTGAGACATCTCACATAAACCGCGTTTCTGAGATTTCTTGCGATGAGATGTGCCAGGACATTCGCGTTGGATGCTCCAGCAGTAATCTGCCATCATGTGAGTATCCCATCGTCCGCGGTACCGTTCTTCCATGGTCCTTAGTTCTTGGTGAAATCGTTCACCCTGTTCCTCGCTTAGATCACCGAGGTTATCTGGGAAACGATCCAAATGACTGTGGAGGTAATGCAGTTTGATGCTCATTTTACAGCCAAGTTTACAAAAAGAAGAGAGCATATTCTCCACTAGTTCACCGTAGTTATCGGCCTTATAGTTCCCAAGGAAATTGTTCACAACCATACTAAACGATGACCACGCACGTGCCTCAATGTTGTCCATTGAATCTTGGAAACGCGGGTCTTTCATGAGTTCCCGGATTTGCGGTCCATCGAAAATACCTGCCTTCAGCTTTTCCATGCTCAGCGCAGGAAATTTTCTACATATGTAGCCAAAACACGTCCCATCTCTGTTCAAAGCCTTTATAAATTGTTTCATCAAACCTAGTTTGATGTGCAGTGGTGGCAATATGATCCTTTCTCTGTCAACCAAAGCTTCTTTGATGATATTTTTTTCTCCAACCACCATATTTTCTCTCAGATGCCACTGTCTTCTCACCCAGTGTTCATCTTTAGCTCTACTGTCCCAGAGACATATAAAGCACGGGTACTTGGTGTACCCGCTCTGCTGGCCCAGGAGAAAATTCACCATCTTCAGATCCACACAGATCACCCATTGGTGGTCTCGGTATGATATATTTTCTAGGATTAGGGCGACTGTCCGTGCTCTTCTCTCATACTGACTGAGTGACCAATTGGGATTGATCTGTATCTGTTGCCGGTGTGTAGAAGAACACATTTTAGGCTCCGTTTGGAGCTATCTATGAATAACCGCCATTCACTTGGTGTGTATTCCGATATGCCCATTTTCATCAGCAATCCGCGCACATTGTTGCAGAAAACTAAATCGTTCTCTTTTGAGAAGGGCAGTAAATCCTTTTCTCTGTCGCGATATAACGTGATTTTGGTTCCCGGCAGCAGTAAATTTTTTTCTCCCAGCCTGGAAGCTAACAATTCAGACGATTTCTTCGAAAGACTTAAATCCCTTATGAGGTCGTTTAATTCGTGTTGACTAAAACCTTCTGCAACTGATGGCGGTCCTTCGAAGTCACTGTCATTTTGCCTACATATGCTTTCTTTGTCAGTAGCAGACTCATCATCTTCTTGAGGGAGCTCTGGAAGATGGCTGAATGATGGGACAGGTATCTCATCTAAATGTGAAACAGGCCGTCTAGCTGAGTCTATGTCAGGATACGTCCATTTACTCCGGTTACGTCCATTGATGCCCTTTATATTCACCAAACAAAAGTAACAGTCATCACTGTGGTTTCTCTGTTCTCTCCATACCATTGGTATACCAAATTTCAGGCACCTCCTCTTTCCGTTGGTCCATTGCCGCAGATGCTCCGGTCCCCTAGTTGTACTTTGAAATAGGCAAAATAAGCTTTTTTCACAAAATCAGTAATAGTTTTTCTCTGTTCAATGAACGTGTACTCTCCGCAGATAAAACAAAACACATCTGGATGATTTAAACACTTTCTTCGTGATGAAGCCATGTCAACACCTGTAGCAGGAAAGAATTCACGTTAGTACATGTACAATACACATGCAAAACAGCAACATCAGCAAAATCATAGCTACAATTTAATTATACAGATGCATTTAGATTTACGAGCAACTCATAATACCGTTCCAGAAGGGTAATAAAGTAGGTAATGACGTATGCAATATCTCAAAAACTAGAGCTGCTAGAACAAAATGGATGATATTTTCTGAATCAGTGGCATGAAAATATCCAGAATAAGGTCTAAAATCTCAGGCACCAAGAAAATTTTTTTTTGTTCCCCAGTGTTATAGAAGAATAATTTGCACATTTATGTAAATTCTATTGTAACAATGGTCACTGTAAATTCGGTGATAACTGCAAATTCTACCACCTGATCCTTTCAACCTTTCAAATGTTTCGTGCGATGATTCCTCATTTCACAAAGGTCAAGCTTGTCGCACCTCCTCTCGAGTTGGCCTGGTGAAGTAGAGAGTTGGTTTCTTGTATTATCCACCTAACATAGCCAGGTACGCCCGGCTCATCGGGGATTGTTCTGAGCCAGGCGTCTAATCTTCTTTTGAAGATGACAGGGGCGGAGCAAGCTAGGGGCAGGCGGGGCAGTGCCCCGGGGCCCGAGCCTTTGGGGGGGGGACCGGGTCGTTTCAACAAGTGATGAGAAGTTATTTGAGAGAACAACAAAGCTAGTAAATAAATATAAAAATGACATTTCCTCTGAATTTCCAAGTCAATTACTCTCTTTTCGAATGTGCTTAAAAACAGACATTGAAAAAATGACGACAATCCATGAGCTATATTCATTTTTAATTAAAGAGTAAAATAAAGACAACAGTACTTTGTGCTCAAGTTTTCCCGAAGTTGTGACTGCCATAACATTGTTCCTCACAATTCCTGTGACAGTTTCAAGTGCAGAGAGATCGTTTTCAAAACTTAAACTAATAAAGAACTATCTTCGAAATTCTATGAATGAAAAAAAGATTAAGTGGACTCTCAATTATATCAATTGAAAACAAGAAAGCTAGAAATATTAACTTGGAGGATTTAATTAATGAATTTGCTGAAAGAAAGGCAAGAAAAGTCAAGTTCTGATGTTGTCGTAAGTAAACTTTTATTTCACGGTATCCTTTTTAAAGCTCAATATTTTGCATAATGTTTTGCCTTGTACGCATGGAGGCATAGAAGGCAAAACATTATGCAAAATATTGAGCTTTAAAAAGGATACCGTGAAATAAAAGTTTACTTACGACAACATCAGAACTTGACTTTTCTTGCCTTACTATTTTCTTTCAGGGTTGAGGATGTTCCCTGTCTAGCCTTTAATTTGGGAACGCTACACAGTCTTCCTTTTTTACTTTCCACTGTTGTTTGGGGGGTTATAAGGTTCAGAGTAAGATTAGGGGCTAGTTTCTCCATTATTTTCCAAGCGTAAATAATGGCTCTCTTTTCTTCTTTCCAGTGAATATAAGTTTAATTCACGTAATTTTTCCCAGTAATTTAGTTATTTGCATCCATTGATCTTGCCTGTGAAGCTTCTTTGAAATCCTTCTAGCTGACTAATGTCTTCTTTTTTATCTGGGAATGTTAGGACCGAGCAGTATTCCAACTTGGGTATGATCAGTGTTTTCAAAAGAGGAATTATTATATTTCTATCCCTTCTTTAAAAGGTTCTCAGTATCTGCCTAGTTATTCTTTTTGCTCTGTTTATTGCTATCTTATTTTGTGTTTCAAATTTCGCATCATCAGTCATTACAACTCCTAAATCTTTTGCTTTAGTATTTCTCTGGATTCCATGTCCATTTGGGGTATTGTATTCCATGGATTTTAGGTCCTCCTTTTTTCCGTACCTTAACAGTTGAAATTTCTCAATGTCAATTTGAAAAGATCCTAATCCTCTGGGTTTCTTATTTTTCTACTAATCTTTGTGTCATCCGCAAAGGATGTTACTGTGCTGTCTCTGGTAAAGTCCTCATCTACGGCTGGTAGCATGATTATGAAGATTAGTGGAGCTAATACTGTTCCTTGTGGTACTAAACTGAGGACCTCTGATTCTGATGAAGATATTCCTTGAACTGTAACGATTTGTCGCCACTCACTAAAGAAATTATATATTCATTTTTCAACCTTTCTTGTTATTTTCATATATTTCAGTTTATGCATTATGATTCCACCGTCACACTCCTCGAACGTCTTGGCAAAGTCTGTGCATCATAGTTTTCATTACTTTCAAGTGCATCAATAATGTTGTTCTAGTGTTCCATTAGTTGTGATGGGCATGATCTGCCTGACCGAAATCCATTACATGTTGGCAAAGCTGGGCACAAACCGTTAATCCGTTAATCGTTAATTAACGAAGTTAACTTTTTCGTTAACGATTTAACTTTTAAGTTAACTTTGAAAATCATTATCGGACAAATTAACTTCCGTTACATTTAACTTCCGTTAACTCAAGTCCGTTAACCAAAAAATTCATAAATAAACGTTTAAAAGTTTCTATTATTTTCAGTGCTGAGCAGGTGCGCAATTAATCCGCCACTGTTAATAGTGATGAACGAATTTCCATTTCCGCAGTGCAAAATCAGGCGATATATTTGTTTCCGTCGCCACAATTTGTGTCTTACCAAATATGGTAGTTATTTATGGCATTGGTTTGAGCAAAACATGGTCGACTGTAAAATCAGGCGGAAAGATTTGCCATTTGAGTTGAATGTTTCAACTTCTTTCAAGAAATATCACGAGCATTTTAAGGCACTTTCAATAATATATATGTGACAATTACAACAAATAACTACATTCGTTTCATTTGCAGTCTGTCTCTTGCGCAACATGTTTGTGCTAGTGAATATTTAAAATAATCGTTGTCAAGTAAGTCATGTATATTTATAATATGTCTGTGAGTACCTTATTAGTAGTCTCCTTGATACATTTCAAGAACCATAAAACTGATCAGGTAAGATTTCAATTCTCATGTCACTTTGATGACAAATTAAGTCAATTGATGTCTTACAATGGGAGCGTTTTCACCTTAACCCTTTATGTCCTGGCGGTACTTCTAGGTACCACATCTTTAAAATCTCCATAATTATTTTTCTACCCGGTTGATCCTGCCAGTACTTTCAAGTCCCAATGTGAATTAGTTTTTTTATGAGATAATAGATGGCGTTGAGAAGTAAATGTGAGCGTGTGGCGCCAGAGGCAACAACGAGGAGGAGGAGGAGGATGACTTCTTCAGTGCTGTCATCCAGACAAAAGAGAGCAGCAGAAGCCACAGGTCACTCAAGGGCAAGGCCCAGAACTTGGTCAAGACCTGGCTGGAGACCAACTCCAAGGACTTGCTGACAGATGCTGCCTTCTTGGGTGAGCAAGTGTTGGTGGACTTGTTCATCAAGTTCAACACAGCCATCCCCTCCAGTGCTGCAGTGGAGCGTTTGTTCTCTATGGGCAAGGACATCCTGAGGGCCAAGAGATCATCCTTGTCTGATGAAAACTTTAATATGCCAATTTTCATGAAGGGCAACATGCATCTCATGGAAAAAATGGAGAACGAGAAGAAGAGGGAAAATTACATTTTATATATATTGTTTTTCATTTTTTTTATAATAAAAGTTAACGTTAACGGTTTATCGGTAACTTCCGTTACATGTTTAACGAATTAACGGATTAACGGTTAACGAAGTTAACTTTTTGGTTAACGGATTAGCGGTTAACGAAGTTAACTTTTTGGTTAACGGTGCCCACCACTGCATGTTGGTTATAATTTAATTTTTTTCCGAGTTTCCAAAAAATCATGGATTTTTTCTCTAACTATTCTTTCAAATACTGTATTTTAGTGAGATGAGATGTAAGCGACACTGGCCTATAGTTTTTGCCCTCGGATCGATCTCCTCCTTTATTTATTGGAACCATGTTCGCTCTTTTCAGGATGCCCGGTATTTGTCCGTGTCTAGTGATCGTTTCCATATCCAATATAGGGGTTCAGCGATTGCATTCTTGCAGGTTTGATCAGTGTGGCATTCCATTTATCCGGTCCTGCCGCTGAGTGTGCTTTTAGTTTCCCTTTAGCTTGTGTAATATCATCTCTCGTAAAGTCGAAGTCCGTTATACTTTCCCTTGTAGTTCTTCAGAGAACGAACGCGTTTCTATCGCATACGAGTATAAATTTGTCAGTTTTTGGGATACTGAAAGATGATTTGTACTGAGCTCTTAATATTTGAGATACTTCTGTTAGATCATCGGATAAAGCATTGTCTTTATTTTTCAAAGGTCCGATAGTCGTGTGATTTTTCGATTTCCTTTTTGCAAAATAACAGAAGTACTTTGCGTTAACCTTTATCGCTTCTATAGTGTCGTTGTCTTCTTTTTCTGTATGCTTCTCAATTATCATAGTTCCTGTATGAAGCAATCGATACTCTGCAGTTTATCAATTAATATTTTTCAGATGTTGTTTTTGCAGTTTCTTAATTTTTGCAGTCACTCTTTTTCTCTTTCGGAACATTGACCTCTGTAGTAATGTCTAATTAATAATTAAATGTTTTGGTTATAAGAATTTAATAAGGTTGGTTTAATAAAGAAGAAAATAATGTTTAATAAGAAATGTAATTATGGTTTGTACGAGTAATAAGAAATTAATAATGTTTGTTTGTTCATAACGTGATAGTTGGCAACATCTCAGATGTGCCCAATGGGCTGATTCAGAATGCCCAAAAGCGTCAGTTATCGGACGGCCTTTGTCCTAATAAGGTAGGGGGGGTTGTATGTTTTTGTATGTTTTTGTAAATTTAGAATATTATTTTGTCTCTCTCCGGCTAAAATGTTAACGTAATTTCCCCCCTCGCATTACCCCGTTTGTCTAAAGTGTTTCGGTATAAATAAAAAGTCAGTAAAGTGTTAATTAAGTGTATAATTATCCCGGTCTCTTTGCGTGGTTCAAATTACAATGACGCCTCGTCTCGGTCACGTGCTACCCATTTTTATATAGTACAGCGAAACGAGTGTAAAGAGAATGATAAAAGATAAAGAGAAATTGAATGAAGTAACGTAACTAAAATAAAAATTGTAAAAGAGGTTTGTAAAAAATGGGGTTGACGACATATTTTGGTGGCTACGCGGTGTTCCTTTATATTAATACAAGGGCAGAAATAAAATTACTACACCTCTTTTGCCTCTCGAACCTCTTTCCTCTTTGTTACATTTCTGGGACATGTCTTTCCACAATTTTCAGCGTCTTCTCCTCTAGGATTATTAGCATCGCTTCCGTTGACTTGGTTTTGAAGATGGTTTTCCAATCTATTGCTTCCATGCTGGATGCAACACCTTCCCAGTTTATAGCTTTGGAGTGAAAGTTAAAAATTTTGAATTTGTTTCTTTCTATAGTGCGTGTTCTTTCCTTTCCTGTTGCTTTTATATTGGTTGTTATTTCAATAATGTTGTGATCCGATATTATAGTTGGGGATATTTCGATGTTATCAATTAGGTTGCTGTTGTTTGTGAATACCAAATCTAGGCAGTTGTTTTTCTTATGTTTTCTGTTATTTCTTATATTAACATAAATTCATCAGCTGAAGCTTGGAGCATTTTTGCCTCCTCCTGGTCTTCCCGTGTGCCCCTCCCCCTTGTCTTGGTATATACATATATTTTTCCTTTTCTTTTATATTTCATGAATGGAAAAATTAAAATCACCACAGAGAAAAATATTTGGGGTTGGAGAGTGTAGATCTTTTATCCAGTTTCTGACCTCTGTAATGGAATCTGAGAATTTTGAAGTTGGCGTGTTCGGGGGAGCTGTGCATTACAATTCGTACCATATTTAATTTTTTAACTTTTGCTGCTACACATTCTACGTAGCTGTTCGAAGTACTGATAGTCATTTCTGTCATATGTCTTTCGCGTGTGTAAATAGCACATCCTCTTGTACACATTACTGTTCTATCGGCTCGGAGTATGTTATAGTTGTCAATTTGTATTTCTTTTTTGTCAACGCAAAACTTAGTTTTCGCATTTCGTCCGGCAGTCCTTTAGATGGGTTTTCGTGAGGCATGCAAAGTCTGCTCCGGTTTCTTGCATGAGCCCTTTCAGGTATGTGACTTTGTCCCGGGGAATGTTTTGATTTAAGCCATACTGACGATCTGAAAAAAGATTGTGAGAAGAGAGGTGTTTAAGAATCTTCCTATTAAGGATAGATTCAAAAACTCTTGAAAGGCAAGAAATCAAAGCAATTAGACGATAGTTGGAGGGTTGAGAGTGGTCACCCTTCTTTGGGACACGCTGAATGAAAGCGAACTTCCAACAGGAAGGAAAAGTACCAGATGAGAGACAAAGACGAAAGAGTTTTACTGGGCCAGGGTGTCAACACAGTTCTTAAGAACAACAGGAGGAATACCATCAGGACCGTACGCCTTCCTAGAGTTGATCCCAGATAGGGCAGAAAAAAATCTTTGGAAGAGATTTTAATATCGGACAAATTAAAGTCAGAGGAAGCAGGAAATGGAGGAACAGCACAGGAATCGTCCATGGTTGAGTTGGAAGCGAAAGTTTAAGCGAAGAGTTCAACTTTGTCAGGAGAAGAGACGGCAACTGAGCCGTCGGAATGGAAAAGAGGAGGGAAAGAAGAGGAAGTAAAGTTGTTGAAGAGGTTCTTATCTAGATGCCAGAAAGAGCGAGAAGAATTAGAATTGGATAGGTTTTCACACTTTCGTCTGCTGGAAGAATTTCGCTGGAAGAATTTTTGGCGAGTCGAAGAACAGATTTTGCACGATTTCGAGCAGAAATATAAGCTGGGTGAAAGTCAGGAGTTGGATGGCGAAGGTACGGTACAAGTTAGGTCATTACGTACATATACGCAACATCCACCTTTGAAATGAAATTGAGTATAGAGACAGTAAGAGGGTACAGAAAAGGGGTTGCTGTCAGCAGTGATGGGCAGTATCTAGATACATGTATCGCCGATACGTATCGATCGATACTTTTGTATCGGTATCGGTATCGCTTTAGCTACTTGACAAAAGTATCGATTTATCGGTATCGCTAAGGTCAATTTTCTTAAATGTATCGAAAAAAATCGATACTTCGATACATCGATACATTAATAAGAATTTTTAAATATTTAAATAGATGTTATAATATGACACTACTGAGTTATATTTATGAATATACATAAATAATAGTATTATTAAATATTTATTTAATGACAGTACTACTCTACTGGTCACGTCACACAGTGCGGCGCAACGTTTAAACACGTTTGTACTTGTGTTATTGAGATTAATTAACCATAATATAGAAACGCTCATATAATGAGCTTGATTTTCTCCAGGAATACCTAACCGTACTACAACCCATTGCAACAGCACTTGATAGGTTGCAGTCCGACAAAGAATGTTTTTACGGTTGCCTGCTTCCGACATTTTTAGCTGTAGAGAAGAAGCTACAGCGTTTGAATTCGGAGGCATTGCGTCATTGTCAGCCACTTCTCAATGCAGTCACAGTAGGGTTCACTAAGCGGTTTGAAAAGTTTCTGTGCCTTGATGCGTCGCATGAGTGTAAAGCAGCAATACTGGCATCGTCTTCAAATCCTCTGTTCAAGTTAAAGTGGATGACAATAAAAGGCAAATTTAATACTAACATTGTCAAAAAGAGGGTTCAAGAAATGTTGGTTAATGCTGTTAAGAGCCTCAGCGAGCAGACCCCCCAGCAACAACTAAGTGATGCTGCATCTGACGGAAGTGCAGATGATTTCTTCTGTTATGAGTCTGCTTCCACTAATGTCTCTGCAACCCAAGATTCCACTGAGATGGAAGTTTTACAGTATCTGGGTGACGGAAGTCATTCTCTCCAATCTCTGAGGCAGTACCCAGGAATTCTACGGGTCTTCCTGAAGTATAACACACCACTACCATCCTCTGCTCCTGTAGAACGGTTGTTTAGTTTGGCTGGTCACATTCACGCTCCAAAAAGGAATAGACATAGACTGTCTGACCAGATGTTTAGCCAGCTGGTATTTTTGAAGGGTAATAGTAATTACTTTTAATTGTTAGTGTAATATTTTCAGTCATTCATGTATCCTACAAAATTAAAACATACTTTCATTAAATAAAGCAATTGTTTTTATTTACATCTATAAAACCCATTAAAATGTCGTTGATTTTACTTACAGTGCGTACAAATTACTAGTATAAACAATAATATCTAATACCTACATATTAAATGAATAATTATAAAAATGTACCGGCGATGCATGTATCGGTATCGGTATCGCTTAAGACATCTAGAAAGTATCGGCGTATCGGTATCGCCTAAGACGTTCTTCATGTATCGATGTATCGGTATCGCTTTAGCCATTTTCATGTATCGATGCCCATCACTGGCTGTCAGTTGTCCCAGACACCTGCGTTTCAGTGAGGAAAAGATGACGTTTAGAGGAGGAGAGGTGGTGTTCAACAGATTCAAAATTTGAGAAAAGGCCACGAATGTTGCAGAAATTAATGAAAAGCAAATCAGGCAAAGGCCCAGAACATTTCGAATGGGCGGTAGCAGATCCAGCCCTGCTACCCGGGTCTGTGTTTCCGGTATCGGCAGCGGGGGAGTCAGAAGTGGGAACATTTATGGTCCCCTCCCCAGGGGACTCCGAGTCTCTTGAAACTGATGCCATTTTTTTTTTTTTAATTTTGAAAAGATTATGTAGTCATTTTTATTAGTGTGTAAGATGTATGTATATGTAGTGTGGAATAGGAAAAGAAATGTGTGTTTGAGAGATGCTGGACTGCTCACAGGGTAAATGAGACACGAAAAAAGATCTGAGGAGGACAGTGACAGGAGAAACGGGAGTTCCAGCACTCCCTATCTTCTGTCTAACGTCCATCCCAGACTACTTCCCTGGTCGATTGGTGTCTACAACCTTCTTCACTGTTGAGGAGTAGTACTGCAATTTCATCAGTTACTAATTTGTATATTTTTACCGGGATCAATTTGATGTCAGAATCTTTATTTAAAAAAATTTTTTTTTGCTAGATATCGTTTGGTAGGATTGGATGATTTGCGTGTGAGTATTACGCACTGTGGTACTGAATTTTATTGTTGAATGGAAAATAATCGAATTACGCTTAATAAATGAGTAAATGCGATATTTTACAAGGTATATTATACAACTCACCACCAATCATGCTTGAATTACTCATACCAAACCAGCCTCAACTCCGTTGTATTGATTCTACATACACGCGTTCAACCAATCAGGAAGTAGAACCAATGACGTCATTGTTCTAACTTCCAATCGGATGAAACTATTTTGAAGAAACGCACGTAATTGGTCCAATCTGAAATAATGACGTCACTATTTCGGGGATATAGTTTTGATTAGAGTATATGTTTTCACTGTTATTTTGCGGTTGATTTTCTACTTATTCCTTTTATGTACTATGAACAAAAGAAGAGTTTTGATAAACGATTAATTAAACATAATGAACAAATTTTAAAATTTTGCTGGAAAACTGTTTTCTTTTATAGTCTGTTTTCACCAAAGACTGAAAACATTTGGAAAATTTGATAAAATATGAGTATATAAATGTACCTTCGTGATAACAATACTCATAAAACAGAAAAATAATGTCTAAATTTCGTACGCAGGTAATGAAAATTTTGTAATAAAAATGTTATAAAATGAAATTGAAACCAATGAATTTGAAATGTAATTGAAATTTATACTATTTACAATTCTAAAAATGTAATTAGATAACGATAAATAAGCTATTTATTTATTTTCTTTAACTGAAGTAACAGCGTCATCATCTCGATAATGATAGAAATTGAAGCAGTGAGATAAGAAAATGCAATAAAAGTTGATAGTAATTCAACAAACATTTCACTCAGTCGTAACTCATAAAGACCGGATATACGAAATTAACAATACCATCACGGTAATATCGCCAATAATTTGGCACGCACACACGCAAAAATGAAAAAAAATTTATGTAATGTATATGCATGACCTAATCTACTAAAATTTGTGTGCAAACATGAATGACTATATATATATATATATATATATATATATGAGAGAGAGAGAGAGAGAGATAAAAACTATATATATATATATATATATATATATATGTGTGTGTGTGTGTGTGTGTGTGTATATATATATATATAGTAGGAACACGAGCCACGCCCTTCTTTCTAATCCAGTTTAATTTGTCACAAAGATGGCTGCATCCAATTCGGAGGTTTTGGCCGTCCAATCACTTTACATAGTCGATGTCAGAAAGACTCAAATGAAAGTGTCGTAATTTTATGCTAAAAATTATCGCCTTTTAAGTTCCTTCGATTTTTGTTGTTTTGAGTAACCCTCATTTGCTTATTTATTTTTGAGTATTCTACAGATTTTAGTTCTGGTGAGCGAATGATCAGCTTACACAAGATTTCTCGAAGAGTGCAGTATCGTTCTTAAGTTAAGAATGTGCCCGCACGTGGCCATCTTATCTGTGTGAGAAAGAAAGAGTAGCAAGTCGTATGATAAAAAGTATATATATATATAATGAAAATGAAAAGGTTTATTGGCAGACTATAGTCCATATGACAAATATTATTAATACAATGACAGTTCATACACTAAGGATAGAAATATATACAATTGATATATATATATATATATATATAAACGCAGAATATCTTTCACAATGAGTAAGTAAATAGTTCAGATCTAGTAATTATGCTATTTCTAGATACAAGCATATATATATATATATATAATATATATATATATATATATATATATAGAAGATTTTGGATCACCTGAAGATCAGGGCCCCCAGCCTTCTTTAGTTAGCTTTATAAGGCTAACTAACGAAAATATCACGACCTAACCTAACCATCGTCAAGGGCGTACAGTTGACCTAACGAGTGGTTAGGTTAGGTCGTGATATTTTCGTTAGTTAGCCTTATAAGCCTTATAAGCCTTATAAGGCTAACTAAAGAAGGCTGGGGGCCCTGATCTTCAGTTGATCCAAAGATTTTTTCTTTCAGTAATTGTCAATCAGTAGATAATTAAAAACATTTAATTTAAGAAATTAAAATCTGAAAGATTTTGATTAATTTTGTCAGTCTAACTGCTTACCCCTCATCGAGTCTTTTCTAATGAGGGGAAACAAGTAGCTTACAAAAATTAATTAAATTCTTAACCTTTTTTTTCAATTTTAACTATATAACAGCATATATTCTCTAAGCTGTATATAAGAATCATGGATATAAGAATAAGCCTCCTTTAAGAATAATTTTTATTGTTTATTCAAATACTGATTAAAGAATTATTCGGGTATAAGAATCATTTTGAAAATCAATCCCAAACCAAACGTGATTTTATATATTATATATATATATATATATATATATATATATATATATATATATATATAATATATATATATATATATATTATCATGTAGTACAATTTATGAATGAAGTTTTCTTTTAAAATGTGATTTTTGTTGTGAGCAATTTTATGGGAAACTTTTTTTTTTAAGAACAAATGAACGTCCTCTCATAAATTAATATTTTCCTGTTATCAAAGTTCTCTTCAATTGGAAATAAAATCGCTGTTCTCAAAATCTTCAAATCAGTGTTCGACTAGACTGTGAGACGGGAGGATGTGAGCTAATATGCCTTGCATCTCCTTCCAGTCTAAGCCTATTTGGCTTGAACTAGTCCTTAGTTTGACTTGAATGTGTGACATAATATCTACGTTATATAGTGAATCATTAGCGAAAAGTAGGTTTTATTGGTGGAAAAGTGTTTAACCGATTAGATTTTGTCAATATATCCTTTATATTTAGGATTAAGAGCACGTTGTTGGATTTGAGATCGATATGGTATATGAGATTCCAGAGAATAAGTATACAAGATTTTTAAACTACCCCTATAATAAATAATAGCATCATATCTTTTGATGCATAGGAATATCGCAGTTTAGGAAGAGCTGTTTATGTGCTACATGAGGATTGTGTGGTGTGTGTGCAAATAAAGTTTAGTTACCATAATTACTGTAAAGTAGATTGAACTCATATTTTACGAGACCTACCGTTAATTAACACCTTGAATCCAACCAGGCCTAACAGCTTGCTGTCAATAATGTAACACGAGTGTGTGTGTAGAACCCCAGAACATGGATCTCTTTTTAAGTAGCAATTTCAGAAGGGCAAATTTTTAATACTGCAGAAAAAAACAACTTAGATGTCTCAAAAAATTTTGGTGACAAGGTGACTTACGAAAGTAAAATATTTGCCAGTTTCGTTAAAAAGCTTGTCTTCTTTCCACTGCGAATTTAACTTGTTACTCTTTCACTGCTATTTTCACTTCATTCCTGATTTATTATTTAGTACAGGAAAGGGACGCATCAGGAAACCGCGAGGAAAAATAAACAGGAAGAGTAACTGCGGAAATATAAACAATTCTTTAGAGGTCCGCGGTGAAAAATGTTGCGAGCAAGTGGGAAAAAATTAGTTTTTTGGCAAACTCTTCTTGGAACAAAAGAATATAGTGTTTTCCAGAAAATTCTCATTCATTTATCCATAATAAAGCACTGTGAAGATTTATGATGTAAAAATTGAACAGTCAATCAAGAATTTTTGAGAACAGAGATAATGAGGCTAATTAACAATTCGCAACATTAAAAAAAAAAAACTTTGATGGCAATTTCCAAATCAATTAAAACTCTGAACAAAACTCCGTTGGTTGACGGACAAACGTAACCTTGTTAAAAGCTCATTTCAACATGATAAACGGCTGGATGTGTTAAAGCAGCATCAGACACGTTTACAACAGGCACTTGTCCATTTTCTTAATATAAATTTTGAAATATATCCCAAATATTTTTGGCGACAAAAGCTGAACAAATTCCCAGACACATTTTTCGCTACCGATAATAACTTTGTATGAAAGCAAATTTTTATCCTCCTTTTCCGGAGGCCAAAAATCTTTCCCACAATTTCCAATAATAATTTTTTTTACTCTACTATAAAACAACTTTAGCTAATTGTGAAAAAAAAAAGTCTTCTGGGTACATTTTTGATGAACAAGAACACGGCGCTATTTCATATTTTATGTATATTTAAATGTATGTAATGGAACAACCTCCCAAATGCTCTATTGATTTTTGTGAAGAACATTTTCCTACTTAGAAATTTGAAAGTTCCTAATTCCTTTATAAGCTGTTAAAAACTCTTAATTTTCTTGACTTCTTCCAAATTTTTTGTTAAACTTTTGTCCTCCCTGTTTTTCGAAAGAAAGTTCAACTTACTAAAAATTTTTTCAATTTTAATTTTTAATGGAATCGTGAAAATTGAAAAGCTCTTGAACTGAGGAAGTTTTTATTGGACGTAATATTTGATTTCTGAATCACTTGACGACTGGATTTACTCAGATTTTAGTTGTAACTTTTTAAAAATAAAGTTAGAAAGGTGGTCCTCGTATTCTCTCCTAAAGGTCTTCCCTATATTAAAACTAAATGCCTGAAGAAAGATAGGAAGTTAAATAACTTCCACAAAACAATTTCAACGGTGTAAGTAGCTAATCCGACCAAAGGACATCATCATCATCCCTTCATCCTCTCGAAACAAAAACTTAAAAAGAAACGCTTCACGAGTCTAAAGAGCCAAAGAAAAGAGGAGATTTTCCTTCAGGGCTCGTCAGTTCGTCCACTTCTTGCGATTCCTCGACCCATCCCTTTGTCGGGCTGGGAACGACGTTCGCTTTCCATCCTTGTACTCGACTCGAGACATTTTGAGTCCTACTGAGTCGCTTCCCCATCAGGCTTGGGTCGCAAAATACCTGCTGGACCCAATTTGATTGTCAGCGCATCATCCTTGGACAGAGAGGACGATGCCGGGAATCGTCGTTTTCCGTCGACGATGGTCGGTTGGATCAGACGATTTCGTCGTCCCTGCCGTTTTTCTCATCATTCTCCACAGCATCTGGTGAGCATTCGACGGCGCCCATTTTAATTCAATCTTTTTTCACCAACTAGGGATATATATATATATATATATATATAATATATTATATATATATATATATATATATACACCCCTAGCGAGTTATATATATTATATATATATATTATATATATATATATACCCCTAGCGAGTTTTTATTATATATATATATATATATATATATATATATATATATATATATATATATATACACCCCTAGCGAGTTTTATAAACTAACTAACTAACTATATATATATATATATATATATATATATATATACGTTATTCATTAAAAAATCGTACAAATTCCATTTGAAACAAGCTGAATTCGTACGACCTTTTGTGGACACTATATATATATATATAATATATATATATATATATATATATATATATATATATATATATACTTGTGAAGTTTAACTGAATATTCATTTAATAACGGTTCAATCCTAGGCCTATAAAAATTCAAAAGCTTACAGCTATATACGCAGCTTACAGCCAATACCTTCGGATGAATAGGTTAATTATTGAGCACAGCCATTGTCTTATATTTTAATTAAAACATTTAGGATTAATCTATAACAGTCACGTCGTTTGAGGCTTCACGGCGGGCGAGCTTATCCTGAAAGCACGAATCAGTTTAACATCCTCCTTAATGATGCAATTATTATGTAGGCCCACACCCGATAGTTTAGCTTTTCTTTAAGAGACGCTTTGTATGGACGCCCACTCATGGAGAAAATACGTTGAATTTTTACCAGAAGCCAAATGCGACTTTTATAAAATGCTAAAATGTTAAAATGAATAAAGGTAAATAAATGTTCAGGTTTCGCAGTTCGGGTACAGTGTTAAAAATATCTGGGCATTTAGTTAGTACCGGTATGGTGAGGTTGGTTGGTTATGTTAAGATAGTTTGGTGGGCTAACTGTTTTGATCCAACCATCTAACCAAACCATATCACCACTGACTAAAATAGCTTCTCCATACCCGATATCTTTAACACTGTACCCGAATTATTGCAAAATCTGAATGTTTTAATTATCTGCTTTAGTCATTTCAACATTTTCAGAAAACTTGCATCGATCGCTCATGGTAAGACTCGCGATATTTTATATTTTACATACATTTATATTAATTCTTCTGTTTACTGTCTATTCGCGTTATTTTCACATCTATCTACAAATTTCTACCATTGTTTTTCATACCAATTTTATAAGTTCTCCTTTTAACACTGATAATCTATATTATAATATAATAAGAGAGCTGTCCGTCTGTCTGTCTGTCCGTCTGTCCGTCACACTTTCAGAAATTGTGAGAAAAAATTGCAGAAATTGTAAAAAAAAATTCAGAAATTGTATTACGGGCGGCAATGTGAAGCTCAAGATTTTCATGACTGTGTTCTTTTCTGTAGTTTAGCAATGGGGGAAGGGTGGGGGTAATGGGGGAGGGGGTTAGCCCCCAAGTTGTATGAATGGGGGTGAGGAGGTTTTGGGAGATACTAGATTCAGAAATGTTGACACAATGTGAAGCTCAAAATTTTCACGGCTGGGTTCTTTTTTTGTAGTTTAGCCTGTCTAACCGTCAGCGAAGCGGCGGGAACTGTACTAGTTGTATTATATAGTAGATATCGAAATCTCTCGATTAAATGTTTGTATTCGAATTGGTATATACAGGGTATCCCATAAGTCCGGCATCATAGGAGAAATTAATATTTTTCTATTTCTACAAACCATAATTCATATTTTTCTCTTTCTACAGGCCATAATATCTGTGAGCAAGGAAGAACGAATCCAGATAATTCTACTCATAGGAAATCGGAGTCAAAGGGAGGCCGCTGCTGAATTTAACAGACTGCATCCAGACCGCGAGCCAATAACACAGAGTTGTGTTAGCAGACTTGTTGCAAAGTTTAAGGAAACAGGATCCATAGAAGATAAACCACGCAGTGGACCTTCAAAGAGGTCCACTGACGATGATACAGCGACTGCTATCCTGGCTCATTTTAACAGAAGTCCCAATAAGTCTCTTCGGCGATTGTCCGCCGAGACAGGAGTGTCGAAAAGTTGCATCCATCGCATTCTTCAGGCTCACAAATGGCATCCATATAAACTTCAGATCCTACAGAAATTAAGCGAAGATGATCCCGACCGGCGGATGGAATTTTGTGAATGGGCTACGGAACAATATGCTCGGGATGCCAATTTCCCGTCCACCATTCTGTTCAGTGACGAGGCTGTTTTTTATGGAAATGGTGAGGTAAATCGACAGAACACCCGCTACTGGTCTCAAAACAACCATCACTGGTATACCTCTTCAAAGGAACAAGGTGCATCTCGGGTGATGGTATGGTGTGGCATTTGGAAGGATCGCATCATAGGCACCCTCTTTTTCGATGAACATGTCACTGGAGGCACCTACCTACGTATGCTCAAGGAAGAAGCATTTCCCAGTGTCTTGAACGAAGAAGGAAATTTCCCAACATGGTTCCAGCAAGAAGGTGCTCCTGCACATTACAGCACCCAAGTAAGGAAATACCTGTACCAACAATTCCCTGGTCATTGAATAGGACGTCGAGGGCCTGTGGAATGGCCAGCCAGAAGCCCGGATCTCACGCCACTAGATTTTTATCTCTAGGGCCACTTGAAAGCGCTGGTATACGCAGAGAAAATTAGGAGTGTTGAACATTTGCGGCAGCGCATTATTGGGGCATGTAACACTGTTTTGGAGAGAGAGTATATGGGATCGTCTGAATTTGTGTATTGAAAACAATGGTGGACATATTGAGCACGTTCTGTAAATAAAAGCTTTTGTTTTGCCTTTTTTTATTATTTTTCCTATGATGCCGGACTTATGGGACACCCTGTATATATATATATATATATATATATATATATATATACATACACCAATTCGAATACAAACACTGTAAAATGTGTAGTGTTTCCAAACTAAAGTTCAGATAAGAGAACCCTCAACACTGAAGAAAAATAGCTTGGTTGTCAGGGGTCAAGACTTTTTAACCAGCTTCCAAAGGCCCTCAGGAACCTCAGAGAGGTTAAAGTTGAAATCTTCAAAAGAAGACAAGATGCCGGGCTCGGAGGGGTACCAGATGAGTCAGGTGTGGCTGGCTAGGTGCGATGGTGATCGCGAGAAAGCAATTCGCTCCTCCATCAGGCCAAGCCAAGAGGTGGGGCCACCAGCTTGACCTTCTTGTGAAAAGAGACCGACGCACGGAACTTTTACCACACACACACACACACACACACCACACACATATGCAGGGTGTTTCAGGAGGAAAGGTCGATACTTCGGGAGGTGATAGTATCGGTCATTGTGAGAAAAAAAGTTCATATGAACATGTGTCTAATTCTGAATGGTTACGGAGATAGAGTTGTTTGAATCTGATGCACGCGCAGCTCTTCCTCCGCTCGCGGTGGTCCCATTCAATGGCCACCAAGGTCTCCAGACCTCTCTCCGTTAGATTATTGTTTGTGGGGGTGGATGAAAAGTCAAGTTTACAAAAGAAAGGTGGATACACGAGACGAATTGCTCGCGCGCATTTTGGATGCTGCTGCCCGCATAAAGGGACGTCAAGATCAACTCAGACGAACAACACGCGATCTTCGCACACGAGTTGCAAAGTGCATTGAGGTTGACGGTGGGATTTTCGAAAACGTATTGTAAACTGTAACAAATTTGTCATTTCTGTATCTGATGCTATTCAAAATGCCAATGTTTAAACACTAAATGTTAGAAACAGTAATTGGTTTCTCTTTCTTGATTACCATTAACAATGCCTTTGTATTTGTAGATTCAAACAGCTCTATCTCCGTAACCATTCAGAATTAGATACATGTTCATATGAACTTTTTTCCTCACAATGACCAATACTATCACCATCCGAAATATTGACCTTTCCTCCTGAAACACCCTATATATATATATATATATATATTATAGTGGTGGTCCTTAGGGCTCTGTCCTGTCATCCACTTTCTTCCTTTTATTTATCAATGATCTTTTAAGTCTCACTTCCTGTCCTATCCACTCCTATGTCGATGATTCCATACTTCACTTCTCTACCCGCTTCGCAAAACGTCCCTCTCAGCAGTCATACCATGCTTCACGTGAGACGGCTATGACGCACCTGACCTTTCATCTTTCTACAATCTCTTAGTGGGGCAGAGAAAACCTTGGGGTTTTCAATGCCTCAAAAACCCAGTTCCTTCATCTTTCTACTTGCTACGATTATCCCCTTATCTTCAACATTATGTGACTCAATCTTTGTTCTTCTTTTTTAACATTCTTGGTGTTTCCTTTTTTCGTGATCTTTATTGAAACGATCCCATATACTCTCTCTCCAAAACAGCTTCTTAGAGGTTAGGTGTGCTGGACCGGCTCCGCAATTTCTTCACCCCCACTTAGTTGCTGTCTTTGTACAGGATCTTGTCCGTCCCTGTATAGAGTGGCTTAACCCACACAGCTCTACTTGACCGGATTGAATGAAAGGCTTTTCGTCTCATCATTTTCTCGCCTCTTACCGACTCTGCCTTCATTCCTTCTTCCTTCGCAGTGCTACAGCCTCACTCTCTCTTTACTATCGCTTTTGTAACGGACACGCTGCCTCCTCCTTTAAGAAGAGTCTGCACTACCAGACTTTCGACACGTTCTTATCCCTTTTTGTGCAACTCTCGAACGCAATGGTTTTCAAGCCAAAGAACCCTTTCAAAATTTTAATCGACGTCACGGAACCCTGCTATAAAATAGCCCACTCTTTCAATGCAATTCCAAAGAAGTCTCTGTTTTGCAATATAACCCCAAACTGTCTATTAAAAAAAAAAAATAAAAAAAATATCATTAAGTGAATATCAGCCTCATTTAAAATATTCATATTTTCATTTCAAAACTAGGGTGGCTCAAAAACTGAAATTTCCACCATTACCAAATATTTTTCGCGGAACTCCTGAAGACTTCTCGTGAAACTCCAGGGTTCCGCGGAACAGTTTCAAAATCATTTTCTAACGCAAGGGTTAATCGGTATTCTCAGTCTTTCATCTACTCAACCGGCCAACTCCATCTTTCCCTCTGTCTATCACTTCCACTCTTTTCAAACGTAGTGTCCTGGCATCTCGAAAACTTTGGACCTTGATTTCGACTCTCTTCTTCTATGGGGATCGTTCTTCGGGGCGTTCGCCCTTGGCGTCTCCCTCCTGCATAAAAATAATATACAGGGTGTCCCATAAGTCTGGAACCATAGGACAAAATAAGTAATTCATGTTTTTCCGTTTATGCAAGTGCCCATGATGTCTTTGAGTAAGGAAGAACGCATCCAGGTAATTCTGCTCGTAGGAAATCGGAGTCAGAGGGAGGTCGCTGAGGAATTTAACAGATTGCATCCGGACCGCGCGCCGATAACACACGGCTGTGTCGGCAAACTTGTAGCAAAGTTCAGGAAAACGGGATCCATAGGAGATAAACCACGCAGTGGACCTCCGAGGACATCCACCGACGATGACATAGCCGCTACCATCCTCTCTCATTTCACAAACAGTCCCCAAAAGTCTCTTCGGCGGTTGTCCGCTGAGACAGGAGTGTCGAAAAGCGTTGGTCTACGCGGAGAAAATTCACTGCTGCACATTTGCGGGAGCGCATCATCGACGCATGTAACACCATCACTCCTGATACCATTCGCCGCGTGTTTGCTGACTGGATATCTCGTCTGCATTCGTGTATCAATAATAATGGTGGACACATTGAACACGTTCTGTGAATAAAAGCCGTTTTTATCATTTTGTCCTATGGTTCCAGTCTTATGGGACACCCTGTGTGTGTGTGTGTGTATATATATATATATATATATATATATATATATCTATATATATATATAATATATATTATAGCGACAAGTTTGAGTGGTGTTTCGTGTTTACGTAAATTAAGTATTGCAAAGAGCAGTTGTATCCATTATTGTAAAGGCTGTTTACCAGCTTTTAAACCACTATACGTGCAAATAAGAGCTTTAACACCTTATGCGACTCTTTTCGCGTTTAAAAACTTCGACAACAAATATATCGATGTTCGAACAAACACTTGTTCTCGAGTTTTGCACCTGTTAATAAAATTGTAAGAGCCCTTACGCCATACTCTTATTTTCTTTAATTTTCGCGAGCCTCGTTCTCATCTTTTGGAAAACAGTTTTCTTACCCCATTCGATGAATACATCCTGCGCCTCTAGTGTTTTATTATTGGCACGGTATTAACTGAGGTTTAAGTATGCAGGCACTGCAGTCCAAGTTCGATCAGGGAAACGCGTCATTCATCCAATGTCTCGACTTTATGAATATATATTATAATGAAATGGCGAAGTTTGCTCGCGTGAATTTTAATAACGACTGGCCCAAGGGCCTTTCGGCTTTATGGACAAGGGTTCAGGTAAAACTGTCCGCAGTCATTGGTTGCGTATCGCAACAGCAGCAGCAGCAGCAGCAACAGACTGATAAACTATTTAATTACTACGCAACCCGAATACAAATATTTGCTCCTTTTTTCATTTTTTCATTGTTTAATATAGGAAAGTGGGTATTTTGAATTAAGCAATTAACCCATTTAATAGTACTGTAATTAATGTAATGTGATACAGTAGCAGTGGGGACCCAATTTTAGGGATACACACACACACACATCAGTGGCGACGGAGAGGGTCAGGCTGAGCCTGATCTTATTTCTTCTGCTAGGTTATATAGCTATTTGCATATACACTATGACTGTACATAAAGTTAATTATTTCTGTATTAATATGCATCTTCTCAAATAACAAAGCCTTACAACTCGCATAAAAATGCACAATTCCACGTCTTGTCAGGCAAACAATTTTAAGCCTGACGTCTCTCTTTGAAACATGTTATGATGTAAATCTTATGATTTATTTATAATGTTATAAAGTCACTTGGATATTCGCTATACGTAAAGTTAATTAGTATTTTAATTGATTTGTTACTTTGTATCCACTGAATAACCAAGTTTTTAATGTTCGAAGTGAGGCAAATTCGTTTCTGCCTGACGACTTGCTGCTGTGCCAAATGTCCAAACTGCTGCGCTGAATTGCCAAATCTCTTTTTTTTTTGTTTAAACTTAATCTTGTTTTCAATAATATGCATATTATATACTGTACTTTATAATGTGGGTTGGGTGGAAAATAATTGTCCAAGTTACTTAACATTTAAAAATTAATTTAGGATCACCTGAAGATCAGGGCCCTCACCCTCAATTACCAAATGATATCTTCGTTAAAACTAACGAAAATATTATTATATTTGGTAGTGTAAAGCAAAAAACAAGAATACAGGTGATCCTTAATTTACTTCAAGGAAAAATTTGGTGAAAGAACTAATTAATAGCATAATTGCTATTGGTATGACGTCATGTGGTGACGTTGACGCGTTGCATGCGAGATGGTACGACCTTGACTAGAAATGTAACAGCCTTGAAGGAACGATTTGAATGCATTCGGAAGTTCTCATTTTTTGAGCTGTTGAATTCATTAATGTTTGCAGTATATAAAGAAAATTTCACCAAAAACGTAATAGAAGCACTTGAATAACAGTACAGTAATGTACGAGTATTTGACGTAAAAGCCTTAACGTCAGAATTGAAATACATCTATCAGAACTCCAATTTTTGTCAGTGCAAACACGCAAAAGAAATTTTAAAGCTTTGTCTTGACGTTGGACTTACAACACTTACAACAGTCTTACCTGAAACGATCAAATTAATTCGGCTCCTTTTGACAATCCCCGTAACCAGTGTGTCAACGGAAAGTAGTTTTCAAACCCTTAACAGAATAAAGACGTACCTACGGAATACCATATCAGAGGAAAGGCTGTCTAAGGGGTTCCAAAAACATTAGCCCCCCTCCATTTGCAGCTTACATGTTTACTTATATCGAAATAGTTTTTAGTGATTATAAAAATATATAAAATTCTTTATTTATTGCAGGTATTAAAATTACTCTAGCTGATAAAGTGATAATATAATGGCTTCTCAATTAATTGGTGATTTGGAGAGGCAACGTGTGATAGATCGCATACGAGCAATAACATTTCGGGAAGCTCGTGATGCTGGAGCCACCTTTATAACACGTTCATGGGTTGCCAAAAGTTGCGAAGAAGTGAGGACTTCGTCAAAAGAAATTGGAATAAAACTTTAGATGAATGTGAAATGGATAGAACCAAATCTGGGCGCCCAAATTTGCCACTCTCTCAGGAAACAAAGGACATCATTGAAAGCGGTACGCGTAAGCGGAAAAACAGCTGTGCTAAACTTTCTAGAGAGATCGAAGTGTTGAGAGGAAAGATCGTTAGTGGTGAGATCATTCGACTGTACCGTCATAGGCAAGGTTCAAAGCCTTGGCATGAACTTCCAAAGCCAAGAAAAACTCGCCTTAACATCGATGACAGAATGTGGTTTGCCTATTATCTTGAAGATTGGGATGTGGATGATTTCATGCATTTAGCTGTCTCCGATGAATTTTTTGTTTACGTAACACGTCGGCCTAACTACCAAAATGATCGAGTGTGGGCCACAACACCAGATGAAATCGATGACAATGAACATTATCGCGAATTATTAAAAAGTCCAGACTGTGTTGGTGTGTTTGTTTTGTTCACTGCAAAGAAGCTCATGTGGGTGCTGAAGCCAAATGGTCTGAGTTGGGATGGACAGTATTTTCGTGATATTATTCTATCCCAGCATGTCATTCCTTTTCTAAGAAACCCAAACAATGTTATGGATGTCGATCAGGTCACACTTCTGCATGATAAGGCCTCCTGCTTTAAGGCATTAGCCACTCAACATTTGTTGCGGAACCGTGAGATCGATTTCTTTGGAAATGAAGAATGGCCAGGAAATTCTCCTGACCTGAACGTCTGTGAACACATTGGATCAGTTATAAAGGACAAGGTTGAATGTCTCTTGTTTCAAGAACCTGCAGCAAATCGATTTTCGAATGATACAATGACGCAACACATTGAAACTGTTTTAGAAAATTTGCGTGACGATCAAGATCTATTCACGTCACTTTTGGCAAGCTACCCAAAGCGAATTCAGGCTGTCTTGGAAGCCAATGGCGGGAACACCAAGTTTTAATTGTTTCTCATTAAACGCAGGATTAAATTCTCTTTTGTAAGGTATGTTTAGTTTTACTGTACCTCTAATGGTTTAGGCCATGGGCGGGGGGGGGGGGGGGGGGGGGGGGGGGGGGGGGGGGGCTAAGGTTTATTGGAGCCCCGTAGTTTAGCAAAAATTGCCAGAGAAAGAATTGTAATATCGCTAGAGAAGAATAAAATGTTGCACGACAAAGTAATTGAAGAATTTGCATTAAAACCAAGAAGGTGGGAGTTCATGTATAAATAAATAAGGTAATACATATCACAGTGAAACAAGTATCAAATTATACAATGTATATATATATATTATATATATATATATATATATTATATATATATAAAATAGGGTGGTCCATAACTACATAGGGGAAATTATTTTTTAATATTTTCTGGCTCCCACCCACTGAAGTTGAGATTCTGTGAGAAAGTGTTGCAGGTAAATTTTCGTTTCGATCAGTTCATATTTAGGGGTCGCTCACGAGTTTCAAAATTTATCCTTCTATCACTGTAATACTGTAGGTATTATATGGTATGCACTCCAGCTCCACCGCCTCCGGGTCCCTCTCATCCACGAGCTGATGGATGAGTACTATCCGTTGTACGACGGGGGTGTCATGGTTGGCAACCACTCATTGTCGCCCAGTCAAAGAGCTTTTTCTGGCATCCGGAAACTTCCGACGATGCTCCGACACTACTTGCAGCAGATACTGCAGCTTCTCCTCGTCTTTGGTGTGGCGCCGCTGTACTGTTGGACGAGGGCCACAGCTCGCTCGATCATTCACCACCCTGAGGTTTTTCACAACCCTAAGCGCCGCCTGAAACTCCTTTTTTCCCATTCATCCGGATCTTTGTTCAAGAAATCTGCAGACAATTGCAGTCGTTCGAAGAACCTCGTCGAATTCTTCGCACAAGGCTCTCTAAAGGCGAACGGAGAGGCGGGTTAACATGCTTTGGAATCTGTTCTCCACCTCCTTTCTTGTTTAGGGCTGTGACCATCCGACGTTTCGTTGCAGATCGAACATCGGCATCGAAGAAGGCCAATGGAATAATTTCCTCAGAGAGGTACCAAAACTGTCCTGCCAGCTTCTGACTGGCTGTTTTGGAGATCTTCTGCTATGGATACGACCTCAATGATTCCAAGAGGCAAAGGTCATGGGCTGGAGCGGAAGCGGCCATCGGAGCAGTGAACCATGCCTTCAGGTAGACTGTCACAGCGAAGATGCTCATGTCTTGCAAGCATGTTTTCTCTTTCGGTGTGAGATGTTGCAGTTGCTCCCGGAACATCCACATCTTGATAGAATACAGGACCTTGCACATCCAGCGAGCGTGATGCATCGCATCTGGGCACTTGAATCGAATCGGCGATTCAAGATTTCTACCAAGGAAGACAATGGCGAGTTCCAAAAGTTCCTTGTAATCGTCTCGGTACGTTTCGCGCTGGATTTGGTCTTTCGAGAACTTAGAAGTTCTTCTCTGACTGGTAATAGAGATGGACCAACAGTGGGGTCTTCGACACCCGTTTGGAACTTGTTTTTGTCGATGTAGTTCCACTGTTGCTGGAATCTCTTGAATTACAGAACTTTAGGACCAGAAATTGCGTCATGACACGCCGTGAACGCGGTGGCGACAACTAGCTCCATGATATGATGCGTGCATGCAAAGTAGAGCAGCTCTTTCTGCAACTTCTGCTCTAGGAGCAAACAACATCCTGAGTGATGGCCAGTGTTAGCAGCGGCAGTGTCGAAACACATCCCCACCACTCTTTCACTTAGTCCCCAAAGTTGCAAAGAGATCGAACACCGCTTGTGCCTGATGTTGCCCACTTCCCGAAGTTATTTTTGGCACTCCCAAGAGCTGGCAGTTGCCCTCTGAGGTGGACACTAAGACGGGAAGCCGGTCCACCTGCTCGTTGTTGGTAAGGTCTAACAGAAGCTTTCCGTCCTAATGCACCACCACTGGTCCGGAATGGAATCCTTTTTGGACCGATTCAGCCTGCTGCCTGCGATGATGCTCTCTGCTGCGCTTCACAGAGGATCGGCTGAGAGTCAGTTCCTCGAGGTTTTGGCCAAGGCTGCGAGCTGTTTCCGATACAATGTAAAGCGCCATCCGGTCACTCACCCCCTTCTTGTCTAAGGTTGAAGATAATTCCGAGTTGAAAATATTCTTGGTCTGGTGTGTTCTTTTTTTTGTGGGGGGGGGGGGAGAAGGACAACCTCCAGTGGCTCCCTCAAGAAACTCGTCATCCGCAGAGCTTGAAGAAGCAAGTTCGGCTGTTTGGGATGTCGAGGCTTGCTCTTCAACTGCTTTCCTCTTTCGGACGTCTTCCTCTGTTTTCCGCTTTGCAACCTTCTGCTCCTCCGCCAATTTTTTGTCGACGGAGCCCATTGTGCCACGCCGACCGGGCTCTCTGAGCGAGAAGGAAGTCGCGATATTCTTGAAACTGGATCGTCTGGAGAGCGTTTCCATGTGCAATATCGAACGAATTGTTCAGCTTGCTTTTGAAAGACGTCTCGTTTTGGACTTGTTTTGTATTTTGCCTTCCCTTGTTCATTTTCAAAGCCTGCCACTCTTTGAAGAAGACCAAAAGCTTCTCCAAACAGTGGTCCTTCCGACGTGTTGGTATGCGGGCTCTTTCCCAAAATGAGAAAACTTCCTCCAGCACTTCTTTAGCGCTTTGTTTGGTGTCTTTCTTATTCACAACATGATGGTGCAAAAAAAAACACCTAGAACCAGGCCACTTGAAGGCAGTTTACTGCCTAAAATCTTTTAGTCCGGTTTGTCCAACAAGTAAACACCACGTGTTTTTGACATGACCGTCACCGTAAGTAAATGTAACCAATATAAACCAATGTATGGTATACCAATATCTATTAAAATCTGTTTCATATAGCTATATTTAACACTCCAACCTGTGAAGGAGCAGAAAACGGCATTAATTAGCGCCTGTGATAGATTATACGAGGGGTGATCAAAAAGTTCTCGGCCTGACCTAGATATATTACGTATTTTGAGATCAAATTTACACCATATCTAGTACAACTATTATTAAATGTGTATAAAATATAAAAATGCTACTCAAAATATTTTTTGTTTTACGGGTTGTAATGTGAAGCAATGCGATAAACTTTATGAAAATGGACAAATTTGAAATACGCGCCGTCATGAAATATTTCTCTGTGAAGAATATGACCCCAAATTGTTTTTGAAAATATGCAGCACACATTAGGAGACTCTGCCCCATCTTATTCTACTGTTAAAAAGTGGTGTGCGGAATTCAAACGGAGCAACACATCGATCAAAGATGATGAACGGTCTGGGCGGCCATCAACATCAACTTCTGAAGAAAATGACCAAAAGGTCAATGATCTTGTCATGAATAATCGCCGACTTAGTGTTCAATTTATAGCTGAGAATGTGGGCATTTCATTTCGCAGCACACATTCAATATTAACAGACAAATTAAAGCTTTAAAAAAGTGTCCGCAAGATGGGTGCCACGAATGTTGACTGACAACCAGAAGAGAACTCTAGTTCAAATTTGAAGACAATGTTTGGACCTTTTCCAGCAAGATCCAGAAAAATTTGTATCTAGGTTTATTACTGTGGAGGAAACATAGATTCATCATTTCGATCCAGAGTCAAAACGACAAAACGTGTCTTGGAAACACCCGTCTTCACCAACTCCTAAGAAGTTTCGTGTTGTGGCATCAGCTAACGAGGTCATGGCCTCTGTTTTCTGGGATGTAAAGGGAGTTGTGCTCATTGATTACTTTTATAAAGAAGCCGCCATTACGGGTGATTACTATGCACGGCTAATGAGAAAACTGCGCGAAGCCATCAAGCAAAAGCGACGAGGGAAACTCAGTCGAGGTGTCCTGTTTCACCAGGACAATGCTCCTGTTCACGAGTCTGCAGTTGCGATGGCTGCCATCAGAGAAATGAGCTTCGAATTGCTTGATCACCCTCCAAATTAAAAGAACACCTCCGTGGACAGAGATTTTTGGACGATGATGAAGTCTTGTCAGTTGTAAATGCCTGGTTAGAGCTTAGAGGACCAAAATGAAGACTTCTTTTTGAACGGTATCCAGAAGCTGGAAAAACTGTGGATCAAGTGTATATCCCTAAAAGGAGACTATGTACAAAAATAATAATATTAATAATAATAATAATAATAATAATTATAATTATCAACTTGACTTCATTGTCAGGCCGAGAACTTTTTGATCACCCCTCGTAGTAATGAGTGACTCAGAGAACATATAACGCCATGATTGACCACTAATTATACACCGATGCGAGTGAAATTTTTCTCAATTTATTTTCTACTATAGTGACAGATCAGGCGGGTGGGAGCTGGAAAAATCGAAAGTTCGATTTAATGGGCCACCCTAATAATATATATATATATAATATATATTATATATATTATGCTTGAAAGGCTTGAGCGTGAGTATCCACAAAAGCCTGGCGTCGCCCCTGATATATATATATATATATATATATATATATATATATATATATATATTACGGCAAGTAACCGAAATATTAAAGGCTTCTAATCCTAAATTTAAGGTAAAGACCTAAAATAGCTTAAAAAGAGGTCTGAAAACGTAAATAGACCGGTTGAGACAAGATTTCCAATTAGGAAAAAAAGCTTTTGTTATTTCATAAAAATTTTATATTTTGCTCCGTTCTTTATTGGAAGGGAATTGTTAAATAAAGGGTTGCTTTGAAGATGGGGGGAGGTAGGGGCCTAGTCCCCCTTCTCGCAACTCACCTCCGAAGAAAGTTATCAAAATAAGGAGTGATTGGTTTTATTGGAAAATAATAAATCTAATTGGAAAGGGTTCCAATAATATTTTCATTTATATTTCAAAGGTTTTAATCATATATATATATATATATATATATATATATATATATATATATATATATATATATCATAATGTTTCAGATCAACAAAGACCCAAAGATCCACTCATGGCTGGTCTACCTAGTAATTGTGTATTGGCCATGTCCGTGGTGGCAGAGAGGACCTACAATTTACGTGGGTTCTGAACCACAAAGCCTTAATTTTACCACCTTAAACTATACCCAATCTATCAACATATTTCTCTAATCGATTTTTAAACATGTTTATAGACGTGCTACTAATTACTTCCACCGGCAAACTATTCCAGCTATTTACTATTCTGTGCGTAAAAACGTTTTTCGCAACTGCTGTCTTGAACCTTCTACTTGTCAACTTACACCCGTTATTTCTAGTCCTATTATAGTGAGATATTTCGAAAAAGCTATCGCTATCTACGTTATCGAACCCATTCATAATTTTGAAAACCTGGATTAGATCACCCCTTAGCCTCCTAGTCTCGAGTGTAGTCAATTTTAACTCCTTTAGCCTATCCTCGTATGACTTCGACCTAAGCGACGGAATTATCTTAGTTGCTCGTCTTTGAACTCTTTCGATTTTGTCTATATCTTTTCGCATATGCGGATTCCAAAATTGAATCACGTACTCCAAATGGGGTCTAACTAATGATTTATAACGAGGAACAATAATATCGTGCGATTTGTACTAAAAATTCCGAGCTATAAAACCAGCACTTTGTTCGCTTTATTGACCGCTGCTGTACTTTCTTTCGCTCCTTTTAAATCACCAGTGACTATAACTCTTCAATCGTTTTCCTGCTCTATGCTTGCTAACTCCTTCCCTGACATACTATACACAAAATTACCCTTACGGGAACCAATATGTAAAATTTTGCACTTATCGACGTTAAATCTCATTTGCTATGTGACTGACCAATCAACGATTTTATTCAGATCTTCCTGAATTTTATCTCTATCTTCGTCATTAATCACCCTACCACCCAACTTCGTGTCATCCGCAAACTTTGAAACTGTACTGACTAGGCCGACATCTAAATCGTTAATATATAAGAAAAAGCAAGGGGCCCAATACAGAACGACCACCCTCTGTTTCCTACCTCGCAACCACTCTTCTATCCACGCCTGATTCCATGAGCCTTAGTTTTTTCAATGAGTCTTTTGCGCGGTACGGTGTCAAACGCTTTTTGAAGATCTAAATACACTACTACAACCGCCAGATGACTATCGTAAACTTCAACCACGCTTTGAAAAAATTCTAAAAGATTAGTTAAGCAAGATTTGTTTCGCCTAAAACCGTGCTGCGTATTTCTAACCAAGTTATGCAATTCAACGTGTTCGACTATACGATCACTAATTATTGATTCCAGTAGCTTACAACAGTGAACAGACGTTAAACTGATTGGCCTATAATTTCCCGCCGCACCTTTATTGCCTTTCTTAAAGATAGGTGCTACATTTGCTAACTTGAGATTATCTGGTACTCACCCCTCAGAAATAAACGCATTAAGAATCTTTGTTAGCGGCACAACAATGCTTTCTTTTAATTCTTTTAGTTGTATGGGGTATTGAATCCGGTCCCGGTGATTTACGCATTTTCATTTCATCAATATAGCGCATTACCTCCCTTTCACTAACCACAATATTATCCAAAATATTAACATTATCAAAAGGTATTATGTCTATGACCGTAGGGATATTCGTTACGTCTTCTATAGTAAAAACTGAGGTAAAAAATTCGTTTAGCAAGGTAGCCATTTGCTTGTTTTCAGAAACTAGCTCCGTTAAAATTTTTCAACGGCCCCAAGACACTTTTTACTGGATTCCTATTGTTGACGTATTGAAAGAATCGCTTGGGGTTTTCTTTGCCATCACGAACAATGGAGATTTCAAAGTCGCGCTTGGACTTTTTTATTACACTTTTCGCTTCACGCCTTAGAGATATGTAGTTGTTTCGTAACCACAAATTGTCTTTATCGCTCTTATGTAGCCTATAAGCCCTATCTCTAATCTTTATAATATCTCCTACTCTAGAAGTAAACAACAAGGGCTTGTTGTTTACTTTCGCACGCTTAATTTTGTACGGTACACATTCCTCATTTATAGGCCTAAATACTGTTTCAAACGATTCCCACATTAGTTTTGCTTGGAGATCCCCATTACGTTTTCCCAATTGACGTGTGACAATTCATTTCGAAATTTACAAAAGTCTCCGTGCTGGAAGTTAGGAATTTCTGTTGAGTTAGCTGGTTTCGAGTGACTTACTGAGAGGACAAACTCTACCATATTGTGATCGCTATTGCTTAACCCTAGAATGCATAACCCGGATAAATATAACACCCGGCGGCCTCAGAGACCCGGGTTATGCATTCTAGGGTTAACGGTTCTATTACTTGAAGATCCGTGATTAGCCTATCATCCGTAATTATTAAATCTAAAATACTGTCGAACCTCGTAGGTTCCCCAACCTTTCGAATAAGAAAGCTATCCTCGAGAAAATTAACTAAACGATGACCTTCCGCGTCTCCCTGCATTGTATCGTAATTCACGTTGGCGCAATTAAAGTCACCCATAACTAAGGCCTGCTCACTACCTATTATTCTCTTTATCACTATATGACGCTTCGTCCGTATCAGCTGTTTGATTAAGGGGCCTACTGTACATATAACCGCAACAAGTTTGAAATCGTTCAATTTAAGTTCTGCTATAGTCGAATCTATCGGTTCTGGAATTCTCTGCTTTACTTCTATAACGTTCGTAATATTATCTTTGATATACAACATAACACCGCCTCCTCGCCTACCTATTCTGTTTTTAAAAAGTCTATAACCTCTAATTTGATATTCCCCTACAAAGTCACGTGTTTCAGTGCTAAGCCACGATTCATTTATAGCAATTAAATCATAGTCTTTACAAGCAATTAAGAAAAAAATTCGTTTATTTTATTTCGTAAGCTACGAGCATTTAAAGATAGAACCTTCAAATTGTTTGTAATTGCGACACCTTCGCGAGCGCAGGGGAAATTTGAGGAAATTACGCCGGGACCGTTCGAGTTACGGCAGCCTGAAAAGAAGACAGTATTATGAAATGAGGGGTCGCGCGTCTTAAGGTACCTAAGCGCCACCTCAGGCGAAAACGTGTTTTTGATGGATATCACTATTTTCACCCTTCCTCTATCGCGTGGTTTGGGTTATAATGACCTTACGACACGAAGTATGGTTGAAAACCTTATGAAGCGAACTACTTTTTCCACCTCTATCGCCAGCTGGGCTCTGCCGCCCAGATGTGATGCGCGTCTTAAGGCCCCAATATCCCGTTCAACTGGTGGGAGGTGATAGGGGTTGGGGTGGGACGCTCGGTCTCTGGGTGGCGGGAACAGCAGGAGGAGCGCGAGCCAATGAAAACATGGCAGCCACGCCGTTCTGCTTTCTGATTGGCCACCTGCTCCACGCGCCGAGAGGGACACGACACAAACATCCCGCCAGTACCTTAAGACTCGTGTTGCTGTTAGCAAGCGTCCTGTTCGTGCTCATATTGCTGAATATTGCGTGGATTATTCTATTCACCCGGCTTCTAACTATTATCAACGTGTGCAGCAATGTCTCACCGTGCTAGTGATAGTGATGAAAAATCAATGGAATCATTCTGTGCCAGAAATCGCACCCAAAGTTCGGCATAATAAGAAAATAAAAAAAATTTAAAAAAATATATATAAAATATAAAATATGAAAATCTATTCCAAAAACTCATCAACATCTTCATTAGCATACTTAGAACTCTAATTTAGCCAAAAATGAACGTTCTAGCTCAATTAATAACAGAGATACTATTGCGTGAATATTGCTGAACTTTGGAGGCGATTTCTGGCGAATTTTAATTTTGGCGCTTAGGTACCTTAAGACGCGGGACCCCTCAAATAGTCTTCCTAAACGCGCAGCTCCAACGTCATTAAGATGAAGTCCATCTCCAAGGAACAAGTCCCTCCTGCTGTAGAAACTGTTCCAAAAATTCGCAAAATGCACTCCTTCCTGTTGGCAAAGAGACTTTGGGTTATTGTTGATATAGGTCGCCTTGCTGTAGAAATCGCTACGTTGGATAATTCGAGGAAGTATAGCTGTTAAAACAATCTTATTAGTTTTTTCCTTTAGTCTCTCTAGTAAGTCCCTGTACCTAGCCAGCAGCTCTTCCGATCTAGAATTTAGAACGTTATTAGTGCCGACATGAATAACGTACGTTGTGTCCTCAGAGGTTCCGTCTGTAAAATGGTCAACACTATTAGTTATATCCTCCACCCTTGCACCAGGGTAGCAGTAACGGCGCCTACGACGAGGGCTTCTCCCACAGAATTCCTCGAGCTGCCCTCGAACAATGGAATCGCCAACGAGTCGTATTTCCGGTTCATCAGCATCTTCGAAACCTAAAACAGAAAACTTATTGTTTGTTATTACTGGTAGACAAGGCTTATGTTTTCTTAATGGGGCTCCGTCCATTACGCACTTGAACGAAGGGTTGGGAACTAGGGGAAGAGAGAGGGCTATTAGTACTATTTATATTATTAGTAGAAAATGAAGCAGGAGGGGTCGTAACTGGAGTCTCAAGAGATTCTAATTTTTTCCGTCAGGAGCATCACCCTTTCTTCAAGCCTCCCTCTCACGTTCTAACTCGTTCCTCAGCACTTCCATGCTTGAGCACCACCTGCAAACTAACTGCTCATTATTATTAGCCAAAGTAAACGCGTAAGCGGCAAATTTCCCTTCACAGCGACTGCAAGTACTTGACGGGGGGTGACATGTTATTAATTAATTAAAAACAAACAAACAAACGAGCGTTTGAAAATTAATAAATTACAACGTAGGTCTACCGCGTGCTTATTGTGCCGTCACCTGCGCAAGCCCGCAAAAATGTTCTTGAAACGCAGAAACAGGTTCTTGTAACACAAATTTATACTAAATGGATATGTACTTAATTAAGCTATCGACGAAGGATCTGTAAAAGAAAAAGTATTAATAAAACTTCTGTCCGCTATTCGACCGACTTTTTTCTTTCCTTTTTTCCTTTTTCCCACGGAGAGTGACCACACTCTACTTGATGAGCCCGTAGCAAGGCAAATTGAACCTTATGAAACCTCGTTTTCTAATAGATTCGAAAAACAAACAAGGCAAGCCACGTGCACTAGCCTTGGTTTAATCAAATAATATAGTAATGAATAAAGTCAATAAACGAAATATATTCGTTAATGAATGATTAGTAACACGACGTAATTTAGTTAAGAATGCACCAAACACTATTTTTTTAAAGACACTTCAACGAAAACCACTTATTCAATTGGTAACACTGGACACTCGATAAAACACGTCTGTTCACAAGGAAAGACTGATCACTTCTGAGGAAAGACATATATATATATATATATATATATATACTGTTCAACGGACTTGATGCACTCGTTATTCAGCGGAAGTTGCATAGAACTGCTAAATTTATGGTGGATATTAAGTTCAGCAGTTTTAATAGTTAATTTAATGGACCAATAAAATGCTTCATATAACTACACTTTGCACAAAAAGTACTTCGCTTTCAACTTCGAGTTTGCATACACTACAGAGAGGAGTGTGAGATTCACTATTTTTTTTTTATTTTGAGAAACTTTTTGGTCTAAGGCTGTGTACCCATTTTTCGTGAACGAAATTCCTAAAAAAAAAAGTTTCTGAAAATTAACCGTTTCGCAATTAGCGCTCATCGGGAATAGGCCTATATTACGTAGGCTTGTTAATAACAGTGCGCCTATATAGGTTCCTATAAGTTGATTATCATTTAGGTTGTAGGCTGTTTCTTCATGTCCAATAATAAGTTTTTCATATTACACATACCGTACCTGAATACATTTTTCTATGAAATCTTTTGCTATTTGGGACCAAATTTTATCTTATACGTCTATTTGTTCGACTTAAAATTTTCAAATGGTGTCTTATGTCTGTGTTATTAACTGGGCCCGAGTCAAGTCTTATAAATAAACCAAATCCGTTCAGACGTCACTTAATCTTAAACATTTTTTCCGTGATGAATAAATGGATTTGTTTTCGTACTTACTCATACCTTTCACGCTTTTTTTTCATTGAATGAATGAATGAATGAAGGGAATTCTCGAATTATGCGTCAGATATTTGTTCCTTACGGCTCTGCAATCCTTAATGTTTGGGAAGTCAAAGCCTGTCTGCGAACATATGGGGAAATATTGTTAAGATATGGAGAGGATAAAGCTTTATGGCTCGTCCATATCGTATATGTTGAGACTCGTAAACAATTCGTTTTAAGAGTCGTAAACAATTCGTTTTAAGAGGGAATGCGTTACCCTTTAGGGTGTTATCAATGTTTCATAAGTTAGTATGCATATTCAGGACGTCAAAGTGAACAAAGAAGTTCCTATGAACATAATAAATCTGCAATCGCTTCTTTTCCGAGATACATTGCTTTTTTGCCGAGGACGATCCAATTAAAGCGAAAGTCATTAAAGTTTATCAAAGTTTATTTACAGCAAGTGCTCAAAATGTTTCTCTGCATCAGAGTACATGCTTCAACGCGTCGTTGAAAATTTTGCCGCGTACGTTCAAAAACACCAATATGGTTGCGTATTGTTTCTCAACAATCTTGAACACGTTGCCACAATTCATCTGTTATTAACTTCTGTTGCGTAAACAAGATTTTTTAAATAACCCCACAAGAAAAAGTCATTTGCATTTAGGTCCGAAGACCTGGGTGGTGAAGCGACGGGACCATGCCGCCCAATCCACCGCTGAGGATTTTGAGCACTTGCTGTAAATAAACTTTGATAAACTTTAATAACTTTCATTTTAATTGGATCGTCCTCGGCAAAAAAGCAATGTATCTCGGAAAAGAAGCGATTGCGGATTTATGTTCATAGGAACTTCTTTGTTCACTTTGACGTCCTTAATATGTATACTAATTTATGAAATACCGGGTGACTACAAATGATCTTCCCGATTTTAAACATTTATTATTAAAAAACTAGCAAAGCTACAGCGAAAAGCAAGATATACAAATAAAGAAATCTCGAAAAGTTTTATTTACAAACTATTGAAGTTCAATATGAGCTGTTTTTGTGGCTCTGCATACATCAAAGCGGTGTTCTGTTTCCCTCCATACATTTTGTAGCATATCATACTGAACTTTTGTAAGAGCCTCACGTATCCTTTCCTTCAAATGTTCAAAGTTGTTGTCATTGGTGGAACAAAAACTTCATTTTTGACATAGCCCCAGAGTAAGAAGTCAAGGGGGTTTAGATCGGGCGAACGACCCGGCCAAGGAATGGGCCCTCCACGCCCGATCCAATGATCAGGCAATTGCTCATTCGGGGATGTTGTAACCTCAAAAGGAGCCACCAAAGGAGCTCATATTGAACTTCAATAGCTTGTAAATAAAACTTTTTGAATTTGTCTTTATTTGTATATCTTGCTTTTCGCTGTAGCTTTGTTAATTTTTTCATAATAAATGTTTAAAATCGGAAAGATCATTTGCAATTACCCAGTATAATTTCATAAAACCTTATATATATATATATATATATATATATATATATATATATATATATATATATATATATATATATATATACATACACACACACACACACACACGAGGGGGGGGGTCGGAAAATAAGTTTATACGGCATATAATTTCGTAACTAAAGGACCTACATTGATTATGTTTGTATCGGGTGAATTCATTAATCATTGTTGGCAACACTGCACGTCGATTCGGCTACCATCTTCCGGACATTGGTTATATGAGTCCGTTGAACATAGCGGCTCGACTTGAACAATGCCTTGCCCTACGGAGCAGTCCAGGACGTTTACGTTTAATAGCCGCTCGTAAACGTTCCAGTGTTGAACAATATGCAGCTGCATTGATTGTCGTGCCTTTTTGCATGAAGTCTGCAAACAAAACGCCTTTTTGTCCCAAAACACGGTAATCATCACTTTCCCAGCGGACCTCACAATCTTGAATTTCTTTGGTCGCGGGGACCTAGCGTATTTCCATTCCATGCTGGCACGTTTTGTTTCTGGAGTACGGTGATGAACCCATGTCTCGTCTCCTGTGACAATACGCTCGAGAAATTCTTGACCACTGACAGACTCGGAATGTCGTTGCAGAAATGACGGCACTGTTCCAGTCGAGCCGTCATGTTCAACTGACTCGTATAACCAATGTGCGGTAGATGGCAGCCGAATCGACGTGTAGCGTTGCTAACAAAGATTAACGAATTCACCTGATACAAACATAATCAACGTAGGTTCTTTAGTTACGAAATTATACGCCGTGTAAACATATTTTCTGACCGCCCCTCGTATATATATATATATATATATCTATATATATATATATATATATATAGACAACTACATTTGGAGCAACAATTGGCTTTTAGACCTATAGGCCATGTAGGTAAAGTGCACTGTATAGTTTTAGTATCGTTTAGTTTTTAGACCTAATTTCCTCAAGCGGTCTTCTGTTGTTCATATATATATATATATATATACACACAATTTTATATATATATATATATATATATATATATATATATATATTAGTGATGGGACGATACCAAAATTTTTAACGATTCCGATTCCGATTCCGATACCACTAAAAAGTCTCGATTCCGATACGATTCTCGATTCCGATTCCGATTCTCAATATTTTTAAATATAATTCTATACTTGTTTTTCTGGAAATTGTCATATTTTACTCTGGTAAGATTAACTATTTACATTATGAGTATGGTAATATAAATTATAAATTATAATAGATTGGTTTAAAAATAAAAATCAACTGTAAGTTGTAACAATTCATTTTAATCTTCTTGATTACACATCATGGATATACATGTTTTAATGTATAGCTACAATACAATAAAAATAAAATTTGTTATCCTCTTTCATTTAAATTTTAAAGTTTACATTGCAAAACTGGTTCAATTAAAAGTTAAAGAATCGTTTTAAGAATCGGAAATCATGGTACAATTCTCTCGATTCCGATTCCGATTCCGATTCCTGAAAAATGCTCGATTCTTCCGATTCTCGATTCCGATTCCGATTAATCGTCCTATCACTAATATATATATATATATATATACATATATATATATATATATATATATATATATATATATATATATATATACACAATTATATTATATATACAAAATTTTATTTATTTATATATATATATATAATATATACACAATTTTATATATATATATATATCTATATTCTATATCTTCTATCTTCTATCTTCTATCTATCTTCTATCTTTATATATATATAAAAGACGAAGTTTGTTTGTTTGGCTGTCCGTTTGTTTGTTCTCTATTGAAATTAATATGGCTGCACCAAATAGTGTTTAAGGTAGTGAATCAGATATAACTTTTCACGGGGAATCTAATGGTGTGCACAGTAGGTAGGTACAGTAGGTAGGTAGGTAGGTAGGTAGGTAAATAGGTAGGTACGCGTGTGTGCGTGCGTGCGTGCGTGCGTGTGTGTGTGTGTGTGTGTGTGTGTGTGTCTGATCCAGCCATAGCTCCAAAATGAAAGCAGTTACAAACATAAAACTTCACACACATATTGATTAGGTCCCGAGGTTGTGCACCTGGGTGTTGAATGCCCAGTTAGGTCAACTGTACGCCCTTGACGATTGGTTAGGTTAAGTTAGGTTAGGTTAAATTAGGTTAGGTTAAGCTTTAACGAAAATATCACGACTCAACCTAACTAACCTAACCAACCTAACCTAACCTAACCAACCTAACCTAACTAACCTAACTAACCTAACCTAAATTGAATGGTTAGGTTAGGTTGGTTAGGTTAGGTTAGGTTGGTTAGGTTGAGTCGTGATATTTTCGTTAAAGCTTAACCTAACCTAACTTAACCTAACTTAACCTAACCAATCGTCAAGGGCGTACAGTTGACCTAACCCGTGATATTTTCGTTAAAGCTTAACCTAACCTAACCTAACTTAACCTAACCAATCGTCAAGGGCGTACAGTTGACCTAACCGGGCATTCAACACCCAGGTGCACAACCTCGGGACCTAATCAATATGTGCGTGAAGTTTTATGTTTGTAACTGCTTTCATTTTGGAGGTATGGCTGGATCAGACACACACACACACACACACACGCACGCACGCTCACACGCGTACTTTACCTTATTTTGACACACTCTTACATCCCGGGCAACGCCGGGTAACTCTGCTAGTATATATATATATACGGTTCAGGAGGTCGACTCCTCTGCAGCATCCCGCCTCATTTGCCGGATTTGGTGAAGGAGAGAATTGCTGTTTGATCTCCTCCTGCCCTCGTAGCTAACCACGCATAGCAATATATATATATATATATATATATATATATATATATATATATATATATATATAGTGGCCTACGGATCACCAATTTGATGTGGCCAAGAAAGTGGGCTTACTATAATTCATGAATTAAATTGAAATGAATGATTAGGGGTCACCAGCTTGGTCGTACAGCGCAAACAAACAATATTTAATAAGGAGGGAGAAATTACTTTCTTGTTTTGCGTTTAATTAGGAAAATAAATCAACTATTTGTTCACAGTGATTAACAATTCTATAACGATATTTATACTATATTAAAGATGACTGATTAATAGCAATAAGAAATGGTTATACAGTCTAATTGTTGAGTAAATAAACTAATTCGGGTCGGCTAATAAGATACGCAAAGGTGAACACAGAATAAGTAATTAAACCAATAATAAGTGAAATAATGAAAGTACGGTATCAGTACTTAAATGGATTAGGTCGGTAAAAATGAAATGCATAAAAAGAGCACATAAACAGTCGGATGTAAAATAAGTAAGTTATATGAATGAACACAATAACAAGGTGATACAAAACTACAGTATTTGTACAACACTTGAATAGGCCTACTGCTGTCTTAACGGGAGAGTTCGTTTGAACGGTATTGAAGACACTTTTTAGGACCTACGCGATTAGGTTGAGTTTGTGGACTTTTCAGCTTTGAATCCTGGATAGTCTAGCACGAAAGTAACAAAACACTGTAAGCCGAGTGAGGGCCGACAAGAGGCTTACCAACCTGCGATTTCGACGTGGATAACTCTGGAGAATGAAGAAACCTACGTGAAGGTTTACCGTCCTGCGTTTCGACGTGGATAACTCTGAAGACCGACGAGGACCTACGTGAAGTTTGGCCGTATTGCATTTCGCCGTAGATAACTCTGAAGACGTGTTGGCCTATCGGCAGGAGGATGTCCTAAGGGTCTGTTGAGATACTCGTTGAACGGGCGCCGATCGTATTGTGGTGAAGGATGAGTGAAGCCAGGGCCAGAAGGATGACGCCGGTAGAGTGATGTTTGCTTCCGGCGGGATGAAATTGTAGGTCGCTTCAAGTGTTGATTTGCTTCGTGTATTGTTGAGGTGTTGCTTGAAGGACCGAGGCCGGCTGAGGTCGAACGGTGCTACGTGAAAGAGGAGATTCACGAGGAGTATTAACGAGCAAAGTTTGTTGTTTTTTTCTGTTTAAGGTGCTTTCAACCCTGCTGGATTATTGACACCATTTTTTTTTTTTTTTTTGTAGAGAAAGGTGGTGAAAGAAGTAGTAGAAGAAAGTAATGACGTGAGGGCGAGTTCAGTGAACTATGGCTTATATAGGCTCGGAAGACGCTAACTTTTCGTGGGCCTTTTGGGAGAAGACAAACATCTCTTTGTTTCTCTCTCCTTGAAAATCACGTGTGTTTTTCGGTTTCTGGTGATTCCCGGATGTTTGCCGACGTGAGGAAAAGAATTTCCGGTCGGTTTATATATATATATATATATATATATATAATGTGTGAGTGTGCGGCGTGTGTCCGTAAATTATCTTTACAAATTCAAATCCTTTTGTAAAGAAGCTGTAAATGTAATTTATAGACACCCTGTATGTATATATTAAAAGGTGATTTGCCATAGGTCTGCAGTCTGCTTTACATTACTTTAGCGTTCCGGTGATTTGCATATTTATAACGTTAGTTAAATATCTGCTAATTGCAAAGTAGTTTGCGTGCTGTTTGTAATTAACATTTAGCAGTCTCCTCCCTTTGATTGTTCTCGTGCGTTGGAATTTATATAGATTAAGTTAATATAAAATAGTGTAGGATGTCACAGTAATTATGCGTATAAGTGGATTTGTTTTTAATAGAAAGGCGGAAGGAAATAGATATTATTCTCCTAATAGAAGAATGCATTGTTTTCATGAGGCTTCGTGAATTTCGAGGGGGAGGGGGGGCCATACGTGTCGTAATTTTATTTAGCGAGAAGCAGATAGGATTTAGTAGACTCGATAAGAAAGTCAAGCTCGCATCCCCTTCCGAAAGGACAAACCTCTTAAATTCAGTCTTTTTTATTTGAACCTGATTTGCGTTAAATCCTGGAGTGAAAATCCTTTTCCATATTTAATATAGTTGACGTCACACTTATAGTTTCCTTCTTGCATAAGGAAGAGAAGAAGCGAGCGTTTCCTTGATGGAGGTTTTGTGTCTCTCGGAAGGAAGGACTGGCTTCCTCCAGGAAAGAACATTAAGATGATGCTTTTTATATAAGAGAGAGAGAGAGAGAGAGAGAGAGAGAGAGAGAGAGAGAGAGAGAGAGAGAGAGAGAGAGAGAGCTAATTATGGGTTCCAAATGATAGATAGCTTCCGCCCAATAATTGTTAATTTTTTTTATTTCTCTTTTTTAATGCGTCTAGTCATTGTCTTTCCACTGAATGAATATTTGGGCGGGAGTTATTCTAATCAGTGTCTCCCTTTTATTATCGTAATGAACGTACGCACGTCGGGATGACGCGATTTGCCTGCTGCATTCTAGAGACAGACAGACAGACAGACTACTTGCCTTTTAAGGGGAAGTCACTGTGGCAAACTTTTCTTCCTAACGTTTACTTAATTCAACCTAACCCATGCTAACCTAATTCGATGGCCGGACGTGTCAACCAGCCAGCCAACCTGATCGTTTACAGTCCAAGCCCTAATCTGCTTAGAGTGGAAGTACTTCAAGTCTCTCGTCGACCTTTGAGTTACTCATTTGTCTGTCTAAACTGCCCAATATGCAACGTTAACCGCCGTTCCACGATGCGTGCAACGGTGGTGTCTTACTCTTCATCGTCAATCCTGTTACTTGAAAATGGGGTCCTTATGAGAAATTGAAGATAGATTGAAACCTCTGTAGAAAATTTTTTGCTCTAAATGAATTAAAGAAAATTAAAATTAATTAAAGAAAAATTATTTCAAGGTCTTCCGTGTATTCAGAAGTACACCTCGTCAGGGAATGAAGGGAGAAGACGAGATGACAAAAATATATACATATGTACAACGGGACAGAAAAATAAAAAGATTAGAACCTGATTAACGAGAGTTAATTAGAGGCAAAAGGTATTTTAACAGGATGTCAACTTTATATATTCCCACACTGTTACTGAAATTATTTTTAAAATGGATAAATGCACATTCTAGAATATTCCTTTTTTAAACGAGCGCTTTAGAACTATCTCGATTGATACCATGATTACATCTATACATATGGTTAAACAATTCATTAGAATTATTTGCTGTTCTGACGCATATTTATGTTGTTTTACCCTAATATCTAACGTTTTACCCGTTTGGCCTATATATACTGAGTTACATTGTGTACATCCGATCGAATACACACAACCATCCGCATTATCCGGGCTATTCTTTATTAGGCGTGATTTAACAGTATTATTATACTTAAAGACTACATTGATGCCAATTGCTTTAAGTAAAGTCGGAAGATATCAAAAATTAACATGGTAAGGTAGGCTAAGGGTATTTTTACGCTCAAATTCATTTACAGTTACACTGTTATAATACCTATTCTTGGCTTTCCTAAGACAGTTATCTAGAAATGAAATAGGATAGCATAATTTAGTACCAATATTCATGATATTGCATAACTCGGAATCTAAAAAATTCAGGACTGACGACTCTCAATGCTCTAAGAAACGTAGCAGAGAAAATAGAAGATTTAATCGAGGGATGATGGTCGGAATAAAAATGCACATACGAGTTATTATTAGTAGGCTTACGAAAACCATCTGTACAACCATTTATATAGATGTAATCATAGTATCAAGTGGGATAATTCTAAAGCGCTCGTTAGAAACAGATATAATTGAATGGAATATTCTAGAATGTGCATTTATCCATTTTAAAAATAATTTCAATAATAGTGCAGGAATGTATAAAATTCACAGTATCCTGTTAAAATACCTTTTGGCTCTAATTAACTCTTGTTAATAAGGTGCTAATCTTTTTATTTTCCGTCCCGTTGTACATATGTATATATTTTTGTCATCTCGCTTTCTCCCTTCATTCCCTGACGAGGTGTACATCTGAATATACGAAATGCCTTGGAATAATTTTTCTTTTTCCTTGTGAGTTTGCATCATATATATATATAATATATGTGTGTGTGTGTGTGTGTGTGTGTGTGTGTGTGATTTGGATCTGAAGGCACGGATTAATAATTTTGTTAATCCTCTCCCATGAAAGTTTCCAAGAACGTAATTTTGCATTTAAAGTATGGTATGCTTTTTATATTAAAAAAAATTAGTTTGAAAGTAAGTAGTGTAAATAGTTATCTGTTTTTGCGTAATAAAAAGGTTTCGAGTTTCCTGAAAACTTCTAATTATCGAAGACAAGACAAATCAAGTGAAACTTGAAAAGAGAGAGAGAGAGAGAGAGAGAGAGAGAGAGGAGAGAGAGAGAGAGAGAGAGAGAGAGAGACTGCAACGGATCAGAATCTTCATAACGGCCGAGTTAGTAAGTGAATGTGTTGTGACTTGTGCTGTTTCGGCTCCGCACTTTCTTTACCCCACTCAGTTGCTCTCTCTGTACAGGGGTCTTGTCCGTCCCTGTATGGAATACGCTTCTTATGCGTTGGGTGGTTCAATCCGCGTATTTCTACTTGACCGGATGGAATCAAAGGCTTTTCGTCTCACCAGTTCTTTGCCTCTTACTGACTCTCTCTTTTCGCCGCTTGCCTCACTCTCTCTTTATTTTCGCTATTATAACGGACACTGCTCTTCTGAACTCTCTAACGCGTGCCTCCTCCTTTAAGGAGGCATGCAGTCAGTACCAGACTTTCGACACATTCTCATTCCTTTTCTGACCAACTCTCTCTAATGCAAGAGTTAATCGCTATTTTCAATCTTTCATCTCTTCAACCGGTCAACTGTGGAACAATCTTCCTCAGTCCATCTTTCCCCCTGTCTATGACTTTCAATGTTTCAAGCGCAGAGTGTGCAGTCGTCTCAAAAATCTTGGATCTTTATGTTTGTTCTCTTTTTTTTCTCTATGGGGGCGCGTTTTTGCGGGCGTTTGCCCTTTGCCCTTCCTTCCTGCATGGAAGAAAATTGTATGTTATGGAAGAAGAGGAAAGAGAGCTTGCTATAGTTCAGTGATTATCAACCATTGGTTCACTACTGAAGTCTTACTAGTCCGTGGAATTCCCAAAACAAATAAATGTTCAGTAAAAATGGATACATACGACAACGCAACATGGTGGTTTTAAGTGTAGCTGTACTGGAAGCCCTCTTTAATGCTGGAAAGATTGACATATATTTATTCATCGAGGACGTTCTATTTCCGCTAAATGTGTATCCATTCTTGGAGCGTATCTCTTCCCATTGTTCGAACGCCTCCAAAACTACCACTCTGTGGAAGAGAGAAAAGGAGCCTGCAAACCTTTTCTTAGACATCCATTTGGAACACGTTGAGAGCGCATTCAGTGTTAACTACGACGAACACGAAGACTTCGTCCCATGTCTGTGGCAGCTCAAACAAAATTTTAACTAAACTGGCAAAATATTCACTATGCTATGATATAAAAACGCTTTGCCTCTCTTCAGAGAAGTGTCCTAGCCCTTCACACCGATCGTGGAAAGGGTACTAGCTATTAAATTACTGAGTTTCCTATTTTGTCTTCACAAAGTGTGTCGTAAGGGTTCTTAGTTGGTTTTCAGCCAATCAACAATAAATGGCAACACCAGTCAGTAAATGACCATTTATTGCAAAGCTTTCGGCAGTCACAATTACTATCTTCAATACCGGTACTGGATTACAGGGAAAAATTCTAAGCATTTTGAATTGCGTTAAGGTTCAAGTAGGCCTATTTAGACGAGTAAAAGCAGCTTAGCAGCAAATATAATAAAACCTGGAATAAAATTAAAATTTAAAATCGAAATTTTAAATATAAAATTTGCCTTAATATGTGACCATCAACTGATATAGTAGTATGTATATGACTGCAAAATTAGCATAATGAGTAAGAATTACTAAAACTTCACCATTTTAATTATTAATTAAAATAATTAAAACCTTAATATTTTAACTGAAATAATTAAGAAGAAACCAATAAAGGGGTAACTTGATAACTGTAACTGTAAAATAATTAACTTTATATAGTAAAGCAGTATGACTGTTAGGTACAAAAATGGACTAGATATACCTAAAATGGTGACATGATAGATCACTAAACAAAGCGGACGAAAATGGTGGTCAGTTGGTTGTTTAAATTGGGTTTGTTATAAACAGGAGATTTGGGTTCTGAAAGGGAGTGTTGTCGCTAAGATTTGGCTTATACAGGGTGTCCCATAAGTCCGGTCAAAAATACAAAAGTAATACCATTAGAACTACACTAAACAAATGTCAAATTGATGTCTTGTTTTGGGACCTTTTTTTGTTGCAGGTAGAATAACACGCAATGGCTAATATGAAAGCGAGTTACACTCGTAAGGAAAAGGAAGCGAGTTACACTTGTGAGGAAAAGGCCTCCGGCTTTTCCTGAGGAGTGTAACTCACTTCTATATTAGTCATTACGTGTTATTCTACCCGCAACAAAAAAAAAGGTTCCAAAACAAGACATAAATTTGAACATTTCTTTTAGTTTTAATGTCTTACTTTTGTAAATTTAATTTAAAATAAATTTTCCTATGAGACGGGACTTATGGGACACCCTGTATTCAAAGATTAAAATTGTTTCCAAAACAAGCGAATTTACATGGTTTTAACTGTTTTTTCATGAGTGGAATTGTCCATTTCACATGAATGATTACGTATGTTGGACAGCAGAGAATTTTGTAACAAGTGATTTGAACGACTGCTAAACTTACTAAACCACGTACTTTTAAGTTAGCAGGTGGTCTTACCAATGTAGGATAAGTAGTCCTTATCGCATAGATCAGCTACCTATGATACGTCTGTAGTGAAAATAAAATTAAAGTCGATATGGTAGCAAAATCTCTTAATAAGGTTAATAAGAGCCTTCAAAATTAAACTCTCTCAGCCATAAAAGGTACCGTAACTCTTGAGAGGTTTTTTTTTTCTTTTTTTTTTTATTACGAAACGGAACAATGATTTCGCTCAATAAGAAACTTCTCGTTCAAATATTTACGGTATACAAGTTTTCAATAAATTGCGGACGGAAGCCATTTCCGAGTAAGAAATTCTTTTGGAATTCGAGTCTTTGATGGTAAACATTTAATTTGAGGAAATGTAAGAAGTAACTTTCCTTTAAATGGTGAAAAAGAAGCTAACTTTATTTCAAGATCCGTGAACACGTTTCATTTTGATAAATATTGTTGTAAATTTATTGTTTTTATGATGGATAATAACAACGAAGAGGACAAAGAGTTATTACGATCTGTTTTGGTTGTAAATTTGATGTTATTACGCTGCTTTTTGGGGGGGGGGGGGGTAATTTACTGAAGGTTGGACACATTTTGGGAACTTAAAGAAACGGAGCATGTTATTCACGTAGCGGCGATATGCAGATTGTTTAAAATTTGTTGGACATTCGCGTAAATATTGTTTTTCATTGTTAGCTGGAAAATGTCGGATTTGGGGGTGGGAAGATGGTCCCCTAACTGACTCGACACCTTTTCAGTTTGTAACTGCTTCACAGTTAAGAGGAAAATGCGATCTTTAATAGATATATCGGGTAAGTAAAATAAGATAAATAAATACTAGCACCCGGTAGGCTACGAGGCTTGTCAGCGGGAGACAAGTTCCCGGACTTAAACCTTGTCCACACTCGGTAACATGTTATACAGTATATCAATGTTGCTAACGAGTTATATAAAATGTTATCTAACAATGACGTCTACACTACGTAAATGTTATTAAGCACACTAGTCGATACTGAAATGTATCGAAACTGAAAGGATAAACAAAAGGTTATGAACAACCCGCGTCTGGACGCAATTATAACATGTTAGTAGTATAGCCGCAAAAGGGGAGAGTGCAGGAATGTTGCAGGTTATTATGTAATGTTGCAAAGGGGGAAGGGGGTTGCTGCAAAGGGGGGTGGGGGGAAAACTTGGAGGCGGCGTTATCCCCCAAGAGAAAGGAGGAGAGGTGTTCACCTGGCAGGAGCCAAGTGCACACTAAGACTTCCAGCCGGGCTGGCGTTGTTTTATAGGCTCCTAATCAGCCAGAATCAGCCAGTTGGCTGAGCCAAGGTGAGAGAGACGCCTGAAGGAGAGAGAGAGAGAGAGAGACAGCTGAAGGAGAGAGCTGAAGAAGAGAGAGATGCCTGTAGGAGGGAGAGACGCCTGAAGGAGAGAGGATAGGTACACATGCAGGAGGTACACATGCTGGAGGTACACACACACATACGCACACATGCAGTAGGTACACATGCTGGAGGTACACACATAGGCACACATGCAGGAGTACACATGCTGGATGTACACATGCAGTACACATGCTGGAGGCAAACATGCAGGAGAGAGAGAGACACCTGAAGGAGGAAGATACATGCAGGAGAGAGAGAGACACCTGAAGGAGGGAGAGAGACACCTGAAGGACAGAGTGGAGTTCTCCCCCAATTTATTTTCGTTTCCCTAACCTAAGAGGCCACTAAGGGGTTTACCAAAGGGCCAGAAATAGAAGGAGCAGAGCTCCTTACTCGGCCGGAGCCGAGGGAGGAATGGTTCTTCACCAGCTTCGCGATCTTTTATAATCCTCTATTCTGGCTGAGTTGCCAGATAGCGCAAGGTATTCCAGATAGCGCCATGTGTCCCATTAATCGTGTAACACATATATAACGGCTGTTATTCCAAATGTACTTGTATATATAATAAACTAATGAACCATATAAAATACCACAATATATATTATATGGTTATTCAAGATTCAACCGTATAAAATAACACAAGCGCCTCTTTCATTACGCTTTAATAGAATTAACAAAGTTACCCTATTTCGTTAGACAGAAAACGAATTTTTATAAGGGATACCCAACTAATTATCCACCAATCAATAAATAATAGCAAACGTGAATAAAGAGTTCCAATTCAATGGGTAACTATATCGACATAAGCTTATTATTGTAACGTTTGCTCCCAATATAAATTTTCCTAAATAACAGTAAAACCAATTAATTTAATTATGAAACTTCATTTAAATAATTTACGATACAATTCCACCAAACGAGATGAAAACTTATGAAACATATAGCCTCATTCCTGCGACGAAAAAAAAATGAAAAAATGACGAAAAATAAAGAAATTATTCATTTGGAATTGCCCAAGCCACTATAGCGGGGTCGGACGGAGAATATCTGTTCTTTTAAACATCTTATTTCTGTCCAAAAGTTACCCAAAACATAATCCGATAGTGTATAACGTTGCAGTACTCGCTTGAAGAAAGGAGAGGTTGCAAACTCTACTTGAATAAATGTAATTACCTAAACTGCACGCGAAGGAGTTTAAATAGATCCAGCAAATAAAGCCTTTGAACAATGATTTCATGTTTCAGAAAGATTTACGCGTTAATAGAATTAGTAAAGTTACCCAATAAATAAATCGTTAGACAGAAATGATTTTTATAAGGGATACCCAACTAATTATGCACCAATCAATAAATAATAGCAAACGTGAATAAAGAGTTCCAATTCATGTGAATGAGATAACTAAAATTTTAGTTATTGTATTATCATAAGACTACATCAATATTTACTATAAATACGAGTATATTTAATATTCTTCATTAACAAAAGCTTTAAAAACAGATCTCTAAAATATTTCCAACTTTCTTCGTTTCTTTAAATTTCGTTTTTCAATTCCCTGCGAAGAAAATTGAAAAACGAAATTTAAAGAAACGAAGAAAGTTGGAAATATCCAAAACATAATCCGATAGAGGAAAGGATTTCCGAGAATCTGCCCAACTCGGTCGGCCTTATTTTACCTTTCTACGAGTCAAATCAAGCAAAACCTCGCCTCACTCCTTGTTTCAGCATTCATTCATTTCACGTTTTATTGTGAATTTCATCCCATATATATATATATATATATATATATATATACCCTTTGGATAACCTTTGGTTAGCTTCCGCCCGAATTGTTCATTCTGACGAAGGTCAAGCTTTCTACTCCACCTTAGACCTACAGTTTGAACCATCAACAGCCCCGCGTCTTAACCACTAGGACACGTAGGGTGCCCATTTATCTGCCAACCACTTTATTTTATTGTGTAATGACCACCTTAGACCTACAGTTTAACGTTGAAACCGAATGTTATTTTTAAAATATAATTATGATATATTTCTTTATACCCTCTCGATTACATTAGTGACTAATGATGCGGGAAATTGAGTAAATGGAAATATTATTTTCTCGAAAACTATGGGTGATAGAAAACTTCTGAAACCATATTTGGAATCAATATCAAAAGTTCTATACGAATCACCAAATAATTTTCAAAGGAGAATAAGAGCATTAATTCTATTAGTGAAATATAAAGATGCAATTACTCGTCCGGTCTCGTTATAGCGGAATGGTACACGTCATAGCTCCACCCAGCTACATCGGCAGCCAATCACGACGAACATCTGGTCTTTTGGGCGGAGCTTGGCGAATGTGCATATAAAAGGGGATATTTTCAGTTGGGAGTAACAGTAGCTATTTTCGCATCAGTGAATAATCATTCCTCAACCATGGACCTGTACGTCTCCCCAGACTTGTATGAAGAACGTGATACTGCAGCATTAACCACAATTAGTCTTTTCAATGCGGCTGATTGTGGCGAACTATTTTCGACGCAAACCGTAGAAGATATTTGCAGTGACGCTCCTTACAATCCGACGCAAGGGACTACCATAGAAATGTAAGTGTCCATAATTCGATTTTATATATATACGGAGAGTTGTAGTATTTCGTCAAATAGATACTAGTCAAAAATGTCAATCAATGTTATTTCCCCATCATGCTAAAATCGAAATTGGTAATCGAATCAAAGATATCTTCACATAATGGAGATCTGTCTGTCTGTATACTCTGTATATGTTTTCATTATTCCTTTAAGGTCCGATGAGGATTTGACACGTGTTATACAATCTTTTGAAGGGAATATGGATGATATACTGATCAGTCAGCAGTGTCACACATCCTCCACCATGGACCTGTACGTCTCCCCAGACTTGTATGAAGAACGTGATACTGCAGCATTAACCACAATTAGTCTTTTCAATGCGACTGATTGTGGCGAACTATTTTCGACGCAAACTGTAGAAGATATTTGCAGTGACGCTCCTTACAATCCGACGCAAGGGACTACCATAGAAATGTAAGTGTCCATAATTCGATTTTATATATATACGGAGAGTTGTAGTATTTCGTCAAATAGATACTAGTCAAAAATGTCAATCAATGTTATTTCCCCATTATGCTAAAATCGAAATTTTTATGGCGTTCACTCCTCGAACCAAAGATATCTTCACATAATGGGGATCTGTCTCTCTGTATACTCTGTATATGTTTTCATTATTCCTTTAAGGTCCGATGAGGATTTGACACGAGTTATACAATCTTTTGAAGGGAATACGGATGATATACTAATCAGTCAACAATGTCAAATAATGTAAGTGTTTTTCGATCTTTTTGGGATAAGAAGACAATATATTTTCATAAATTTATTAAATGAAAGAAATCAGTACAATAAACGAATATACCGCTACAAATATACGAACAAAAACATTATAATATACAACGAGTACGTACAATTGGAAAACGGTTTTTTATCTGTCTGCATACCATTTCATCGTTTCGGTGAGTGTGACACGGGTCAAATAAATTTAAAAAATTTATAAATTCTTTATCATTTGACATATGCATGAGAAATGAGACACAGTACATTCCGCAAACATTAGTAAAATATCCCTGCATACGAAATGGGTTCCATACAACTTCGGGAATATGTAACTGAGCGAGAAATTTTACAATAATAGGGTCACTCCAGAGTTGAGTACCGAGTGAATCAAAATAGTACAGGCGCTGTCTATTTTTAAAATAGACAGCGATCCAGTGAATCCCTTCCTTACCGATGATGTCTCTGTTCACAATAAGACTACCGCATTCTCGCGTACTTGGCAAACTCACTGTTTCATTCTTCGCAAACACGCCGATAAATTTGGAACGTGTGACTCGCTCCATTACTTTCTGAAGTGTATTAGCATCCATTTTAAAAGTCAGTGATAACGCTTCTAAATCTATCTACTTCTATTAGGGCTTGCGATTCGAGATATACTAGTACACTAATAGGAGCGTCTATAGGCTTGGCGAATTCCAGCCGCACTGAGATGTTACCGCTCTGCTGTGGTGTTAAATGGGTATTTACGCTAGCAGATAAGTCAGGTGTAATGTCAAACGGATAAAGGTTAAATTGATCAATGAATTCTTCCTGCGTTACCCCATTACCAAGCTCATCACAATCACCTGCAATATGGGTCAGATTACTATAGGCTCTGGCACAAAGAGGTAACACAGCGTCTGATGAATAGTCCGTACCCATTGTTCCACCCAAAGCAGTGCCATTAACGTATAGAGTTATATTTTTAAGTCCGAAATAAATTCTCGGAAAAAAAATTCTCGAATTTAAAGGCACTCTTTTTATATTTTCCATTCACCGAAGCGTGGTCCTGCATGCCGATTAATATCCTTTTAGGAAGATTTCCCAGGGCAATGTTTTCTATCTGCTTCGATGCCAACCCTGCAGGAACCGTATATAGTTTGATCTGCACTCTGTTAATAGGATTTTCACTGTAGCGTTTAGTAAATTTTTCTCAATTTCTAGTTGTTTTGGTGAACTTAATTTCACTCGCCGTACGCGGAGGTATGTCCATAATGTGAACCACAACGGACTTTGCGCCTCTTCTTGATTCGCATCCAGATTTAAGCAGATCTCAGGACTCGTGCGGGTGAGCTTTATTTTTCATATCCACCCCGTTCACAAGCAACTTCTCCTGGAAAGTGAAATCTGTGTGCAACCGTCCAAAACACTCGTATATTTTCTTTTTAGAATTTTTAAATTTGTCCTTTATACTATTTTCATCTTTAGTTTGATAATATCCCTCCGCACTTAAAAAGGTAGCCTTCGCTTCTTTGGAAAAGTTGAGGACATTTTCCAAATAGGCTCGTAGATGATAGTACCCCGTGCCTGCCGATATGTTGGTCTGATTTAAATATACGTCACACTGGTTGAATATGGCGTGCAGAAAGTTTGTTTCAGGGTATACAGCATATTTTCATCGCAGGCCGTTCCATCAGAATGGGCTATACGTAGCTTAGCGTACATGTGCACACAGCTTGGATCAAAAAAGTAAGGACCTGAGCTGGGTATCACGAATTCTATAGGTGCACTCGGGGAACTAATTTGTGTTTAAAGGGTTAATTGTAATAAAGTCACTGTGCTCAATAGAAACTTGGGTTGGCGGAGCTCAAAAAAGGACAGCTCCGATTTACAGCATTGTGAACTACATGGGTGGATGAAGCGTGCCCATGGCGAAATAGTGACTCCTCTCTCGACAAGTGGTAAACAAACTATGATTCATGAGATCAATATCCTTAGCTTATATCAGTCAAAAAAGTGGTCAACCATAGGTTTCATTCGCTTACAGCATTTCTTTTTTGATAGCCTTTTACGTTTAATACACGTGACCCCTTCTTCTTCGGGGAGCCCTCTTCTTCTTCCCGCCACCACGCATTTTCTCTTGCATCTTTGATGATTTCGTTCCGTGTACGCTTTAAATGTTTTTTTAGAGCTTCTTTAGGTTTAGCCCGGCCAATATGTCTTCTGCAGTGTTAAGGCCTGATTGTAGCGCTTTCCTTCCAAGGTATCTGGCACCCCTCTTCAGCAAAGGAACAGCCGTACGTAGTATGGATGAAAAAATGGATCCAAGTCCACTACCGCGCTGGTAATCGCATCCTCGATAGACGGTGAAAGGCTTTCTATCCATTATAACTCAGTGCGTCGAAAGTGTAGCTTCACGTTAAGCTCCCGTTACCGAATGGGAAGTTTTCGCCCTCAATCGTTCTTATATATATTGTGATATTGGTTATTAAATTAGTTGCGACATTCACATAATGGGGTTTCGTAATGTAATACTCAAACTCCTTCCTCTATGGTTGGGATGTGAGCAATGCGCAGCAGGCGTGCCTGGGATCCCAACAAACTGGTGCTCCACTATATTACTGTAAATATAGCACATGTCTGGGGACCTTTCAGCCAATTTTCCATTTCCTGATACATTAATCTGGACAAGTTATACTGTGTCTCGTGAAATGTTGTCTCTTTCGGAAGGCTGCGCTATATACGGCCGTTGGTTAGAATTTTGAACTTTCTATGTCTTTAAGACATCTGTTAGTCTTTGATTTTAGGGATTAGTGTATGGCAGGGTTGTTTACGATTTCATATACTAAATCATTCGTAAGGTTTGATTTCTTAAACTTACTTTTAAGCCTCTCACAACATCCTCGGCCGAACCATATTGACCCGGCCCTAGTCTTACTTCTGTACTGTAATACCGTGCAATCTTAGTCCAAGCGATGCGCATAGTTTCATCCATAGCTACCCCAGCTTTTTCACACTCGTCAATGTCTCTAAGAATCGTAAAAACGGTTTCTTTATGTTCAATATTTAAAAAGACGGTGTCCAGCTGAATTTCGCATATCCCCACCTCATACGAATCACGACCCAATTCAATGTGCCCATGGAGTTCTGTTACAAAGTTGGCTAGCGTGTTGTTAGGGTGTACAGACAGGGACGAGGAGGACGGGAGTGTGACGTAGAAATGGTTAGGAGCCATGTTGCATACTATTTAAGCTTCATTATTGCATCAGCTTTTATATAGGTGTTGAAGCTTTCTGGGTACCCTAGCCATTTCACCAGGTACATTTTTCTCCTTCCTGAACCTTTGCTTCCTAAAATTTTCTCAATTTTAAACACATTTTTTTCTAAATTAAACGCAACTTTCTGCAATTCCTCGCGGTAAAAGCCTCCTGAGATTTCTTCCCCATTCAAATCTTCAATGTAATACATCATTATCACACCTTTAGGTCTCACAGCCCTAACTTTAAAAATCTCGCGTGTCCATCCTTGCTCAAAACCCTTTGCGAATTTATTCCCCGAACGCGACAGCCTTACATAATCATTGGTTTTGAAGCGCACAGAGTGTGGTGGTGGTGGTGGGTCCATCTCTTCTCGTGAGCGTACCTCTTTCTAAAACTTCGTTAGGTGTTGCCCCAATCGTGCGATGGTGTGAGCGGTTGTAGGATGATGCCAATGATTCCAGAATGTCTAGAAATCTGTATGTGTTTTTATGTGTAAAATAACGGTGCATGCGTTCCTTTATGGTGCGCTGAACTCTTTCAGCTAAAGAAGCCTTATGTATAGAATTGGTTGTGTAATAGCTGATATTAAACTCTGTCAACATATTCTGAAAAGCACGGCCTATAAACTCCTTCCCCATATCCGTACAAAAATAGCCAGGAACCCTGTTTTCTTTTAACATTAGCGTTTTGGTGGCTTTAGCAACTGTTTCAGGTGATTTATTTTTCAGAGGAACTAGCCACAGATATCTAGGAACACGTCTATTATGAATAGAATGTAGCGGTAACCATCGTTATACACAGAATATCTTTGCATGTCTGTTAAATCTGCTTGCCAAATAGAATCAATCGAGGAAGCCGTTGTCTTGGCTGTTTTAAACCTTTTTCTCACAGGCTTATGAAGCGTATAAGCGTCCTGCTCCCTCAAAAATCTTTCAACATCTTTTTTTCCTACTCCGTAAACACTTCTGTACAGTCTATCTACGCCCCGTAAGAGGATGGGGTAGAAATGTCATAATAGCGTTTAGTTAATACGTTAGCCATTTGCGTATTTTAGAGGCACGTGGGTAGGGTTGGTTTAACCTCTTCTTGCTCCTCTTCAAAGGTGTTACCGCCGGGGGTGACGGCGCCTTCAATTGTGTCACAGGCGTTGCATGTTCCAAGTCTTTTAACCTGTTCAGATTTCCTATCAACGTTTTAGGGACATTTATTTGTTGTAGTCTTGCTTTAATATGCTTCCATCCTGATGGTGATGGCCTATCCCACTTTCTCACCAGATCATGGACAGTGTCTACGATATTCGATCCCTGTACCTTTGATCCTTCCACAATGATCTCCCCTGTATCGGTCCATTGTATGGCGGGATCCTCATTCAATAGATTATAAAGACTTAAGCCTTTACTCCTCAATGTAAGTGGGAGGGTATTTTTTAATACATGTTCGATATGTTGTGTGGCTAATCTTTTTGGTTGGTCAGCTGTGTCGTCGGGCACAGATCCTATGTCGCCATCGTCCCCCGTGCTGTGCCTAATAACCACAGGAATCTCTGTAGGGCTCTTATAATTTTCGTACTCGTGAAGAAATTTCTGCAGAGCTTCTTGGTATAAGATTCTTTTCTCATCAGGTGTTTTTTCACTGTTTAATAGGGCTAACAATTCGCTTTCCATTCTTTTAAGTCTGCTTTTACGAGGATCTAGATCCGTGTCTCTTTGCAGTGAGGCGTACACCTCGTGGGGAATCACTACCACTTTCTTCATTATATTAATCTAGTCAGTAAAGGGCCCAAAACTGAAAATAAGATGGGGAGAAATGACCCTCCTGTTTGCACAATAATTCGTTTTTTCTTCGCTACAGTTTGACTTTTACGAGCGAGTGTACGTATTTCGTTCTTGTAGCGGCGTAGGCGAGCCTTCTGATGGGCTTTCATTGATACATTGCAATTTATAACGTTAAGACAGATTTCACAGATGCATTTTAAAAAGTCGGCGTCGATATTTTTAATAAACATCTGCTGCATTGCCCGGGGCAGTCGATGATAGATTTTTATTAATTCATGGTATTTCTTTAGTCTCTTTGTCATTCTGGAATATACACCGTTTCAGGCTCGTTTGGAAATATATTCGTTCGCAGAAGCACTCTAAACGTGTTTCGCGGATGAAGGTCGCAAAGCAAATATCCGTGACAAATTTTGAGTGCTGATCCTTATATTTCTTCTCCCACAGAACCGACGATGAGGTAGAGCACCCTATCATTACGGATGACGATGACAGTGTAGTTGTGATCTCCTCCCCTGAACCCTCACCAGCGATACAGGTTGCACGTCCAAAGCGGAGGTATGAGAACCCCACATCAGGTATAAAGCGGCCGAAATACGTACCTGTTGCAGCAGACCCCCAACCCTCAACCTCTTACGCAACAACCTCCCCAGCAGCAGCACCTAATATACCCCCTTATTTCGCCCCCCGTTCTGTTAAGTCTACAATAATAGATCCCCAACTGGGAGTATACTGTAAATACTGTATATGTCTCGGCAAACGTTTTATCCATCTCCAACATGAGATCGTCAATTACAATGATTGTATGTTCAGTTCCCTTTAGCGAATTAACGTCATATACACCTTTGTGGAACAAAATATCATCTTGGTACTCGTTGAACACTGATTGATACGTCGAATAGCACCATATAACTTTATGCACAAATTTCGAGAACATCTCGCCCTTTTCTTTAATGATTTTAAGCATAAACACAGTTTTACCACATCCTGTAGGTCCAGATATAATACATGTGGATGGGCTCGTGAATCTGAATTTTTCTACAGAGTCCATTTCTAACACGTCACACTCCTAAGTGGGTCATTTACAAAATATTACAAATTTTGAGTGCTGATCCTTATATTTCTTCTCCCACAGAACCGACGATGAGGTAGAGCACCCTATCATTACGGATGACGATGACAGTGTAGTTGTGATCTCCTCCCCTGAACCCTCACCAGCGATACAGGTTGCACGTCCAAAGCGGAGGTATGAGAACCCCACATCAGGTATAAAGCGGCCGAAATACGTACCTGTTGCAGCAGACCCCCAACCCTCAACCTCTTACGCAACAACCTCCCCAGCAGCAGCACCTAATATACCCCCTTATTTCGCCCCCCGTTCTGTTAAGTCTACAATAATAGATCCCCAACCCTCCTACGCAACAGGGCCCCCATCAGCAGCACCTAATATACCCCCTAATTCCGCCCCCCGTTCTGTTGAGGATGTTATTACGTTCGAGTTAGTGCGCGCCGCAGCCCCCACCCCCGCCTTGACTAGAAATCGGTATAGAGTCAGGGTCGACCCTAGAGCCCTGTATAGCAATGGAATTGAGCGCGGGATACACAGGGTAGTACAGCATATATAGAGTTTGCTCTTCAGAATCGCGACGAGCGTGAGGTCAGGACGAGTCTGTCCTTTGGGTTCGGGTCAGATGACGGTGATGTAGACGATTATTGGGTGATAGTACCGTTCAGACGTTTGGCTGCTGAAGATGTAGAATATATATTAGGGCGTATAATGCAAGCCGTCCAAAGTAGTATAGCCTTCAATATGGACAACTTCACGGTAAATATTGACCGTGTATTCCGTGTTGCGGGTCATAGTGCCATACCGTACACTCTTAACTTCAATTCTCCAACTATTTACCGAAGGCATATAAACGTCGATCGTGGTTGCGGCTTTATAGCAGTACTCTTAGCACGTATGTTTACTGTACAAAATACACGGACTCAAAAAATTTGGCTGCCTAGGATCGTTGAGCGTGCCCGTAAACTAGCTGTAGACTGTGAACTTGAATTTGACTGTAATATGGGTCCTGAAGAGCTGAGAAAGGTAGAACAGGAAATGAATGTGCGCATAGTTGTATTTGGTTTGGATGATCGCCACCGGACTGTGTATGTTTTTAAAAGCTGTGTGAGAGATCGTACAAGACCCCTACTTATTTTAGGATTGTCAGGGACAACGTATCTCCCCATCCGTAATATAAGGGGGCTTTACGCGAGTTATGACAAAAGTCGAAAATATGGGAGACATCATGATTTGTGTAAGGGGTGCCTCGAGTTTGCGGATGATATAGTGAGACATTGTAAAGAATGTCACATGGTATGTGAGCAGTGTAAAAGCACCAAATGTGAAAGCCGTGTAGTTGAGAAGAGAGACTGTGATGTGTGTAGACGCACATTTTTCAATAATAGCTGCTTTGATCTCCATAAATCAATTGGTACGTGCAGGAAAATGAGAATCTGTGAATGTGGTATGTTTCACACAATGGATAATTGGGGAAAATTTAAGCACAAGTGCGACGTAATTCACTGTCCTACATGCCAGGAGGAATATAAGGCGGATGGAGTAAAGCATGTGTGTTATATGAAGATGCTAAGCCTAAAAATAACCCTTGTATAACTGTGTACTACGATATAGAAACATATACGAACGCTGAAACCAAAGAGGTAATTCCACATTTACTTGTGAGCCAGACCATCTGTGATGAGTGTATGGGTATCGAATGTGACGAGTGCCCCAAATGCGGTAAACGGACAAACGTTTTTAAAACGAATGTCAGCGATAGTCCTGTGAAACTATTTGTGTCCTATATTGTCAAGTTAGCCGACAAGTTAAAAAAAATGACTGTGTATATTCTCGCCCATAACGGGGCAAAGTTTGACACGCAGTTCCTTTATAAGGAGTTGCTTGAACACGAATCCTCTGAGATATTTACAGGTGATCCATTGAAAAGAGGCAACAAATTAATACAGATGCAGATAAGAGGCAATGTACAATTTAAAGATACTTTATTATTCACACCTTGTAAATTAGCAAAGCTACCCAAGGTGATGGGAGTAGCAGCTGAAGTTTCCAAAGGATACTTCCCATACACTTTCCTCACCAGCGAGACTTTAAACTACGTAGGCCCACCACCCCCCAAACATTATTTTGACTGCATGGATGAACGTGAAGACTTTGATCGATACTACGACAGTTTTAATGAAAGTAACCCTTATAATATAGCTGATGAATGTGAGCGTTATTGCGTGAATGATGTGCGCGTGCTTAGAGTATGTTTCCAGGCCTTTAGAAGTATGTACATAGCCCGTTTCAAATGCGATCCACTGCAAGTCGCAACCACCATCGCATCATTATGTTTTATGGTGTTCAAGAATAACTTCATGCCTAAAGACACCTTAGCCATTATTCACCGAAACAACCCCCGCAGTTACGGACACAAGGCTATTTACTGGCTCATACACCTGCAGCAACAAACAGGTGTATAAAGCACGCCCGCAACACGGGTGAAGTACCCATTAAGATTAATGGACGTGTTTTTTGGGTTGATGGGTTAAGTGAAAACCGTGTCACTGGTGTGAAGACTGTGTATTCCTTTAATGGATGCTGGTGGCATGGATGCCCCCGCCCTGAGTGCGGTATCGTCGGAGATATCCACGGTAGATCTCCTGCCGACTGTCTTGCAGGGACCCGCACCCGCGATCAACTTATAGGATCACAGTTCACTCACAAAGTCTTGTGGGAGCATGAATATGATGCACGGATGGAGACAGACGATGTATACCGTGAGGAAATAAAAACGATCAAGCGTTCAATGGTGCTGGACCCTCTCAAATGTGGTGATAGCTTGTTTGGAGGACGTACAAATCCATTCAGACTATACTTTCCACCTACGGTGGGCGTGAAGCTCCATTACTACGATTTCTGTTCTTTATACCCATACGTGATGAAGAGCCATCCGTACCCCGTGGGCGCTCCTGAGAAACTGGGACCTAGCATACCCTCCATCAATGAATTTTCAAAAAATTTGAATGATCATTACTTTGGGCTCTCTTTCGTAGACGTACTCCCCCCACGCAATTTATGGATGCCGATCTACCTGTCGTTATCGACGACAAGCTCATGTTTCCCCTGTGCGTGAAGTGCGCGGAAGAGGATAACGGCGAATGTAACCATATACCCCACCAGCGTAAGATCAGAGGCGTATATACAAGTCCTGAGCTGGCCCTAGCCGTACGCCATGGTTATAGAATACTGAAGATACACGAGATGTGGAGGTTTCAGAAGCTCCCAACCTTTTCACACCATATATAAACGCCTTTTGAAGGATAAGGTTGAAGCATCAGGGTATCCGCGAGGAGTTGATACCGAAGATGAAAAGTCTGCCTATATTCAACGTTACCGCGACCGCGAAGGTATACAACTTGATCGTGTCCAAATTGTAAAGAATCCTGGCAAGCGCTTTAGTGCAAAATTGTGTCTAAACAGTCTATGGGGAAAATTTGCGCAGAATACCGGCAGAGGGAACATTCATTTGGCACAAAGTTATAGCGATGTCTGGGATTATGCCAATGCCCCCGATAAAGAGGTCATGGAGATCGTGAATGTAGGTAATACTTACGTAATAAAGTACAACAACACTGAATTTGCCACAGATACCTCAAGGGTTACAAACATACCTGTGGCGAGCTTCACAACAGCCTACGCCCGTATAAAACTTTGGGGTCTATGCATTCTCTTGGGCGGAGAGTATTGTATGCCGATACAGATAGCGTGATATTCACAGAGAGGGAGGGTGATTACATGCCCGCTATTGGGGAGTTCCTCGGCGAGCTCACTGATGAGATCAAGGATGAGTATGGGGGCGACGCATACGCCGACTCTTTATCTCAACAGGACCTAAGACTTATGGGGTACGGGTCAGGGTAGGGAGGAAATGAAATATATCGTGAAGGCAAAGGGTATTACGCTCAACCATGCGAATCGGGAGGTTGTTAACTTTGAGTCGTTGAAGGATCTAGTATGTTTGCAACCTCACCAACTAATTGTAGGCACCCACAATTTTCGGGCGCAGAAGCTGGGAGGCGTGAAGGAACTTAGGGGTACGATGGTGTGCCGTAACACCTATAGGAAACGTTACCAGTTACCTGGCACCTATGATACCGTACCCTTTGGATACCAATGATGCTTCTAACTCACACGTCTTGTATATAATCGTATCTATTTGTAAATATATATATATATATAACTTGAATATCTCGTTTATTAAATCGTATTTGTAAAATATAATAACTTGAATATCTCGTTTATTAAATAAATCAAATAGCGTTTCACTTTCTCCTTTGTGTGTGTGTGTGTGTGTGTAGGTGAAAGTTCTAAGCTCCGCCCACTGCGTGAGTCATGCTACTATCTGGGAGTCCCTGCGTGGTCAGTCGACCGCAGTAAGCCCGAGAGATCAGACGTGTATTCAGATCAGACGTATTTGAAATGGCTACCTTTATATTGCTTGCACAACGTTTATGAAATGGTATTCAGTAAGTGTGAGGATGTGGTGGATACCGAAAAAACTTCCTATTCCCCCTCCTATGCCTCTTTTAAAACCACATTGGATTGTGCGAAGTTCCAAGATGTACAAATACTCTACGGATGTTCTGGTGAGACTGTTGAAGGCTTTCGTTGCACAGACGATGTGCTGAAGTATGCTGCAGGGCTAAACTTTATAAAGTCACATACACCGTGAAGTAAAAGAAACCGCGTGCAGAAGAGAAGCAGCAGGTATGGATAATGAGCCTTGTGGATGGGTGGTGTGACAAGCGGTATTACGTCATGCTACACCATGTCGATTACTCATACCCTACGTCTGAAAATGTGAATCTCGTGATCATGGACAATCTTAGGTGTTTTTATCACTATATTAACGTATATCATGATGAGGTTCATAGTGAGGTTGTGGCTAGTGCCATGCGTGAGTTTTTAACAGATTTTAGAGACGAGTATCGTTTGATGGGTAGAAAGGGAAAATATGAGCATATGTTCCTCTCAAATAGTGCGCCGGAGTGTGGAGATGATTAGCGCCTAGTTCTTATCCAAAGTGCGTAGGCTGGTAGTGACGAAACGGAAAAACAAATATGTGCAACAATCGAGTCGTACGAACATGCCCATTCACGTATCATCGAGTTCAGCCGCCCGTCGAACCGTTCCTGCCTGTGCCTCACACGGCTCATAGTATCTCAGAGCTTGAACCGAGTGGACGTGCGCTCCTCGAATACGATGGAACTTCCTTTGAGCAGCATTCTCAACGCCTCGTACGATGTGTCCGTGACGAAATCGTTGCGCGTGTTCAGGCGTAATTCCGGTACCATTAGCTATGTACTGGAAACGGAATGTAGACCGACAAACAAACGGGTTTATTTAAGTATCGAGGAGATGAATAGAATCTTCGTGATAGTTGAGAAGTGGTGTGAAGATCGTTATAAAATACCTGCTAACGTAGGTACAAGAAGAGAGCAGATTAGTGACGCGCCCTCATACGCCGTTGTATGTACGTTGTGTATAAATAACGATCGGCCGTGCATTGATATAAGGCTGATGTGGAAGAATGCTTCTGATAATAACGCTCTTATTCTACGCGAAACCGTTTCATCCTCGACAGAATGTTTGAAATCGTCGATTCGTAAACTGAAACCTATATTAGACGCGCGTGTTACGGATATGTTTTATTTTGATACAGTACTTGAATACGCATACACTGATCTGCTCGATGGGTTTACCGAGTGTAGGGCTGGTGAGAATGGTCTAGTGCTGGATGTTTATTTAAAAAGTTTAGACTCATTTGAAATACCATGAACTTTGGTACAAAGCAATTGATCGGTACAAGGCTGAGCTCACCTACACCGTTCACCCTGAAGAACTATTTCTTTATATAACGCGCAGTTGTCGTAACGATTTAGAAGATTATTTCAATTGCCGCTATGTTGAGTGAAGAGTTCACGATTGAAAAGCTCGAGTCGGTAGAAATAAACCCTCGATTGGAAAAGCGTTCTTATAAACTTGTGTTTAATAATGTAGCTAACGATGAACTCTTTGTGCGTGCTTTTGATTGTATTCTAGACGTGTTTAAAGATGACTTACCAACCGGTTGTAAAGTGGGAACAAAAATAGTACTGAACGATATGAAAGCCATTCATATCGAATACAGGTTTCCCTATACTTTAAGCGGTGAAATATTATTAAGCCGCATATACTGCGTAATGCAGAGCAATAATGATGTAATTGTAAACTCGATTAAGACCGATTTTAGTATTTTGAAAAAAAGTGAATTGTATATATATTTTGCTTGACATTTCCCCGATTATACGCATATTTCTATTGATTTGTGTTTATATATATATATATATATATATATATATATATATTATATATATATATATTTATATATTTTGCTTGATATTTCTCCTGTACTGTTATGTACATATTTCTATTGAAGTGTATATGAAATGTATATTTTATTTTATATATCACCATAATTGTGTGTGTGTGTGTGTGTATATTTCTCCTGTACTGTTATGTACATATTTCTATTGAAGTGTATTTGAAATGTATATTTTATTTTATATATATATATATATCCATAATTGTGTGTATATATTTCTGTTATACGCATATTCCTCAAATGTATATTTATTTTCTATATATTTATAATAAAAAGAATGATGCAATGTTGTTTATTGTTATGCCTTCTACTACCGGTATTCTAATAATGTATACAACAGGTATCTGGCAATATTTAAGCCTTCTAAGCCAACTGGCTGATTAGGAGTCTATAATAGTGTATACAATGGTATCTGGCAACTCTGTCTTCGGAATACATGGCGCTATCTGGCAACTCATTTACAGCCAACTGGCTGATTAGGCGTATATAATAATAATGTATGCAATAATACTGCTAAAAAGAGGTATCTGACAACCATTTACAGCCAACTGGCTTATTAGGAGTCTATAATAATGTATACAATGGTATCGCGGTATCTGGCAACTCAAGCCATTTACGCCAACTGGCTGATTAGGAGCCTATAAAACAACGCCAACTCGGCTGAAGTCTTAATGTGCACTTGGCTCCTGCCAGGTGAACACCTCTCCTCCTTTCTCTCCTCCTCCTTTCTCTTGGGGAATAACGCCGCCTCCAAGTTTTCCCCCACCCCCCTTTGCAACAACCCCCTTTGCAACAACCCCCTCCCCCTTTGCAACAACCCCACCCCCTTTGCAACATTACATAATAACCTGCAACATTCTTGCACTCTCCCCTTTTTCGGCTATACTACTCATGTTATATAACGAGTTACGTAACATCCTTTGATCTTTCCGACTTCAAACGGATAACATCTAACACGTTATAAACCTTGATTTTTTTTATATAACGTGAAATTTCACTAAATGTTCTCGAACATGTTACATAACATTGTTAATAACACGCGTTATATAGCGAGTGTGGACAAGGCTTTAGACTTCTGAGGGAAACTCAAACCGAGTAACTTGCTCTCGGCTGATTGGGCCTGTCACGGCAGTGCGATTCATTTATATGCTTATTTACCAACTGAATGAAGGATGAACAGTTGGGCGGGCTGCTCGCCGCCTGCACGGCCGATGGATTCGTGGTTAGCGATACAAAAGAATACGAAGCAAAACCTTTAATCATTTTGAACCTCTTAAACCGAGTAAACAACGTATCGTAGCGGTCAAAAAAGTAATTAGAATCTTAGGATTTATCGGTAGATCATTTGAATTTAAGTCGGAGAAAACGGTGCTAAATTATATAATTCTTTAGTACGCCCCCACCCGCAATACTGCGTTCAATTCTGGTCCCCACATTTACGACAGGACATAGACAGAATGGAGAGAGTGCAGCGACGAGCTACTAAGACGATTCCTAGACTTAAAAACAAATCAAACGCTGCCCGTTTAGAAAAGTTAAATTTATTCTCGCTTGCGAAAAGGCGTATTTGAAGAGATTTAATCCAGGTGTTTTCGACAACAATAATGCCTAAATCTTTCCCTTCTGGAACGCTCGTTAGTGTATTGTCGCGCGTAAAATACTTTTCTTTAACATTGTTTCCACCGATATGCAACGTTTTACATTTATCTATATTAAAATTCATTTGCCAAATGTTCTGCCCGTTCAAATAACTTATTAATATCTTCTTGAATCTACAAACATTCTGCCGTTGATTTTGTTCGTACCCCTAGTTTGGTATACGCAAATTTTGAAATTATACTATTAATTCCTATATCCATGTCATTGATATAAATAATAAAAAGAATTGGTTCCAGAACTGATCCCTGAGGCATCCTGCTTGTTATACTTCCAGTTAGATGCTTTGAGAAAATTACCATCAATTCTGTGAAGATGAAGTTTAGCTAATAATCTCCTTATGGGCATTTTATCAAACGCCTTTTGAAAACCGAAATATATAATATCTACTGTTTTACTCTCGTCATATACATTTACAATATCATTAAAGAAATTAAGCAGATTAGTAAGACAAGAACCATTACGTCCAAATCCGTGTTGAGAATCTTTGGTTAATTTAGTTATTTCTCAGTGATTAACTATTTTGTCCCGAACGATCTTCTCCATAAGCTTACCAACTACTGAAGTCAGTAGGGATGTACTGATATATCGGTATCGGTGATATCGGTAGATTTTTATCGATATCGGCCGATACTGTTTTTTATTATCAGTATCCGTTATCGGCTAAAAAGCGATAGCGGTACATACCTTGAAGTCAGACTAATGGGACGATAATTTCCCGGAAGCGATTTGTCCCCTTTTTTAAATATTGGCATAATGTTTGCAAGTTTCCAGTTGAACGGAACCTCTCCAGACTGTGACTATTTATTATTAATTATTATTAATTATATATGTAAGAGGAGAGACTATTGCGCAGTTCATTTCTTTAAGGACCTAGATCTTATCTGGGACCGGGAGTTTTATTAGGATTAATTTTACCTATGGCTGAGAGTACTTCAATTTCACTAAGTACTGGTAAAATCGTGAAGCTTTAAATGATGATCATTGAGTATGATTACGGGAACAGGAATGTTGTTCATATTTTCGTTCGTGAAGAAGGAAGAGAAAAATTTCTTTAAAACTTCCATCATTCGTAAGTCATCGTAAATTTGTTCGTTGTTTTCGCCTATGAGTGGACCAATAGTCCGCGAAGCTACTTTTTTATTCCCAGCATAATTACAGAATTCCTTCGGATACGATGTAATTTGATTCACTCTATATAGCTCATAGTTGAGCTTACTTTTTCTAAAAATGTTTTGCTTCGTCTTCTCAAGAGCTCGTAAGCATTTTCATTGGACAAATTATTTGTTTCTTTAAATTTAAAATACGCGTTCCTTTTTACCGTTAAGCTACTTTTAATTTCCTCATTCCACCATTTAGGTTTAACAGACTTCACCAGTCTCTTTTTACGTAATGGGATATTACTTGATTCTGAACGTTTAAGCAGTGGCGGCTCGTGACTAAAAATTCTAGGGGTGCTGTCTCTAAGAATGGGTTGAAATAATTACTGAAATAAAAGGATGAGCATTGAGCAATGAATAAAAGTTTCAAAAGCTATTGAAAAAGTTATTCAGTGAGCTCATCCTTATATTGTTCTTGATTATTTCAATTGTAAATAAAAAATTTAGGGGTGCTGCAGTTCCGCAGTGCCTACCGACGAGCCGCCACTGCGTTTAAGATAAAAAAAGTTCATGTGCCATTAATATCATCGCGCGATAATCTCGTCCCAATTATGGGTCGAAAGTTGCTGTTTCATGTCACGAAATTTAGCTCTTTTTAAAATCCAAAACGTATTCCAGACCATCCGAATTATGGACGTTAATTTTAATTTCAAATGTTATTTGCTTATGATCACTGGTGGAGAAGTAGTCTCCTACGGACATTCTATCAATTAAGTCTAGGTCTATACTTAAAACTAAATCTAGAATATTGCATTCTCTAGCGCAGCGTTCCTCAACCTGTTTTGTACTGCGGACCCCTTATCAAAATCTTGATATTTTTGGGACCCGCTCCCCCAAAATTATCTTTTGCATTATGATTAAGTAACATATACACAAATTGAGGTATCCAGATTAGTATAGTTTTTTAGTCTTGATTTATACTTCAAAGTCGGAGTAAAAATGTTCTGTTTACATAAAAAAAAAAAAAAAAAAAGCATAAAAACAGGGAAGGGGCTCATTGTGCCAAAAACTCGCAGTTCATGAAATGGAAACATAGATGGTCGTAAAAAAACAACAACAACAACAACATTTATAGAAACTTCACTTTATTGTGGTTGAAAACACAAACGAAAAATAAAATCCACTTGTAGCTAGCTTATATGTAAAAAAAACTAAAGCGATTTTTGTTCTTGAACTTTTTTTGTTAATAAATCGTTTCAAAAATCGTTTCAAAAAGTTTGTTTTTTTAAAATTTCAAGTAACCGAAAATGTTATCGGTTAGAGGTCAAAATTGGCCACCACAAAAAACGGGGGAAAAAATTAATTTACTGAATATAATTCACGGACCCCTTAAACCACGACTCGCAGACCCCCTATTGAGTTCTAGTGGGTTTTTTGACCATTTGAAAAAGTGAATTTTCAAGCAAACTCTCGTACAGTCGACGACCGGAATTAGACTGTAAAGAACTCGCCAATCCCCGCAAGGTAAATTAAGACTTCCCATAATTATCACGTGTTCGCTATTTACATAAAAAATTATCACTATCGACAGTCTGAGAGGGAGGCCTATATACTAAACAAGGTTCTCGGACATGACTCCAGATTTGAAAAAATTTACTGGAGCACAGCTCTGAATTTACTTTTTTTCCCCTTACACCACTAGATAGGTTAATGATAGTAAACTCTTGAATTGACGACATACCAATTACAAATTGTTTTAGCTAAACTATATACAATAATGTACAGTTTATAATTCACCTTAAGTTTATTTATTCATTGCAGCAGCAACAGTGGACGATGTTAGACCTTGCATGTAGGCATTTGTTGTGAATTTACCGCCATGTATGCTTGGCCACTGATCAATGGCTTTCTGTGTGATCATTACAGCAGCTCTAGTGCCTGGAGCTGGGCCCTCCTTCACAATTCTGCACAGCTTAGTCAAATGAGATGGCTTAATGGATCCTTTGTGTTCAACAATGTAACCAAGAATGGAGAATGTCCCTTCAGCTGGTGCTTCACTCCAGGCAGTTGATCCATCTTTATCAAAATGCTTTAATCTCTCTGTGATTCCTTTCCACAGCTGTTCTATATATTCTGTCAGCCAATTTATCACTGAGTCTTCATCAGCATGCCCTAGATCCTTCTTTTCTACCAATTTGAATGTAGATTTGATCAAATCATTGTTCAGGATTTCTTGTATTGATTTACACTTGCTTAAATGGGCTATGGAAATGTCAAATTTGTTGCTTTTTGCTTTATTAGATTTGGATGCAACACTTGAACTTGAAGGCATATTTTGACTCTTCTCTTTATTAACCACAACAGCTTGGTGAGTTTCTTTTGTTAGGCGCAAAATTGCATTCAATGTCTTCTGGATTTGGGAATTTTCAAATTCCTCTAAAGCAGTTTTGTTAGTCTGATGCGCAGATTCCTCACTTACCTTTTGTTTCTTAGGTGGAGGAGAAGCACTTTCTTCAGTCTGTGAAACATCTAGTGAAAAAGTTTCATTTTCTAGATTAGCAGTTGATGAAGTTGGTTCATTTTTCTGAGGTCTAGCACTAGCACATTTTGTGAACAAACTAAATGACTGCTTTGCCGTATCTCTTTGCTGCACTTCATCCTGGTATTTCTTTACTGCAATATCTAAGCTGTGGGCCCAAACTCTGGGACCTCTTGTATTGTAACAAATATTTTTTTTGGAATTAAAATGTTCCTCCCAGTTTTGCTTCTTTGAATATTTGTTCTTGCATTGACCACAAAAGTAACCCCTTTTAACACCCTCACTTTTCTCTCCAACTTCATCAATATTAGGATCCATTATTGATTATTGACTACCTGAAAAAATACAAAATAAGTAAAAGTTAGTAAATATAGTATGGTAAAAGTGAGTAAAAGTAAGTAAATATAGTACAATGAAAGTAAGTAAAAGTAAGTGCTTTAAACTTAGTAAAAGTAAGGAAGAGTAAGTAAAAGTAGGTAAGTTAAAGTAAGTAAAAGTAAGTTTAAACTTAACTAAACTTTTCAATTCTAGAGTCATGGTGGATTACTTAAAACCGCACAAGTAATTATTTGGCCAATTTATCAAACCTGGCCGAGATCAATGGAACATAGTCCAATCCTGATAATTTTATATTAAAAAAATATACGTTTTAATAAAATTTTAATTATCAAAACATTGAAGCTTAACAAAAAATAAAAATAATTGTTAAATATGGAATTACCAACTAAACTTAAATAACTAAATTTGTAATTTAAAAAATTGGTTTGTACAAGAACGTATACGCAAAAAAATTGCATAACGTCTAGCGGATGAACAAAACCCAAACCCAAATTTACTTTTTCTCATGGTCAAATTTACTGGAGCAATGCTCCCAAGATCCCAGGAATCTGGAGTCATGTTCTCGGAAACGCCGAATCTGGCGTATTTGTAGTTTGTACGCATACTTTTCCCAAAAGGACGCTAAAATAATTCAGGAATGATTCTGGGACGCGTGTAAAATCCCGCCAGACGCATTATTTTCAAATACTGGGGAACTCGGCAAAATGCTCTTTTACTATTTTCTTCCAGGAGCGTCCACACGAGGGGGCACCAGCCCCCTCGTTTTTCAATGGTGCCCCTCGTTTTTTCGTCAGCTGCTTACAGATAGATTTTATCATAAACCCAAAATCCAGTCATAATATTTGAAGATAGTAATTGGTTATTATATATATTATATATATATATATATATATATATATGTATATATATTATTAATATTGTATAATTTCCAATATTGTTGATATGAAGAGAAAATCCTGTAATTAAAATTAAAACCTGTAAAATTTGTTGTGGAGAACGCGACTACGAGATCGTTAGGAAGGATATCTTGTACATTACTTAAAGAGCTGAATACTGTCTTCAATAACCTTCTCAGTCCCGTGACAATTATTTATATGTATATTATGTAAGAATAATAAACTTGTATATCTACCAAGTTATTGTGTATTTAGTTTCAACCTAATATCATGGACATACAAAGGATGTCTAAAAAAAATCCTTATTTTTCAGTAGTTGAAGCCCTATAATTTGCCCTCCTAACTGCCTCCAGAAGGCAGGAAATGCTGTCCCAGACAACGTAAATTTAAAAATTTTCCCCGGGGAGCATGCCCCCGGACCCCCTAGAGCTTGCGCCTTTGGCGCTCACAAATACCTGTGCCCCCCCCCCCCTGTATTTGGAAGTGTCCCCTTACTTAATTGATCCTGTGGACGCCCCTGTTTTCTTCATAACGTTAAGTCCCACAAGAAGGCAGCACAAATTATTTATTAATTGACAAATATAGAAATATCATGGAATATATCAGAACTATACAATGAAACGGGAGTATTATAACTCCACGATCACGTACCACAGTGTGGTGCTCGTTTACGTCGCCTACACAACTGAACACGGTGTGATTGTTTCATCAAACATATTCACACATCCGTATATTTTTTGTATCTAATTATTAATACTCATCATTAGTGTTTTAAAGTCAAACACGTAATAACCTTTAATACGAACAAACGTTATAATTAATTTTATTTGTAATTTGTGCGCCTTGAAAATCTAGTCCTTGTTCTTGTAGCTTGGCACGGATTTTTAAACGAGTGATATCATGTACACTTTACACCATCAGGTAAGGATTAAAATCTAAAGCAGTGGTAATAATAACACATATATAACGCTAAATTCTTTATTCGGTAACTCTACTAGTTATATCTGAATCCTGTGAGATTCTTGGGATGCGAAATGCTATCCTGGTATCCTAGGTTTGCGCTGCACGGACCTAGGATTGTACAGATCCCAAGATTGCGCAAAACAGCAGTCTGAAAGCTTTAATTTGAACAGTACTTATTTCAAAAGTAATGTGAACACAAAATTATTTTATTAATACAAATATTAGCTCTAAAAATTATGGTATCCTTCATTTATTTATTTATACAAATCTCGCCATTTCTCATGTCCTGCGTGACGGCGCCAGCTGTTGTTTATTTACATTATGAAGAGTGGGTCGAACGTATGCATCCATTTTGACTGTTTAATCTATTTTTTTTATTATTTCCTCTGTTAATCTGAAACGGGAAAGGTTTGTTTGGTAGATTATACGCTTATGTGTAACAGGTATGTCAAAGTAAACAGCCAAGCCAACATAAGGGAACTAGCTAATTTCAGTACCAATAGGCCTACCAGTGGATTTCAACACGGTGTAGAAGCGAACTTGTGATTAAATTTAACTTCTTCCTGGTAGTACAGAGTCCTAGACCCTGGGCCTAGGCTAACGTGATAAGCCCTGAGATGAATGGCTAACCTAACATAACCTAACGTAACGAATATTTTTATAAAGTACAGCACAAATATATTAAAAGTAGGTGTGCAAATATGGTAAAAAAGAATGAAAGTAAGGTAAGCAACTTATGTGAACGTGTGATGAACACAGCTCCTGAGCCTTGAGGCCTGACTGGTCTAGTTTTAGCCTATCATAACTATTGCAAATAATAAACAATAAGTGAATAAAACATAATTAATGCATTATTTCCATAAATTGTTGGATAAAATCTTTAAAAGTAGGGACTCCTACTTTTTCTGGGAAGGGAGTCCTAGACCAGTGGTCGGCGAACAGGGGTAAATTACCCCAAATGGGGTACATTTAAAAATTTTGGGGTAATGTAATGCGTGCCGTATGAGAGACACCATATGCAACAATTTTAAGAGCAATTGGCTTGTTTTTGTTTACTTTGAAGTCTGGGGGTAATTTCATTTTACTCAAATAGATTTTTGGGTAATACCCAAAAAAGTTCCCCGACCCATGTCCTAGACTCCTAATTTCAAAATCCTAGTGAGAAGCCTGATTAAACCTACAATTAATTTCTTTAGTGCGTTTTCTTTAATTTCAACAAACGTCGCATTTATATTATCAGTTTCTGCAATGTTTTTCATCAGGGGTTTTAAGTGTGACCAAATGTATAGTACTGTACCACCGCAGGGGCGGATTTAGAGAGGTTAGTCGGCGACGTCCCCCCCCCCTCAATTTCTTGCAAGTGCCCATTTGAATGATGTGTATGCCTCTGAAAACAAATTTTGTTTTTGCAAATAGATCATGGCTATTTTATTTTATTAAAATTCTATTTTGAGTCTTTATCCGTATACAGTGTACGTCCAAATTTGTAGTTGTAATAGTTTTCATAGGTGCCCTTAGTACTGGTGCAGCCACATCACTATTTTTATCTTCATCTTATTCTGATACTTTTTTAATTGGAAAGACATTTGTAATTGTTTGAAAAATTGTGTGATAATTGTTGTACCCAAATTAGATTTTTATTTTGTATCATATTTGAATGAGACTCATCTAATAAAACAATACAATTAATTTTACATTCGCTCATTGGTGGTCTGTTTTAAGAAAAAAAAATTTAGTACTGTGCCCTGTTTTCTTTGGACCCCCCCCCCCCCCATTACTGAAATGCCTAGATCCGCCCTCGCACCGCCCTTCTTTCTATTATATCATTGTTAAATATCTCATAACTAGGAATATGATATTTCCGAGAAAATGCTGAATCCCTGTATTTAACCAGGATTCACTAATTGCTACAAACTCAAACATTTTTTTGTTAAGGACAACACTTATTAGTTCATCAAATATAAATCTTAAACTTCGAGCATTAATATAAAATACATGTATAAAATTTTGAGTACCACAGTAGAATCTCGAGGTTCTTCGTGGAGGCAGTCGTTCACTGCAAAGAAAATTTTTGTTTGGCTGGTCGCTTTCGTAGGAGTTACGCTGTTTTTTTGCCTGAAAAGCCAACGCAGAGCTACGTAATCGTCTACCAAGACGAGCTGCTGCTGCTGCTCCCACGCCATTCAGGTAAAGACCATCACCTAAAAATAAATCCTTTTATTAGAAAAATGATGCTAACCACTATTGAAGTAAGTTTCTACTTGTGTTGTTTTCCTCTTCAAAATCCGCGAGCGAGTTGCGAAAAATAAGTTAATTGTTTAATCCACTTAATGTTGTTGGTTGAGTGAAATGAGATTAAAACTGGACATAGTGTACTAATTACTAAGATCAGTATTGAAATTATTTAAGTTGCAAAGGGAAAAGAATCATGGCACGTAAATGCCTTAGCGATAAAGTAAAAAAAAATTTCACACACACACACACATTTTCTTTGATACGTCCTTCAACGCCGCACAGCCTATTTGATGTGCAATCAGTGTTGTAAGGGGGAAACAAGTCACCATAGCAACCAAATTGCAATATTGGACTCGTGAAATAAGGTTTCTTTTCCATTATTTTTTCACTTTTTATCGGAATTTTTTTTTTAATTGAAAATGAAATGCAAAAATTCCCTTTCTGTTCAATCAATATGTAAATAATGCTAAAAGCAAATTTGTTTTATATGTTGGCCACTGTTGGTGTTATTAGTGGATGGCCTGATTTTATATATATATATATATATTACTTACTTTTGTTTACTTTTGTTGAGTTTGAACGACAGTTCAGGATCGACCTGCGGTCGACCCCTCTGCAGCATCCCGCTTCATTTGCGGGACTTGGTGAAGGAGGGAATTGCTCTCTGATCGCCTCCTGCCCTCGTAGCCAGCCACGCATGGCTGGTCAGGGACTTTGCACAAGAATCTGTCCAGCTGGTTCTTGAAGTTATTCAGGTTGGTGTGCTGGAGATTCCTCACTTCTTTTGGAAGGACATTGAAAAGCTTTGGGCCCCGTATTCTGAGGGTATTTTCCATCCTCGTTTTCATGGCTCCTTGTCCCACCGCAGCTGGGACCGTACAAAATCTGCCTCTTCTCTCATTCCAGTTTGTTTCTATTTCATTTCTGAGGTTAGGGACAGAGCCCTCAAGTATGTTCCATATGTATATTATTGTGTACCGCTCTCGCCTTCTTTCAAGAGAGTAGAGTTCCAGGGATTGTAGTCGAGACCAGTAGTCTTCACCTTCCGTTTCCTCTATCTTAGACGTAAAAGTCCTTTGTATAGCTTCAATGCTCGCAATGTCTCTTTTTCTGTGTGGGCTTGTGAGTACTGAGCAATACTCAATTATTGGTAGGACTAGACTCTTCCATAATTTGAGCATGATGTTTGCTTTTCTGCTGCGGAAGCTCCTCCAGATGATTCCCATTATTTTTCTAGCCGTTGTGATTTTGATTTTATAGTGCTCTTTGAATTCTGCATCCGACGACATTATTACTCCAAGATCCCTGACTTGTCGATTTGGTGTTATCTGTTTGGCTTGCGGAGTTTTGTACCCTTTTTTCTGTAGCTCTTTGTTATTACCATATCTTAGAAGTTGGAATTTTTCTTCGTTGAACTTCATATTGTTGTCTTCTGCCCACTGGAATAATGTTTCAATGTCGTTTTGTAGTTTTCTTATGTCATCTTCGTTCAATATTTCCTTATATATATATATATATATATATATATATATATATATTTGCGCGTGTGTTAACTCGAAGTTTAAACTTATGTTCTGCAAAGTGTCGCGGTAGTAAGATTTATTATAAATTCCATTAAATGTGTAGTAAATAAATAGATGCGTTTTCTTAGGCTCAAATGTAGAAATTGAAGGTCTTGAAGCTTTAGGAGCTTTTTTCCCCCTCATTTTGTGTCTGGTGTCGGGCCAATTCATCGAAGCAAAGAATCTTACACTAGTAATGTCGTGATTTGCCAAAGAATGGAACCAGCAAAAGTTAAAGTGAAGCAGTCGTATTCAATTTTGTAATTTTCATTTCGAAACTGGAACAGGCTTCACTTGTTACATACTCATTCATAACTTAATTCTAAATAAAGTTAATTACTTAAATTCTATTTCATAATGAATGAATATGGTTAATGGTGTGTAGCTTTCTACCATGAACGGCTATGGTTAACTCGATTAACTACCATCGTTTGCGGGATTTGGTGGAGAAGAGCGTTGTTATCCACTATCCTTCCACCCTGAACAGCTATGGTTAACCCGACTTACCGCCATCCAAGAACATTCCTCCTCATTTGCGGGATTTAGTGGAGAAGAGTCGTTTTCCACAATCCTCCTACCCTCGTAATCCGCCACGCATGGCTGGTCAGGGACCATGCACAAAAACCTATCCAGTTGATTCTTGAAATTATTCAGATTGGTGTGCTTTGTAGGTTTCTGAGTTCTTCTGGCAGTATGTCGAAGAGTTTGGGCCTCGAATTCGGACGTATTTTCCATCCGCGTTTTCATGGACCCCTGTCCCATTGCAGATTCGTGTCTGTACTTGTTCTTAAGCTAATTTGTATCTGTGCTAAAGAATTCATCTGGATTATATATATATATATATATATATATGGGCTACGTCGTGGCCGATGTCTAACACCGCTTACCGGAGATCAGCGAAGTTAAGCGACATTGGGTCTGGGTAGTAAGTAGTTGGATGGGAGACCGTCCTCCGCTCCCAGGTTATGTAGCGACCTGTGGTTCGGATCCCACGTAAAGCTGTAGGTCCCCTCCGTCATATGATCTTAGATGTTGCGAAGGAGGTTAAACAACCCCAATATATATATATATAAAGTACAAACCCACAAGGGAAAAAAATATTCCAAAGCCTTTCGTGTATTTAGCAATACACTTCGTCATTCTCTGACGAAGTGTATTGCTGAATACACGAAAGGCCTTGGAATAATTTTTTTTTTCCTTGTGGGTTTGCATCATTCATTCATTTCACGTGTTTAAGTGTTTAAGTATATATATATGGGTGTGCTGCCAATCAATTAACCACCGATTCGGTTTTCCTGTGGTTGAATAACGGCTTTATTTCGAACTCTTGTATCAGTTGCTTGACGGTGGCTACGAAGCCAAGTCTCGAAGAAAGGCGCAGCATCCCAATCTGCTAAAGGTTTCCCCAATATTTTTATTGTCATTAAAATGGAAACATGGTCGATAGAAAGTTTGCTTCTTTCGACTGTGGCTTTATCGTTCTGCTTCTGCGCTGCTAATGGTAATTGTACTCGGTAATTTTTTGGCTTTTGCAATAGTAGGTGGAAAAGAAATATTCTTTGATTCCAGGTTTGCATCTACAAAATCCCCGAAGTCATTAATGTCGATTTCAAATTTTTACAATTTATTCAGCTGCTTTATTTTTTATTTTTTTTACCTTCCAGCCATGGCGAAAGTACTCCATCGTATGTCCAAGATGTTGGCTCCAATAAATCCAAAAGTGCTAAGAGGTCTTTGTATTGCAATCGACATTGAATGCTCCGCTTAAAATTAAAATGACTTGTCGATAAAAGCCTGGCTGTCATTATTTTGGCTGTTTTGAAATGGTATGCATTTATACGCTTCGGACTGAAGTAACTTTGGAATTTCCGCTTCGTGTTGACGAACACTTAAGAGCTGCCATTGCTCTTATTGTGCGCCTTGTAAGTTTATCGGCATTTTGAAAAGTTATAGAACGTGATTGCAAAGCGTTTGATAGAAAGGCAATTTCCTCCAAAATATCGATCATCAGTGCTAAATCGTACAAGAACTTCACATTAGCCATTCATTTCCCCATTCCAGCAAGGTTTGAATTTCTAAAAAAAAAAGGGAATTAAAGCAGAATACGCTTTCCAGACAGTATTGGCAGCTCTCACACTACATGATACCCACCGAAGACCTATTTCAATTCCCAAATCTTTTGCAATTGCATCGAGTTGTACTTGGTTTTTACTTGACTGATGGTAAATTGAGTATATTTTGTGTAAAAATATTTTAAAATGATTCAATTCATTTAAACCATTGTGGCATCATCCAGAGCTAACTGCAAGCGATGATTCAAGCAATGCCAGATTACAATGTTTGGAAATACTTCTGTTAACTTTGTTGCTACCCTTGAGTGCCTGCCCAACATTGTACTGCACCATCCGAGCAAAAGGCTATCAGATTTTTTAACGAGTATCCTTTGTCAAACCCATGGTTATTTAAACATTCAATTAGAGATTCAAACACGTTGTCCGCAGTCGTAAATGTTAGTTCTTTTAGATTGATAAAAATGATTATTGGCTCAGCTGCAGATTTGACTTCACATCGTAAATAAATAACCGACGCACTTTTCTTGATGTTTTGTCAATTATTATGCATACCTTCGCTTCATTCTTAACTATGTTCGTAAAGAGTTTTTTTTCATTTGAGTTGAAATGAAAAAAACCGAGAAGGGACGCAATTCCCGATGTTAACAGCATTCTTTTCTTGTAACTCGAGCGCAGCGTCAATATCAGACGTGGGTCTATCTATTTTGTTTCGCTAGAGACTGTAAATTATAGGGATGTACCGATATCGCTTTTTAGCCGATAACCGATACCGATAATTAAAAACAGTATCGGCCGATAATTATATCGATACCGATATCCAGCTAGGGTTTATTAGTTTGTCATATTTTTGTAACATATTCATAATTTATTTTCTGTGTTGAAAATTTGGCAACAAAGCAATAATCCTTTTCATTGAAGATGGCAACACTGCATTAGATGTCAGTTTTATTTGTTATACAATTGGACTGTGGGCCTATGTTGGGCTTAGTAAATGTGTTTTTTGGGGAACTCAGCTCAGAGATATTTGGGAGCACCATCAACAACAGTTGCAAGCGAACACATGTTCAGTATTGGAAGAAACATTCCCAGTGCTGCTAGAAAAAACAATAAAATATTGGAAATTTCAGGAAATTTCATCCTCTAAATAGTCTTTTATTCATAATTTTGGAAAAATCGTATTTTTGAAATATCGGTCGATACCGGTATATCGGTACATCCCTAGTAAATTACATTAAAAATGTAATGTCTTCAGCTGTGCTGTTCATGCTGTCAGTTACCGAAGGCAGTGCCTGCTTCTGCGATTCTTCTAATATCTTGGCCACCTTCGAGATTCCTGTTGAATTTCTCTAGATGTTCCACTTGCAGTAACTGAACAGTTTGCTCATTGAATAGATAAGTGTACATGCTTCTCTCTTTCTAGACCAAGACAACCTATGTCTGAGCATGTTTTGCAGCCCAAATTTTTGTTTTTAACATTTAACTATGGCTATTTAAATTGTTTTTTGAACCAACAATCCGGCCAATCTGGGACTTTGGATGAACAATTTCTTACGATAGTTGTGCTCGATGTAGTTTGGCTGGTGGTGGACTTATCTCCATTATTCACATCTGATGTTTTCTTTTGTTTTAATTTGAAAAAATGACAGCACCCCCTGTCTCTTCATGTTGAATACACATTCACGTTATAAGTAGTTAAAATTAAAAATCACTATATATAAACCTCAGATTTCAATTTGAAAATATTAGTTACGCAGAAAACAACACGTTATTCAAATACTTATCACTAGTGGCTAGCATGCGCACACTGGCAACAGAGTTACCAACTTACCAGATGAAAATTGGCTATTTTCAAAAATTATTTCCAAAATCAATATGATTGTGGGATGTGGACTTTGGAAATAATTTGTAGCACAAAATTGCAATTTATTAAAATATTTTATGCAGTAATTAAGTACACTTCAACCCCGTTAATTCGCACTCCGTTGTTTCCCATTTCAGGTTAATTCGTACATTTCTTCGACCCTTCAAAATATCTGAGGAATTTCGAACTTTTTGGTACCAATGTACGAATAATCCGATAGTTGTATGAATTGTACCCACGCTGCCCATGGCGGCCTTCATGTTGTCACATGCAGTCTTTGTGTATGTGAATCTAAAATTAATTTGTGGCTATTCGGAATAAGATAGTTACCACCACTACGACGCATCGTAAGACCAATAACTAAACTAAACATTAATAATGTACATATTGTACAGTATTACAGTAATAAAACTGTACAATATTACTATTAATATTGTGAAGGAATAGTTTAAAAACTTTGCAATTAATTTATACAGTTTAGTTACTGGACAGTAGATTTAAGAAATACACCACACATTCGTATAAAATGTTAAAATACCCAACAAATTTTGTACACAAATACTTCGATACTTCGTACATAAATTCGAAATATCCAACTAATTTCGTACTGTCCGGTTAATTCGTACCTTCCGGATTATTCGACAAGGGTAGAGCCCCGAAAGTGTCGAATTAACTGGGTTCGAGTATAATTGTTTTTCCTTATGTTGAAGATATTTTCTTTCTTTAACAATGTCAACAACAACAAAATTTTTCATTAAAATTTCAAGTTCCTGGTGACTAGTTCAATAAAAAATGGATAGGCCTATATAATTTGGGTTTATAAAATTATTAAAAGTCAACATAATAAGATGGTTTAATATATAATGTATAAAGTAAAACTTAATATAAAGTTATTATTATTAATATAGAGTAGGAGATTACAATAGTTTATAATATTTAGAGATTAGTTAGAGAAAATTAAATTTATGGGCAACTTAACGTAGGCTTTGCCTTTTTCTTGAATGTAAAATACTTTTATATAATTACATTTTGAAATGAGTATAAATTATCCTAATTAGTGTTTTTTGTGCGTTCAGTTTTGTATAAATATAAATTTTTTGTAATGAAAGTTTTTAAAGTTCAAAGAATCGGTGAAAGAATTGGCTAAATTTGGCCGATGCCGATTAATAGGTACACCATTAATTTGCGCTATGTGCTCTCGTACACGAGTCACAAAGTTTAAACGTGTCTATCTCAAAACTGGTTTGGCGAGTTTGCCCCTTGTACTCGCGACGTCTCATAATTATATACAGTTCCAAACCGCTATAAACGCCAAATCAGCAACTTTCGAGTTATCGTTATGAAATGGTGGTTGATATAATGTATTGTCACATAAGGCAGCGAGTTTTTAGCAAAGTGCAATTTCTTTCATTACTTTAGCTACGGAGTTTTTCAATTTTTTTCCAAAACGCGGTACGGTATGTAGCTATAATACATAAAATGTTGTTTTTCTCAAAATCTAAAAAATGGATATGTCGCGTTTTGGAGAGAGAGAGAGAGAGAGAGAGAGAGTTACAAGGAAAAGAAGTACCTCAAAAGGCCTTGCGGCCCATACCGAGGAGGTACCAATGGCAACGGGTGCCAGGGAAAATTTTGTAAAAGTTTATTTTTCTTTCAACTATCCTAGCAGTAGTAGAAAACTGGATAGAAAAGTAGAAGGCTCTCTCCCCACCCTCCGCTCCCTCCCTGCCAGAGGCAGGTACGGAAAAAGGTTGAAGAAAATACCTTGACCCAGGAAAAGTAGCCAAGGAAATTTTACAGGAAAGTGGAGAATATATAAATAGCTCTATATTTAGCTTGCTCACAGAGACACCGTGCAAGCGATCTCCTGCAGAGTTTTCTTATGTTTTAGTCTTGAACTATGAGAGTATTCAGTACTTTGTCTAGCCTATTTTTAAACACATTTACACTTTGACTGGAAACAACCTCTGAGGGAAGTTGGTTCCAGATATTAACTATTTTATAGGAAAAGAATTTCCGCAGACTGAGGTCCTAAATGTCTTTACACACTCAAATAGTGTGCAAGATTTCGTCTACCCTTTTCTTGAACTGATCCACAGAGGAACTGTTCACAACTTCCGAAGGTAACCTGTTCCATGTGCCACAGATCTTATACGTAAAGTAATTCCCACACACACTAGTCCTAAACCGTTTCAAATCCAACTTCCAACCATTGTTGCGAGTTGGGTTATCATTTAAACTAAACATACTTCTAAAATCGACATCGTTGAACCCGCGTAAGAGCTTGAAAACCTCGATCAGTTGACCGCGCAGCCTCCGAGTTTCAAGCGAAAACAAGTTCAGGGCGCGTAACCGTCGATTGTAGCCCATATGCCTAACGGAAGGGATTAACTTTGTGGCCCTCGCCTGCACTCGCTCCAGCCTCTCAATATCTTTCCTGAGGGTGGGCGACCAGAACTGCACAGCATACTCCAGGTGCGGCCGAACAAGGGAATTGTACAGTGAGAGCACAATCTCCTTGTTCCGAAACTGAAATTGCCTCCTGATATAACCCAATAGTTTCTGGGCTTTCTTTTCCACCTCGAGAGAGAGAGAGAGAGAGAGAGAGAGAGAGAGAGAGAGAGAGAGAGAGAGAGAGAGAGAGAAGAGAGAGAGAGAGAGGTTCAAATTAGTATAATCACAAACAAATACAAGATATAAATAAATTTCTCATTGCATTGCGCATTGCAAGCAAAAAGTTCTTCACCGTTACTGAAAGTTGCTCCTCATTCAATTTGCAGTGAAGCGTTGTGTGTTGAGGGCAGTTATTGGTCGAGTCCAAAGATTGGCAACAAACATACTCGCAGGAATACTCAATTACTCATACTATCACTATTGTCGATACGCGATACTATTGAAATCAGAAGGAAAATACAAAATACACGATCCAAATCAACGATAACATCACTCGATGCGATACTTTTCATAACACTGGTATGCATATGAAATCTTTTTGTCTGCTGTGAGGGTTTTTTCAACTCATATTATATAATTCGACCATGCTGAATTCGAAAATGACACTGGTTTTCCTCAATCAGGTCAGGTTTTTTCTCTATTGGCCATTTACTATAAGTCCAATTTTATCCCCAAATTTATTTATTTTTTTAGCTTAAACACTGTAGATACGAGTAATATTATAAGAACACTCGTGAAAAATGAAACCATTGTGTGAATAAATACTTTTATTCATACAATGAATATGGAAAAAAGTTTATTGAGGAAGGAATGAAGTTTTTTTGGCTTTCCGTCTGTGTTTTTCTTCGGGCACGTCTCGCTTCAAACACCAGCAATAGTCCGCCAGCATATTGATATCCCAGTTTCCCTGGTACCTCTCTTCCATTATTTTGATATCTTGGTGAAATCGTTCACCCTGTTCCTCACTATAATCCCCGCAATTTTCAGGAAAATAGTCCAAGTGACACCACAAAAAGTGCATTTTTATGGACATGCGCGACCCATGAGCTTTGAAAGCTTCCATCAAGTTTTCGACAACGGACTCGTATTCTGGACTTCTACGCTTGCCAAGAAAATCAGTGACAACTGATTTGAATGCCTGCCAGGCATTCTTCTCAGTTGGAGTCATTGCGTTTTCGAACTGAGTATCCTTGATCAAAGTTCGAATTTGAGGACCATCAAAAACCCCAGCATTTAGTTTAGCATCAGATATATGAGGAAATTTACTCTCGAGATATCGGAATGCTGAACCCTCCTTATTCATTGATTTGCTGAAATTTTTCATCAAGCCCAGCTTAATATGAAGTGGTGGGAGCAAAATTTTTGTTGGTGGTACAAGGGGCACTGAAACGACATTATGCGACCCAGGTTCAAAATTCTCTCTGGATGTCCATTCACGCTGTGCATAGTGCTTCTCATCCGCTCGGCTATCCCATTTGCAGAGGAAACATGGGTATTTAGTGTATCCCCCTTGCATTCCCAATACAAATGCCACAATCTGAAAAAAAATGAAAATATTTAAAGAATTTAGAGAATTTGTTCTATCAGATAAAAAAATCTATGCATTGGACTGTATCACTTCTGTGGGGAAGTTAAGTGTTCTTATACGCTCTCAAATAACCTTTGGAAAAACAACATAGTCAATAGCAATAGTTTACTTATGATATTAGTATTACCTTCAAATCTCCACAGATCCTCCAGTTATGTTGGTCGTATACGAGAGCATCCAGTAAAATTTTCATGTTATCGTAGCTCTCAGTAAGTTGTACGGAATGTGCTACAGGGACTGATGCAACCCTATTCCCAATGTTGAGAAGTACTGCTTTCAAACTTCATTTAGACGAGTCTAGTCTATAAATAGCCTCCATTCTGATGCGTTATATGGCAGGCCCAAGGATTCGATTAGCCCCTCAACATTGCAGCAGTACACTAAGGAAGAGGTATTTTCGTGCACTGCAAAAAACTTGCGGAATTCTTCCTCTCGTTTCCTATACCAGGAGAATGTTGTTCCCGGAGCCAGCAAGTTGTCCTCTCGAAGTCGTGAGCCCAAGATCTCGGCAGCTAATTTGGAAAGTCCTAAATCCCTGGTAAGATCATTAAGTTTGGCCTGGTTGAGAGGCCTCGGCTCATTTGAAGCGGTATTTTGAGGTATATACGACTGGGACTGGTCATTGGCATTGGTCATTGATTCATCATCAGAATCATCGAAGTCCAGGGTTTGAGGTGGGTCGGGTATTGGAATTCCAGGACCATGGGGTACAGGTCTCATAGCAGAAGGAATGTCAGGGTATACAACAATGTGTTTATTCTTCTTGTTAACTCCTGAAAATAGAAACACAGAAACATGGATATAAAACTTGCATATGAAATAGAAGAAGCATTCAGACAGTGGCGGCTCGTGAGGGAAGGCTGCGGTCTGTAAGATATGAAACAGGTCGATGGAGTCTGTATATTTTCTTTCTTTTTCATTCATATTGTCCCTTCGGGGACAATATGAATGAAAAAGAAAGAAAATATACGATCATTGTATATGTAAATGTAACTTGTATAACTATGTATGTGTAAATGTATTTTCTATAACAATATGTATATGTAAATGTATGATTACCATTATGGTGAATATTATGCTATATATGGTGAATATTACATTATGGTGAATATTATGTCAAGTTTCATACGAGGATTTCAAAATATTTAAGAAAAATAAATTTATAAGCCCACCTTGGAGGTTTGTCATGCAGAAATAGCAATCTGTCACGTGATCCTTTCCTTCTCTCCAAATCATGGGAATTCCAAAAGGCAAAGATTTCGCTCTGCCTTTGCTCCATCTTCTCAAATTTTCAATGCACGTCTTGCAGCACATATGAGGGGCGAAATTTTTGTCCTGGTCCCCTAGCTTAATTCCAAAGTATGCTCTATACATTGTCTTCACAAATTTAGTAATTTGGGACTGGTTATTTGGCATGGTAACCGTCCCACATATATAGCAGAATCTATTGGGATCATTTTTACACGCTCTATTCATTATGAAATATTTTATCTATATGCCTGAAAAGTAAAAAAAGATATTATACAAGTGAAACAAGTGATGATAGATGTTACTGTTCCAATTCCGCTTTGACAAAATCACGAAAAGTTCTATTTTACTTATGAGGCCATAGCCGGATAACCTGAGCTGATTGAGAAAAACGGATTGCAGATTCGAAATCAGCAGGAAACACTCTATAAGAATCGCTTACAAAACCCTTGACAGCAAAATTGATGCATACCAGTGTAATATATACAGTATACTGTGTATATATATTTTATATTTCGTATGAAAACATATTGATAGATTATGGTTGTGTTCCTATATTTATTACTGTCGTAATGCTTTCAAACAATGTCCACTGATGGTTTTCATACGAAGTGAATTCAGATTTTAAAATAAGCTTTTTAAAAAGTTTTTTGAGATAATTACTTAGCTCCGTTTTTGGCAAGTTACCATTTTCCCAAAGTTAAAAAGACGCTCGACTGGAGCACTTGATGGCAAGACAGTATCTTGTTTATAGAAAAAAAAACTGCCACTGACGGGTAATTTTTCAGCATTTGCTTTTCAAATGCTTTGGAATATTTAAATTAAATGATAAAATTTTTTATAAAAGGGGTTCTGTCATGCGTGTATCAGTTATAACATTTTGATACAAGATGCTGCCAAATTGTATATCGACGATACTTCCACATTTGCATATTTCATACACGATACAAGATCAACTGTACCAGTGATACAGTATCATTAATACTGCCTCTCTCAGGTCGTGGCGAGGTTCAATATGTCCTTCAAATACTTTTAATGCAGTTTGGATGCAATGTTGACTTAGCTTTGCTATGTTGCTATTCTCTCCTAGTCAGTTCTTGCACATTGTTGCTAATTAGCAGCGACCTTAAGTTTACCAAACAGTGCGTAGAGGTGGAAAAGAAAGCCCAGAAGTTGTTGGGTTATATCAGGAGGCAATTTCGATTTCGGAACAAGGAAATTGTGCTCTCTCTGTACAATTCTCTGGTTCGGCCGCACCTGGAGTATGCTGTGCAGTTCTGGTCGCCCACCTTCAGGAAAGATATTGAGAGGCTGGAGCGAGTCCAGCGAGGGCCATGAAGTTAATCCCTTCCGTTAGGCATGGGCTACAATCGACGCTTACGCGCCCTGAATTTGTTTTCGCTGGAAACTCGGAGGCTGCGTGGTCAACTCATCGAAGTTTTCAAGTTCTTACGCGGGTTCAACAATGTCGATTTTAGAAGCATGTTTAGTTTAAATGATAACCCAACTCGCAACAATGGTTGGAAGTTGGATTTGAAACGGTTTAGGACTAGTGTGTGTGGGAATTACTTTACGTATAAGATCTATAACACGTGGAACAGGCTACCTTCAGAAGTTGTGAACAGTTCTGTGGATCTGTTCAAGAAAAGGTCAGACCGAATATTGCACACTATTTGAGGGTGTATGACTTTTTCCGTGGCACCCGTTGCCATTGGTACCTCCTCGGTATGGGCCGTAAGGCCTTTTGAGGTACTACTTTTCTTTGTAACTCCTTGTAACTCTATGGTGTAGTTGTTAACATCGCTGACTACGAATCCATCGGCCCTGGGATCGAGACCCGGTGATGACAGGCGGCGCGCAGCAAAACTCAGCTCTTCATCCTTCAACGCAATAAAAATTGGTTGACAGATAAATGAGTTCCCTGGGTATCCTTGTGGTAAAGACGCTGGGCTGTTGATCGGGAGGTCGTGAAATCGAGTCCAGGCGAGGACTTTGTAATTTCTGACCGCCCGTGGTGGATTCCACGTTCAGCTGTAGGTCTAAGGTGGAAGTGACAAGCTTGACCTTCATCAGAATGAACAATTTCGGCGGAAGCAAAACGAAGGTTAACCAAGGTATATATATATATATATATATATATATATATATATATATATGCGCCTCGGTGGTGTAGTGGTTAGCGTCGCTGACTACGAATCCATCGGCCCCGGGTTCGAGACCCGGTGACGGCAGCCGGCGCGCAGCAAAACCCAACTGTTCATCCTTCAACACAATAAAGTGGTTGGTAGATAAATGGGCACCCTGGGTGGCCTAGTGGTTAATACGCTGGGCTGCTGTTGGGACGTGGTTCGGATTCCACGTTAAAGTGTAGGTCTAAGGTGGAATTAAAAACTTCACCTTCGTCAGAATGAACAATTCGGGCGGAAGCTAACCAAAGGTTTAAGGTTTTATATATATATATATATATATATATATATACTGTACAAAACAATAATAATAAAGATAATTATGATGGTAAGAGTAATAACACGAATAGTGGTATGGAAAAACTTAGATACTCGCACTTACAGGAATAAGAATGGAAAACTAAACTATTATAAAGAGGTATTAATGGAGAAATATTGAAATCGCAACTACAAAATAAGGAAAAATGTAAGGTATTATTTAAGTTTTTCACAATTTTATTTTGGCTTTCGACTTTTTTTTTTTTTTTTTCCCTGTGGAGGTTATTCTATCTTGTCTTCTTTAAATTCTCTTCAGTTTGAGTTTACAAATGGAGTGGTTTTCCGTGTTGAGTCTGCACATACTGTATACAAGAAAAATATTATTCTGCACTAAATACAGGCCAGTATACGGAAGGGTTGCGATTGCGGATACTTGTGGTTTTTAGTCCAGTTTGTGTAGAGCAACCCTGAGGTAGTACGAGTGACTGTGATTGATACGGGTAAATTTGTTCTGCCTTAGGGAGGAATCATGCACCAAGACTGATAATAACTGGAAGTGTCTTCAACACAAACTTACGAAAATTGCAATAAACTGAATAGGGATATGGATGTTTTTTGGACTAATGTCACTAGACTAACGCGGAGTATTGCTGCTTTCACTGGTGATGATCTGGTGGTCTGTTCAAAAAGTATCCGGATAGGGTGTTTATTTTTAGAAAAAAGTCACGTTTGGAGTTGACTGTGCTAAACATGTCTCTGCATGTTGAGACAAATTGACTGATAGGGTTGCACTTCATTGTGTAGCGTCAGTCCACTGTGGTAACCCGATAAAGTTAAACGTGTTTGTTTCACGACGATTTCGTACGATGTCGGTCATGTTACTTGGTTTTGTTTTTACTATGAAGGTGTTGTGCACCATGAATATGCTCCACAGGGACAAACAATCAACAAAGAATTTTACATTGAAATTTTGAGACGTCTTCGTGAAGCAGTTCGGAGGAAACGGCCGCAGAAGTGAGAGTCTGGAGACTGGATGTTTCATCACGATAACGCTCCATCTCACTCGTCGCAACTTGTCCAGCAATTTTTGGCCAAAAACACTACCCCCAAGTACAGCAACCTCCATATTCGTCGGATTTGGCTCTATGTGACTTTTATTTTTGTTTCCGAAGCTGAAACAAACCCTGAAAGGACACCCATTCGACGATGTTGAGACCATTAAAATAAATTCGACGGAGCAGCTTTTGGCCATTCCGAAAAGTGCTTTCGAAAAACGTTTTGAACAGTGGCAGGATCATTGAGAATAGTGTGTAGCTTCAGAAGGAGCGTACTTTAGGGGAGATTAAACTCCAAACCCTCTGAGTACCATATTCTCTCTATAATCGCATCAGTCCGGATACATTTTGAACAAACCTCGTATATATTCTTAAATATTTTTATGTGTAAGTTGCACATCAGTTACACATTTAATCGAAACTTTTATCTAAGACTGAAATGAATGGTGAACTTTAGCGTAGCTTTTCAGCTTTAACAAAATTAAAATTTTTTCCACTATTTCGCCCTGTAACTTTTTGCTGTTAAAAACGTAAGACATTTAACCGCTATTTCATTCCGTAACAATTTTGTAACTTTTTGTTCCTGGTTTTTATTCCTCTTAATTACGTAATTTAGGCGTAACGTTTTCAACAATGAAAAGTATATGGATTTTTGCAGATAAATATTTCAAAAGTCCATAACTTGTTTATTAACTAATGTGTATATTACAGCATATTATAAAACTGAGGTTGTAATTAACATAAACTAACTGTAAACGTGTTTTCATAATGTGCGTCGCAGTTAAATGTATTTACTTATTATAAATATGTTACTGTTTAGGTGCCTGGCGTAAGACAAATATATTGAAAGCGCTTAAAAGAATGTATTTAAAAGTATTTTTGAATATTCATTGCACGTTTTTTTTCATGAATGAAGAATCTTAATTGTATCTCAACTGAGTGAAAAGATCTTCGAAAGTGTCTTTTTCAGGGTTGGCAGAAAGCCCACTTTTTTTGAAAAAGCCCACCCCAGGTGGGGGTTTTCGGTTTTTTTACCTAAAACCCGAAAAACCCCGGGTAAAATTGGGTTTTTTCATATGTCCATTTTTTTGTCATCTGCTGGCTTTAATATCATATATGGTAGTTCATATTAGACCTACCTATTCTTATTTTTATAATAATACTGTACTGTACTGTACACTATTAATATAACATTTGTCTTGTTTTTAGCAAAAAGGTTGCCTTCCAGGCAATTAAGCATAAAAAGTTATTATTTTCTCAGATTGAGCTTCACAACAAAATTTGGAAAACATGGACCAATTTGAACTAAATTTGGTGTGGTAAATTATCCTATTTGTTAGGCTATACTTCCTATGGAAGACAGGCCCCTGTGTCTTCTGCTGGAAGTAGATGAATTACAGCTCCCAAAGGGAACTTAATTCAGCTAGTTATATCTATTTAATTCATATTACTGAATATTTTTTCTCTTATTTCACAGTTAAATAAAACAAACTGGCAACAGCATATTTATCTTCACTGCTAGCCTACAGAATTAGTCTGTTTGAAGTTATAACTGCATTAAATAATGCCAAAGACCTTTGGATCAGGAAGAAAATCAGGGCATGAATGGTGAGTGAAGTCAATATTATTGATGGGACTAGTAAAGTTAGATGCAAACATTGCAATAATGAAATGAGTAATAAAATAGAGCGAATAAAAATGCATTTAATGAAATGTTTGAAACACATGGAATCAAGAAACAAGACTGACAATACTGCCAGTACATCATCTTCATACTGCCATGACATAGACCTCTCAGATGATCCAGACTCATCCTCACCACCACTGACACAATTACAGATGAAAAAAAGAAAAATTCAAAAGAAAGTAAGCGATTTTGGCATGACAACAACAACAACTTTGCAGAAAAATGTCATTGATAACAAAATAGCCAAATTCTTTTATGCAAATAATATTCCATTTCTATGTGCAGAGTCTAAGTATTTTATTGAAATGATAGAGAGACTAAGACCAGGCTACACTCCACCTTCCCGTCGAAATTTGTCTGGTCCACTTTTAAATACAATCCATGAAGAAGTTGATTTATCCACAAATTACTAAGCTGCCCACCAAGTTCAGCCTCGATTGAAAGAGTGTTCTCCACATTTGGCCTTGTCTGGACCAAATTACACAATAGATTAGGCCTTGAAAAAACTGTAAACCTTGTAAAAATTAACAGGCAATTGAGGATGACTGACCCATCTGATTGGAAAAGTGATGAAGAATAGTTAGTCATTCAGTAGATGTATATTCAAATTTCAAACAATATATAGTTTCATTTGTTCAACTTACTGTACACAATTACAATGTTCAATATAACCACATATAATAAGTCAATATTTTTCTATGTATATACCAGTATGTATTTCATGCTGGAAATTTTGGAAAACATTTATTGATTTTTGTATGGATTTATCTAGTAAACTTTTGAACTTTGACTTTTACATTACATGGGAGGGAGAAGAAAAGTCTGATGCCCATGAAACTCCCCTCCCTATGAAAAGCAAAAGTTGGGGATGCTGAGATGCTTGGACACTTAAAACTTATTAGGATTGTTTAACCTCCTTCGCAACATGCTATATATAGAGTTACATGACAGAGGAGGGGACCTACAGCTTAACATGGGTTCTGAACCATGGGTCGCTGACTGACTTCCACCCACCACAATCCTGGAGTACCATACCACCCTGATTGGCTGATGTCTACACTCTATAACCTGCTACCTCAGCTGACTACCTCAGTTGACTCATGTTTGCTTGCTTTGCATGTAAAATCATTATAGGCGCCTATATGACAATTTTTAAAAATAATTGCATATGCACTTAAGTTTCATGAAAAACCCACAAGTGGGTAGAATAGTGGGTTTTTTCAAGTGGGCTTTTAAAAAAAAAAACCCGGGTGGGTTTTTTCGGGCTGGGCCCACTAGTGCCAACCCTGACTCTTTTTGCAGCTTCTTTGCCTGTGCGCGCGCGCTAATCTATTTTGGGTTAGTCCAGATTTTTTTAGTTTACATGAAGAAGCGCACGGATGATATATCTTTGAAAACTAATTTAAATCATGGTTCATTATGCAAGGCCTACATTATATAATTATCTTATATATCGGGTGATTTTTTTTTAAACATCTGACACTTTAAAACGGAGGTTCTTAACCCCTGGGTCGCCAAGCCATTTTTATTGGGCCATTAAATTGTCATTTATCATTTATTTATGTTATCCCTAATCATTTTACCATTATTTATTTATTTTATTACCTATTACGAGTGAACTGTCCGAAGGCACGGGTCGCCGAGTTAGCCCCAAGACCAGAATTTCGGTCACAGCCTAAAACGGTTAAGAACCACTGCTTTAAAAGGTTTGTATTTTTTTCATTAACTGAAAGAAAAACGTGAATTTTTTTACTGTACCTTCTCTGCATATGTGGAATTAGTCACCCTAGCGCAAAACATGCTGTATGTGATGTCCTCTCAGTTCTTTAATTCTATGTAACAACAAAATTTTGTGGTACTTTGGACAGAGTATCTGTTAAAATCTGAGAAATTTCTTGTTTACTCGATCCTTTCAGGATTGTATTTAAACAATCGATCTTTTAAATAATTTTGCAGATAAAAGTCGCAGGAGTTTAGATCTGGTGATTTTGGTGGCCATGATATTCCTTTATCACAGTGGTTCCCAATCTTCTTCACTCTATTCCCCCTTGGGGGACCTCCGAAATCCCCGTGGACCTCCTTCACTTTTTCCCCAAAACCCACTTGAATCACGGACATTTTAAAAATATAAAAAAATTCTCGGAGGAATCTGTTGAGTTAAAATTTTATTTAAAATATTTATCACTTCTTCCCCTCTGAAGGCCAAAAGCATAGCAATCAATAACTGTATAACTGTACATAACCATAACCATCGCTATGTAGACATCACCATTACCACAGTGATGATACCATTTGAAGTCATCCAGTGAGTGATTCCAAAGTCAAATGCAAAGTTAAATTGAAAAGAAAAAAGGCAAATTGTATCCTGCCAAGTCGAAATAAATAATTAACCTTATTTATTTCAGATTTCCCAGATTTTCTTGAAAAATTTTCAACTTTTCATAGCCCGCGTGAACCCCCTGAAATCTTGCCGTGGACCCCAGTTTGGGAACCACTGCTTCTTCATAAACCGCTGGAAATTCGTCGAAAGTATCGTGAACTGGGAAGACGTCACATTCGTCAACTGGGAGCATCCGTTGATTTATCTATCACACACACACACACACACACACACACACACACACACACTCTTCAGTTCATGAACTTGGTCCTGTTTTCTTTCGCAGGGGCGATCTTTGTGCCAAGAAGGAAAGCAACGATTTTTCAAATACTGACATTGACGAAAGGGTTGCGGGAATCCTTTATCCTTGGGACTAAATTTTGGTCCGATTATTTATGGACAAACTTTTACATTAAATTTAATATCAAAATTTTTATCACAGAATTTATGCAAGTCAAAATTTACCAAAATAGAATTTATAAAAATGTGTAAATTCGATGTTTTGAACATTTTATATAGAATTTATGAAACTTTATTTCCTATTGAAATTTTTGCCGAGGTAAAAAGACCTTTTTTTCCTTTTGTATTTTCTATATTTTGCACAAATTTTGCGATATACTAAATGAGTTCACAAAATCTTTGATAGAAACCGATTTATTTATGCGAATACAGGAGGATAAATCTCCATATAATGTTATCTTTTTGGCCATCTTGAATTCTTTCGCGGGTGTCACACCTGTACATAATGTTGCATATTCCACACAAATATCTGTAAAACAACAAAACAAACGAACAAAATCAATCTTCAGAAAAGAATACGAGTGACAAAGGTTTTTTTCAATATACAGGGTGTACATAAAGTCAGGATCTATTTTTGTGAAATAATTATTTTTTTCTATTTTTCTTTTCAGAAGCCCTTAGAATGAATACAGAAGAGCGTGTGGCAATAGTAATTTGGCGAATCGAGGGAAAGAAATACAATGACATCAGAGAGAAGTTTAGAAGGAGATTTCATAAGCCGGGGCCAATAGACAAGACAATACGAAAATTGGTGAACAAATTTAAACGAACGGGATCTGTAAATGATGAAGCAAGATCAGGACGATCGTGTATGTCAGATCTTACCGCGAATGCAGTACGCGGAATTATCACTGAGGAGCCACGTACGTCCGTTCGTGCTACATCACATAGACTCGGCCTCCCGACGTCATCTGTGCACAAAATTCTGAAAGTTAATTTGCAGAAGAAAAGCTATCATTTGCAGGTTTTACATGATTTATATGAGGAAGATTTCCCTCGACGAAGTGCTGTGTGTGCTGATCTCGTAGAACAAATCTGGAGTGATAATTTAATGGACAACATTCTCTTTAGTGATGAAGCCACTTTCCATACGTGTGGAAAAGTAAATCGCCATAACTGTCGAATTTGGGCAGATGAAAGACCGAATGATTTCGTCCAAAATTGGGAAAGAGACTCACCTAAAGTTAATGTCTGGATGGGTTTAACAAAATCTAAGGTTTATGGTCCTTTTTTCTTTGCTGAAGCTACAGTTACGGGGCTTATTTATCTGGACATGTTGCAGCAATTCCTTGAACCTCAGCTGATTGGGGATAGGATTGTTAGTACCGTCGTCTATCAACATGATGGTGCTCCTTGTCACTATGCCAAAATTGTTCAGGATTATCTAAATGGACGTTTTCCAAATCGCTGGATCGGACGCGGAAGCAACCAAAGACCTTGGCCAGCGAGATCACCAGATTTAACCCCTTTAGATTTCTTTGCATGGGGCTTTATCAAATCGCACGTCTATCAGACGAAGATTACGAGTCTTGAAAACTTACGTATACGAACTGGTGCAGATAACATAACCCCGCAAATGCTCCAGAATGTGTTTAGAAATGCTGCGGAACGATTTCAGCTGTGCAGGGATACAGAGTAAAATGAAACTTTGATCTACTCGTAACTCGATACAGTTTTGCCAGTGTACCTAACTCTGCGAGTCAGCCGAGAGATTAATGGCTACATGGTCTAAATCAGTGGGTTAGGTTAAAAAATACCATGAGTCATCCACGCATTATGACGTCAGTATGTAACCTAACACCTTATCCCACCACCAGAAGCAGCAACAAATCGCTTAGGATCTATTTTTGTGAAGCACTTGGAAATTATATGGAATTCAATCATAAAATGATAAAGTGGTAACATTTATTAAATAATTAAGAGTAGGATTCGACGTGACGCCCATCAGTATCCCTGCACAGCTCAAATCGTTCCGCAGCATTTCTAAACACATTCTGGAGCATTTGCGGGGTTATGTTATCTGCAGCAGTTCGTATACGTGTACGTAAGTTTTCAAGACTCGTAATCTTCGTCTGATAGACGTGCGATTTGATAAAGCCCCATGCAAAGTAATCTAAAGGGGTTAAATCTGGTGATCTCGCTGGCCAAGGTCTGTTGCTTCCGCGTCCGATCCAGCGATTTGGAAAACGTCCATTTAGATAATCCTGAACAATTTTGGCATAATGACAAGGAGCACCATCATGTTGATAGACGACGGTACTAACAATCCTATCCCCAATCAGCTGAGGTTCAAGGAATTGCTGCAACATGTCCAGATAAATAAGCCCCGTAACTGTAGCTTCAGCAAAGAAAAAAGGACCATAAACCTTAGATTTTGTTAAACCCATCCAGACATTAACTTTAGGCGAGTCTCTTTCCCAATTTTGGACGAAATCATTCGGTCTTTCACCTGCCCAAATTCGACAGTTATGGCGATTTACTTTTCCACACGTATGGAAAGTGGCTTCATCACTAAAGAGAATGTTGTCCATTAAATTATCACTCCAGATTTGTTCTACGAGATCAGCACACACAGCACTTCGTCGAGGGAAATCTTCCTCATGTAAATCATGTAAAACCTGCAAATGATAGCTTTTCTTCTGCAAATTAACTTTCAGAATTTTGTGCACAGATGACGTCGGGAGGCCGAGTCTGTGTGATGCAGCACGAACGGACGTACGTGGCTCCTCAGTGATAATTCCGCGTACTGCATTCACGGTAAGATATGACATATACGGTCGTCCTGATCTTGCTTCATCATTTACAGATCCTGTTCGTTTAAATTTGTTCACCAATTTTCGTATTGTCTTGTCTATTGGCCCCGGCTTATGAAATCTTCTAAACCTCTCTCTGATGTCATTGTATTTCTTTCCCTCGATTCGCCAAATTACTATTGCCACACGCTCTTCTGTATTCATTCTAAGGGCTTCTGAAAAGAAAAATAGAAAAAAATAATTATTTCACAAAAATAGATCCTGACTTTATGTACACCCTGTATATTGGCTACGTCTTCGTAAGAATTTGTCTCGTGTGAGGGGGGCGGGACAAGGGATTTGCTCTCACCTTTTTTGCGTAATTAAATCCTTTAGTGTTCCATAGCTTTCGGGGATCGGATTTTTTTTCATCAATTTTTTAACAATACTAATCTGCTTTTGCTTTTTTTAAGCGATTGTATTAAGTCTGTTACGATAATTTTTGTACGTCTGTTCGGTAATAATATAAATTTTCCATAATTTAAATTAAAGAGTGTTCGCGTTTAATACTCACAGTGAGTGCTGGTGTGATGCATTTTTGGTGTAGTTAGTTTTAGATATTACTCTTGATTTAAGAGGAAAGTTTATGTTGAATATATCCATTAATGTGCTTGAGAATGCTCGCAATTTCGTTCCAATGTCATGGTTATTTTCGGTTATTCCAACCCAGTCATTCTCCCAGAAATTTTAGTGTTATTATAGCTGTGAGAGATCTATAGTCAAATTTTATATTTTCCTGCGCGGAGAAATGGGTGATTAGCATGGTGTACGTAGGCGAGTGATCTGCGATATATATTATAATTATATTTGAGATGCAGTCAAGCGGGTACCGTACCCAGATCTGATCTAACAGAGTCGAATTTTTAATGTAATTGTGAAGTCGAGTTGGCTTTGCAATAGCTAATTTAAAACCATTTGCAGTCATGAATGTTGTGAAGGAAGCTCGCGTTATTATTTGAACGTTCTTTAGTAAGATCAGTATTTAAATCGGTACTTGTAGGTTGTCTCCCCCCCCACCAATTTTGACAGAATATTTTCGTTAAAACTAACGAAAATATCACGACTTAACCTAACCAATTATCAAGGGCGTACAGTTGATCTATTAGTAAATAGTAAATACTATTCCAGAAACAAACAATGTTATAATTAATAATAGATCAACTGTACGCCCTTAATAATTGGTTAGGTTAAGTCGTGATATTTTCGTTAGTTTTAACGAAAATATTCTGTCAAAATTGGGGGGGGGGGGGGGGGGGGGGGGGGGGGGGGGGGGGGGGGGGGGGGGGGGGGGGGGGGGGGGGGGGGGGGGGGGGCGGTGACGGTGATTAATTTATTTTATTATTATTATTTTTATTTACTGTAATACAATTGCTACCAATATAATTGAAGGTTAGAATTTTGTGACACTCGTCATAAAAGTTGGTACATTACCAACTGGTGTCCGATAGATGCCTCAAACTGATATTGGATGTTATGTTATGAATATACATTTCAATTGCGAGTGTTTCTGAGGTAGCCTATTGATTATGCTTGTCACTTCTTCGATACATTTACTCTTGTAGTTTGAGTCTACAAATATACTTACACCTTCCTTCCTATTGTTAGCCCTCATACGTGATAGTTTGCGTACCCTAGAATGTTAAAAAATATCTAATTATTATCATTTAACAAGGTTTCAGTTAATATAATGTACGTGAATTTATATTTTAATAATTTTAGGTTAGCTGTCAATTCGTTAAAGTGGTTTGGGAGACTACGAATGTTTAAGTTTAGGAAAGACAGGTTGCTATTGTTGTATTTCTCGTTTAACATGAAAGGGTTAAAAAGTTGTCCACTGAGATATAGTTGGAGTTGACTACGTTTTCAGATTTACTAATTTCATTTGCAGTGTTAAGAGTATTTAAAGTGTTGATCATGATGTGAAGATTAGGGTAATACGGTAATAAAAATAATAACAAGAAAAATATATATATAGTACACACACACACATATATATATATATGATGCAAACCACAAGGAAAAAGAAAAACTATTCCAAGGCGTTTCGTGTATTCAGCAGTAAAAGTTGTTTGTTTGGAGCTATTGAAGAATAGGGCCCCCAGCCTTCTTTAGTTAGGCTTATAAGGCTAACTAACAAAAATATCACGACCTAACCTAACCAATCGTTAGGTTAACTGTACGCCCTTGACGATTGGTTAGGTTAGTCATGATATTTTCGTTAGTTAGCCTTATAAAGCTAACTAAAGAAGGCTGGGGTCCCTATTCTTCAATAGCTCCAGTTGTTTTATGTATTCAATAGGAAAAAAGCGTTCTTATCATTTGTAATTTATGGAATTTTGCCTATCTTTTTGTCTAAACACTTTTTTCTCTTATGTTCCTTAACTTACGAGTTATGTTGTGACAAATTGTCAGCAAAAAAACACCAGTTGGACCTTTTCCAGTTTGTGTACCGTTTTTCATATAATTTATTTTTGAGAATATTTTTGTTAAAACTAACGAAAATATCACGACTTAACCTAACCAATTATCAAGAGCGTACAGTTGATCTATTAGTAAATAGTAAATACTATTCCAGAAACAAAACATTGTTTAAATAATTATTAAATCAATTGAACGCCTTTGATAATTGGTTAGGTTAAGTCGTGATATTTTCGCTAGTTTTAACAAAAATATTCTCAAAAATAAATTATATGAAAAACGGTACACAAACTGGAAAAGGTCCCACCAGTTTTTCTGCTAGCAATCGTCACAAAGATAAGCAACGACAAAAAGGTAAAAGCAAAATTCCATAGATTAAAAATGATAAGAATGCTTTTTCCATGAAACTGTTTCTTTTTGCACAAAATGCATAAAACCAGTTTTTTTTAAGAAGTGCCAGTGTCATCTCTTGAGCCAGTCACTCTATATTACAGTATATTATTATATATCGTAGGTAATATATTTTTTAAGTGAATAAAAATTGTTCGTTCGTTTATATCTGGTAATTAAATAGAATTTCTCCGATTATTTTGTAAGTGAATATACATTTTTTTAAGTATTGTATGTAAGGGGTTCCAAAAAACCTTAGCCCCTCCATTTGCAGCTTACATGTTTACTTATATCGAAATAGTTTTTAGTGATTATAAAAATATATAAAATTCTTTATTTATTGCAGGTATTAAAATTACTCTAGCCGATAAAGTGATAATATAATGGCTTCTCAATTAATTGGTGATTCGGAGAGGCAACGTGTGATAGATCGCATACGAGCAATAACATTTCGGGAAGCTCGTGATGCTGGAGCCACCTTTATAACACGTTCATGGGTTGCCAAAAAGTTGCGAAGTTGCGAAGAAGTGAGGACTTCGTCAAAAGAAATTGGAATAAAACTTTGGATGAATGTGAAATGGATAGAACCAAATCTGGGCGCCCAAATTTGCCACTCTCTCAGGAAACAAAGGACATCATTGAAAGCGGTACGCGTAAGCGGAAAAACAGCTGTGCTAAACTTTCTAGAGAGATCGAAGTGTTGAGAGGAAAGATCGTTAGTGGTGAGATCATTCGACTGTACCGTCATAGGCAAAGTTTAAAGCCTTGGCATGAACTTCCAAAGCCAAGAAAAACTCAACTTACTGTAACATCGATGACAGAATGTGGTTTGCCCATTATCTTGAAGATTAGGATGTGGATGATTTCATGCATTTAGCTGTCTCCGATGAATTTTTTGTTTACGTAACACGTCGGCCTAACTACCAAAATGATCGACCGTGGGCCACAACACCAGATGAAATCGATGACAATGAACATTATCGCGAATTATTAAAAAGTCCAGACTGTGTTGGTGTGTTTGTTTTGTTCACTGCAAAGAAGCTCATGTGGGTGCTGAAGCCAAATGGTCAGAGTTGGGATGGACAGTATTTTCGTGATATTATTTTTATCCCAGCATGTCATTCCTTTTCTAAGAAACCCAAACAATGTTATGGATGTCGATCAGGTCACACTTCTGCACGATAAGGCCCCCTGCTTTAAGGTGCGGAACCATGAGATCGATTTCTTTGGAAATGAAGAATGGCCAGGAAATTCTCCTCACCTGAACGTCTGTGAACACATTGGATCAGTTAATAAGGACAACGTTGAATGTCTCTTGTTTCAAGAACCTGCAGCAAATCGATTTTCGAAGAATACAATGACGCAACACATTGAAATTTTTAGCAAATTGCGTAACGATCAAATCTATTCACGTCACTTTTGGCAAGTACCCAAAGCTAATTCAGGCTGTCTTGGAAGCCAATGGCGGGAACACCAAGTTTTAATTGTTTCTCATTAAATGCAGGATTAAATTCTCTTTTGTAAGGTATGTTTAGTTTTACTGTACCTCTAATGGTTTAGGCCATGGGCGGGGGGGGCTAAGGTTTATACATCCATTAAGTATTTTGTCCATATTCCTTTCAGATACAAACTCGATAAAAGATTGCATTAGAAAAGCGTAAAAATGACGCGGAATATTTGTTTATAACCTTGGTTCACCTTGGTTTTGCTTCCGCCCGAATTGGTCATTCTGACGAAGGTCAAGCTTGTCACTCCACCTTAGCCCTCAGTTTAACGTTGAATCTGAACCACGCCCCACGAGCAGTCTAGGGTCTTAACCATTAGGCTACCCAGGGTACCTTTGAATTTTTTTTTTTATCTGCGAATATTTGTATAATAATTAAAATAGTTAATTAAATTTAGGGAGCCGATTAATACTTAGTCGATTAGACCGATTACCGATTACTTCCCACTCAGCGATGACCGATATAATGGATTTATAATCCTTTTCGTATACCGATAATTACAGCATTTTCAGTATTTTACCCAACTTTCGCTTAAGACTTCTCGTATCCGACCATTTTGCCGCATATCCTGCGTTCATTCGAAAGTTTACTCTCTGTAATTGCAAGATAAACGATAATTAGGCTGACCATATTTCCTTGAGACAAAAACGGGACATTGGGATGGCAAAAAAGGGACGGGGGTTATGTAATATTCTGTATTCATGAAAAAGTAAGTACATAAACATATTGAGCTTACAATTATTCTTCAGTGACAGAACCCATACAAAACGGTACTGTCCCGTTCAAAACGGTACGTATGGTCAGCCTAACGATAATTCAAACTTCAACACCCTGGTTAGTTAAAGTTGGGTCAGGTTAGGTTTAATAAGTGGTGATAATGATTCCGCACAATTTGTTAATTAAACTTGTCTCTTCCGTAGTCATGGTCGATATATGGCTTAACTATTATGGAGAAAAAAGATACGAAGATTTTAAAGGGAGAGGTTTTACGCAGTTAAACGAAACTCATTACAGAAAAACTGTTAAAGTTCGCAGTACATTACAAGTTTTATATAATAAACGTTATTATAAGCAAGTAGAAATTATATATATATATATTATGCAAGAAGGACGGGCCAAGAGCGAAAGCAGGCAAAGACGCCCACCTTCCATAAAGGAAGAAGAGAACCAAAATCAAGGCCTCAATGTTTTCGAGATGACTGGACACACTGCGTTTGAAAGATATGGAGTCACAGACAGAGGGAAGAAGTTTTGAGGAAGAGTGTTCCAGAATTGATCGGTTGAGTAGATGAAAGATTGAGAATACCGAGTAACCGTTGCATTAGAGAGTTGGACACAAGAGGAATGAGACTGTGTCAAAAGTCTGGTACTGCGTGTCCTCCTTAAAGGAGGAGTCATGCAGTTGGAGAGTTCGGAAGAACAGTGTCCGTTATAACAGCGATAGTAAAGAGAGATTGAGGCAACATCGAGGCGAAGAGAGAGGGATTGAAAACAGTCATAGGAGGCGGGGCAGTGATGAAATGAAAAACCTTTAATTCCATCCGGTCAAGTAGAGCTGGATGGGTTGAGCCACCGAACACATGAGAAGCGTACTCCACGCAGGGGCGGACAAGACTCCTGTACAGAGACAGGAACTGAGTAGGGGTGAAGAAACCGCGTAGCTGGTGAGAGATTAAATATGGACCCACCCACCCTAATTGTAGGTGTCATTTCTGATTCAAACCTTATAAGAACACAAAGCATTACAATAAGCTACTAGTAGACACAAAAACCAACAAATTAATCGTTGTTGTTGAACATTTATTGATAGTATGTACAATTGTATAATACATAATATACATATATATGTATATATATACAATATCCAAATACACATAACATGAATGAATTATTACTACTCACTATACCATGTAACTTAAGATACAAAAAAGCATTACCGTACATGATACGAGTAGGAACACTAACATTTTGTTGACACAATATTCACTTGCATACCAATTACCGGTTCAAAATGCGACGGTCGTACCCAACTATGGGCAATAGTAGCCGCAGTAGTTACTGTCAAAACTAACGAAAATATCACGACTTAACCTAACCAATCGTCAAGGGCGTAAAGTTGACCTAACCGGGCATTAGCTCGTTAACATGGTTAACTTTTACTAATATGAATACATTTTACCTTCTATAAGTTTTGTAACTATTATATCCATACCATGCATGTACATGTATATAAAGTTAATTTAACATCACTTGTTAAAACTGTTAAACTAAATTAACAATATTAACTAATAAATACCTAAATTGAGCCTTAGTCTGGTCATTTTCAATGGAACATATCTAAATTATACGTAATACTTTTCATTAAAAGTAATTCTTAACATGTTACATGGAGAGGGGTCCATTTTCAATAGCGAAATATGGACTCGTAGGGGGGCGGGCATATTTCGCTATTGAAAATGGACCCCGGGTACATATTATATAGGTGATCCATATTTAATATCGCACCGTACAGCACACCAAATCTCTTGGAAACTGTTTTAGAAAGAATTTGTTATCTTTCCAATAAAGATCATGAGAAAAGGAAAGGCCAAGAATATTAAGAGAAGACAAAGAATTGAATTGTGTATCGTTGAAGATAATGGGGTAGTCGTGTGGGAGATTGTGACGAGTAGACGGATGAAGGAACCGAGTTTTTGAGGCATTCTTCCCCAATCAGAGATAGTAGAAAGATCAGAGGTCAGGTGCACCATAGCCGTCCTACGCGAATCATGGAGTGACTCTTGAGAGGTACGTCTTGTGAAGCGGGTGGAGAAGTGAAGGATGGAATCATCGGCATAGGAGTAGATAGGACAGGAAGTGTAACTTGTAGGTCATTGATAAGTGAAAGGAAAGGAGTGGGTGACAGGACAGAACCCTGAGGAACCGCGCAGGTAATAGCTTTAGGAGAAGAACAGTAGCCATCTACAACCGCAGTTATAGATCGGCCGGAAAGGAAATCGGAGATGAAGGCACAGATAGAAGGAAAGAAACCAAAGGAGGGCAGTTAGGGATTTGTGCCAGACTCTATCAAAAGCTTTTAATATGTCTAGCGCAGTAGCAAAGGTTTCGCCGAAATCCCGAAAGGAAGATGAACAAGAGTCAGAGAGATATGCTAGGAGAAGATCGCCATTTGAGCGTCCCTCGCGGAATCCATACTAACGATCTGAAAGAAGACTGTGAGATGAGAAGTATTTAAGAATCTTTCTTTAAAGGATAGATTAAAAACACTTTAGAAATGCGAGAAATCAAAGCAATTGGACGATAGTTGGAGGGGTTTCAGCGGTCACCCTTCTTTGGGACAGGCTGAATAAAAGCGAACTTCCATCAGGAATGAAAAGTACCAGATGAAAGACAAATACGAAAGAGTATACCTAGGCAGGGTGTCAGCGCAGAAGCACAGTTCTTAAGAACAACAGGAGGAATACCATCAGGACCGTACTCCTTCCTAGAGTTGAGCCTAGATAGGGCAGAAAGAACATCTTTGGAAGAGATTTTAATTTTAGATATAATAAAGTTAGAGGGAGAAGGAGATGGAGGAACAGCATCAGAATCGTCCAGGGTTGAGTTGGAAGCGAAAGTTTGAGCAAAGAGGTCAGCTTTTCCAGGAAAAGAGACGGCAATTGAACCGTCGGAATGGAAAAGAAGAAGGAAAGAAGAGGAAGTAAAGTTGTTGAAGAGGTTATTAACTATATGCCAGAAAGAGCGAGAAGAATTAGAATTGGATAGGTTTTTCCATTTTTGTCGTTCTCGGATGAAGGAATGTTTGGCGAGTCGAAAAACAGATTTTGCACGATTCCGGGCAGAAATATAAGCTGAGTGAGAGTCAGGAGTTGGGTGGCGACGGTACCTTCTGAAAGACTCCTCTCTGTTGCAGATATCATTTGAACAAGTAAAGTGAAAACCAAGTTTTTTTTATTATTAATACCCAGTAGGAATAGAATATGGAATGCACACCTCCATGCCCGAGAGATCACCTACGTGAAGCGCACAGCGCACTCGGATGGGCCCCGGACACGGAAGCAGTAATCTTTCCATGGGTGATCAAAGAAGTAACTGCCTAATGGCCTCCCATCAGCAGCGCCAAAGTGCCAAAGGCGTCTCCTCTTGGTGATCGAAAGGCCGAACTGCAGCGATAGGACAGGAAATGGATATAAGATTGTGGTCGGAGGAGCCCAACGGAGAAAGAGGTTTGACAGTAAGAAGTATGAGAGGTGAGAAATAAATCCAGTATGTTGGATTTATCTCCAAGACGATCGGGGATATGAATAGGGTTCGATACAATCTGCTCCTGGTCGTTCAGGATGGAGAAGTTGTAAGCTAGTTCACCAGGGATGTCAGTGAAATGGGAGGAAAGCCAAAGATGATGGTGAACATTGAAATCTCCTAAAATGGAGATTTCAGCGAAAGAAGAGTGGGATGGAATGTATTTCACTTTGGAAGTGAGATAGTCAAAGCATTTTGGATAGTCAGTAGAATTAGGAGAAAGGTAGATAGCGCAGATGTATTTAGCGTGAGATTGGCATGTAAACCCTAACCAGGTATAGAATTTGGAAGATTCAAGTTCGAGAATACGAGAGCAAATTAGATCGTTGACTCCATACACACAACATCCACTTTTGAAATTAAATTGAGGAAAGAGAAAGTAAGAGGGTACAGAAAAGGGGTTGCTGTCAGGTGTCCCAGACACCTGAATTTCAGTGAGGAATTGAAGGTGAGGTTTAGAGGAGGAGAGGTGGTGGTCTTTGAAAGTTGAGGAGAGACCACGAATGTTGCAGAAGTTTATGAAAAGTGAATCAGGCAGATGCCCAGGACATCTCGAATGGGCAGTATCAGAACCAGCCATGTTGCCAGGGTCTGCGTTTCCCGGTATCGGCATTGGGGAGCCAGAAGTGGGGACATTTATGGTTCTCTTCCTTGGGGACTCCGAGGCTCTTGACGTCGATGCCATTTTGTTTTGTTATTTTTAATTTTGAAAACATTGTATGTGTAGTGTGCAAGATGCCTGTATATGTATGTAGTGAGGAATAGCGAGAGAAGTGTGTGCTTGAGATCATGCTGGACTACTTATAGGGTAGATGAGATACGGAAAAAGATCAACTAAGGAGGACAGTGACAGGAGAAACGGGAGTTCCAGCACTTTGTCTCTTGCGTAATGTCCCCTCGGGAGTACTTCCCTGGTCTATTGGTGTTGTGTATAATCTCCTCCATCAAATATACAGTATATATATACAGGGCATCCCAAAAAAATGTATACACACTTTAAATAATTATAAAGGCAGTGTTTATTAAAATACATTTCATTTTCAAAATGTAATAGAATCTACAGACATTATTTAATTGTTTTGTCAATGCCTGTTTTCAAACTGACGTCCGTTCTGGTCCAGGCACTGCTGATAACGCGAAGCAATGGAATCGCAAACATCACGAACATTTCGTTTGGTATTTGTGTGCATTCTCGTTCAATGGCTGCTCTCAATTCAGCGACTGTTGCAGGTTTTATAGCGTAGACTTTGTCTTTTAAGTATCCCCATAAAAAAAGTCTAGTGGTGTGAGGTCTGGTGAACGCGGAGGGTATTCTACAAAACCCCTTCGTCCAGTCCACATCGTGCCAAGTACCACTCGCAATACTCCACTCTTCAGTCCGGATCATCTTCATTAATAGCATGGACTAATCTTGGAATGTAACTTTCCATTGACAGCGCTTCAAAATGCGTTGGACAGACGATTCTGAAATTCCTACCTCACGACTCGCTTGCCGCACAGATTTTCTTGGACTTTGGTGATACGTTTCCAGTACTCTTTCTTGCTTTATGGGGCTTGTCGATGTCCGTGGTCTTCCGGAACGCTTCTTGTGGACATTCTGAACAGTTCCATCGGCTTCAAACTTATCTCTAATTCGAGTGATGGTAAGTCGCGTTGGTGGATCTGTTTGAAACTCCCTCCTAAACTGTCTTTGCACTTCAACTGCGTTTTCACACTTCCAGTAGCATTTTAGAATGAATTTCCTTTGTTCAAAGCTTAGTCTGACTGCCATTATTAATTCTAATGGGTTTAACTTGGAAAGAAAGAAACATCAATTGAGCTATCAGCTGTTAAAGTGTGTATACATTTTTTTGGGACGCCCTGTATATATATATATATATTATATATATATTATATATATAGATATATATATAATATATATATATAATATATATATATCGCTGGCTGTACTCCACAACGCCTTGTCCCCCGCCCCCCGTCAAGCATTATGGTACATTGTTACAAAATGATGAACAAAGAATCAGCGCATGATACAGCAATTCTTAAGTCCAGTTATCTGATATTTTGACGAACATTGACAATCAAGTTCTTTATGTCCAGGATTACTTTCTTTGAAATATAAAGGCTTTTCTTGTAAAATCACCAACAATGGACTGAAAGGCATTCTGCAGTATAGTCGTCAGCAGCAATATAATATATATATATATATATATATATATATATATATATATATATCTATATCGTATAATTTGATACTTGTTTCACTGTGATATGTATGATAATTAGAAACTAATAAAATCATTAATTTTCTTTTTTGCAAATTCCATGTCCACTATCCTGCACTGTAAAACATCAAATAGTTTTTCAGCATTGCAAAGTAATTCTTCAAAGCAGCAAATATAAAACATAAATAAAGTCATTTAGTTTTGCATAAAAGTTTTCAACCTGGTTTAAACTATCTTCATCCCACGAGATTTCATCATTCAAAACGCTTTCTAAAGCCTCTTTCAATGTTCCACACTGACGTAATATAGCTGATGTGACAGATTTTACATAAAATGAACACTTTCCATATGTTGTGTATTAAATTTCTTAAAATTTACTGTACTCTGCAAAAGTAGAATATATAGAAATACCCAACTGCCAGTATGATATGCAAATATTGCTTTTAAATGTTTAGTAATTCAAGATTATAATCTATATTTGGCACAGCAGAAAGTCGTCAGGTATATACGAATTTACCTGACTTCGAACATTAAAAACTTGGTTATTCGGTGGATACAAAGTAATAAATCGATTAAAATACTAATTAACTTTCGTATAGTGAATATCCAAATGACTTTATAACATTATAAATAAATCATAACATGTTTCATAGAGAGAAGTCAGGTTTAAAATTGTTTGCCTGACAAGACGTGGAATTGTGCATTTTTATACGAGTTGTAAGGCTTTGTTATTTGAGAAGATGCATAATAATACAGTAATAATTAACTTTATGTACAGTCACAGTGTATATGCAAATAGTTATATAACCTTATTTATAAATCCTAACATGGTCATTATAACATGTTTTATAAAGTAAAGATATCGGACTCAAAATTTTTAGCCACATATCTTCCCTCTCTTCCCGCGTCTCTCTACCCACCCTCACTGGGGAAATGGGGTTTAGATGAGAGATGGATGTATGGAAATTTTTAGCCTGACAACTTGACAAAAGATGGGATTGTGTATTGTTAGTTTTTTATGTTAGTTTTTTTAAGTCCCTAGCAGGAGAAATATAACAGGTCAGGCTCAGCCTGGCCTGCGTGACCCCCTCCGTCGCCACTGATATATATATATATATATACATATTCTAGGGGCACTCAATATATTTTGCCCCACACTTTTTTCTCAGCTAAATAATAGGCCATGGGCCTGAAATGTCTTTTGGGCCGTAAGTTTTAACTTTCTGCGCTTCACATAACCGGATTTTTCCAGTTTGAACCTCCCCTCCTTGTGTAAAACCGCTTTTAAACGCCCTTGTATAAAACCGATGGTTAACGCAGTTTCAAAAATGGCGTCTGACACTGATGTGCCTCGTAAACAGAGAGCTGTTATCGAGTTCTTAACCGCAGAGAAGGAAACAGTTGGAAATATTCACAAACGTCTACAAAACGTTTACGGAGATGCTGTTGTTGATCGAAGCACAGTTGGACGCTGGTCTAAACGTGTGAGATCATCGGAGAGAGGGAGAGCTAGCAATGGTGATGAGCCACGCAGCGGTCGCTCGCATCGGCTGTGACATCTCACACTGTGCAACGTGTTAACAGCATCATTCGATCAAATTGGCGCGTCACATACAAGGAGCTATCACTGGAGCTAGGAATTAGTGAAGGAAGTGTGAATACGATAATTCAGCAACTGGGATACTCAAAAGTGTGTTCACGGTTTGTTCCTCGCGAACTGACTGAAGATCACAAAGCCCAAAGAAAAGAAATTGCTTCCGAGTCGTTGGTTCGATACGAGACAGAAGGGGATGACTTCCTTTCACGAATTGTGACTGGGGATGAGACTTGGGTACACCACTTTGAACCTGAAACAAAATGCCAATCTATGGAGTGGCATCACGCAGACTCCCCACGCAAGAAAAAGTTCAAAATGGCTCCCTCTGCAGGAAAGGTTATGGCCACCATCTTCTGGAACATGAAAAGGGGTGATTCTGGTGGACAAGTTCAGACATAGCTGAAGTGTTTGGCTTCGGGTGGAAGCCCCACTTCCAGCTATAAAAAGTACAATAAAGAGTATAAACCGAAAGTGGACATTATGAAGAAAGGACAAACAATCAACTGAGAGGCATATATTGCTACCCTACAGAGACTCCAGAGACGTATAAAGCGAGTTCGACCGGAGAGAAAACTGGAAGACGTCCTTCTTTTGCACGATAACGCAAGACCACATAACAGTTTGCAAACAAGAGAGGCCATCACAAAGATGCGCTTGACTGTGTTACCCCACCCTCCATACAGCCCTGATATGACACCGTCAGACTTCCATTTGTTTGGACCAATGAAGGATGCTATTCGTGGAAGAAAGTTTCAGAGTGACGATGAGGTTGTTGAGGAGGTTAAGAGGTGGCTCCAGCGGAACCCAGCAGCGGACTTTTACCAGCAAGGGCTAAAGGCCCTTGTTTCGAGGTGGAGGAAAGTCGTAGAAAAGGATGGAGACTATGTGCAAAAATAAAAACTTGTGAAAAAGGTATGTAACTACTTGTGTACAAAATTTCTGGAACTTAACAAGGAAACTTGGAAAGAAAAAAAAAGGTGGGGCAAAATATATTGATTGGCCCTCGTGTGTATATATATTATATATAATTTTCTTAATCTTGCATGCAATTCCTTTTAAAACTAATGCTATAAACGTATAGTGAAATGATTCTGGAACCTGTCCATTATTCGTTATGTCTTATAAAGCCCATAAACTAACATTAAACTCGCCCATTTTATCGTAGATTCATTGGATCATTTTGCTTATTCGCCTGACTCGATGAGCCAGGCAGAATTATCCGGTGCTTACCGTGGTTCATCCAAAACAGGTCTGAGTTCGGTTCATCCTTTTCCTCAATGCCGAGTCTTTTAGAGAATATTCAAAGATGAGCTGATCCGCCTCTTTTGCCTTCTTGTGAGCCATTGTGAAAATCATTTAAGAGGTATTCCAGACGAGAACTGAGATTCTTTTTTAGTTTTAATTTTCTTAATTGAAAATGGAAATTACGAGTGCGAATGCACAAAAAGTCGTATCCCATGAATGGCGTGACGAGTCACGAAAGTTTTCCAAGAATTTCGTAAAAATTTGAAGTATTTCAAAAAATTAATTCCTTCTTTCTGATGAAAAAGGTTATACTCATACACGTTTATCCCGCATAATGGAAAAGCGCGCACACACACACACACACACACACACACACACACACACACACACACTATATATATATATATATATATATATACATATATACAGGGTGTATCAAAAGTCCTTTCTCTTGGGTATTTTGCGTTAATAACATTTTGTATTTAGAGGTCAGATAATGGGCGATATAGTGTACACGATACAGTGGTGCTCTTAAGTATTCGTACGAAATATTTCATTCTTATCTTTTGTACCATGCATAGGATAGTTATGGAAAGTTTATCGTTCGTTTGGAAAAATTTAACAAATAAAATAATTGGTTCAACTCCAACATATAATGTAAAATACCAAAGAATTTGAGCAAAGTAAGAAAAAGTTAAAATGCAAAAGTTTTCCTACATTTACTTACAAAATTATTTAATACTTTGTGGGTCCTCCACCTTTTGCTTGAATGACTTCAATGATTCGATTTGGGTATTTTTCTACAAGATTTCGACATCTCTCAGTAGAAATTTTAACCCATTCTTCTAAAGAAAATTATTGCGATTCATTCAGATTCGAAGGGTTTCTCTCGCAGACACCTTTTTACAAACGAAACCATAAATTTTTAATTGAATTAAGATTTGGGCTTTGGCTGAGCCACTCGAGAAACTTGAAATTCTTTTGTTGAAGCCATTTCACGGTGCTCTTACTTTTATGTTTTGGATTATTATCTCGTTGCGGTACCCAATTGCGACCCATTCGCAACTCCCGAACTGAGGGCAATACATTTTCTTCAAAAATTTCCTGATATTTTTTCGAATTCAAGATTCTGTTGATGACGACAAGCTTTCTTGGACCAGAAGCACTAAAGCATCCCCAAAGATCCAAACTATGTTTAACCGTAGAAAAGATTTTTTTTTTCTTCGAATGCAATATTTGATTTTCGCCGAACTATACCGTTGCTCGTTGCTCTCGAATAATTCAATTTTGGTCTCCTCTGCCCAGCGAACTTTCTTCCAGAACACGGTTCTTAAGTCTAAAAAATAAAAATCAGAACCTCAACTCCAAAAAATAAGAATTCCGTCCCAAAAATAAGAATATCCGTAATATATCGTAAACATTTTATTCTGATAGACAAATGAAATGAAAAATTTTAAAATTAAGAAACAAGAACAAATAAAAATAAATAAGATTTGAGGCCGGAAATAAAGACACTTGAGAACCCTGTTCCAGAGTGCAGAGCCATCATTTTGATAAATCCTTGGAGTACTTTAAACGAGCCTTATTGTGCACTTTTCGTAGCGGAGATTTTCTTCATGCGACTCTTCCACGCAGACCATTCTTTCTCAATGTACGTACGACGTTACAGCGCAAGGATGGGCATCGATCTTAGACAGTATTAATGTTTGACAGATATCACCCGCAGTCACTCGTGGATTCGCAGGAGCTATTCTTTCAATCCATCTAGCTGTACGTTCTGAAATCTTGCAAGGTCGTCCACACCTTGGTAAAGTTTTGATTATGCCAAAGCCTTTCCATTTCTTTATAACTACAGCAACCGTCGTAAATGGAATTCGAAGTTGTTCTCCTGTCTTCCTATAACTCTTTCCACACTCGTTTGCACCAATAACAGATTTCTTAAGATCTGTAGATAGCTCTTTCCCACGACGACCCATTGCTTAATAATGGCTTGTATAGTCATCCGTCTTTCATGAAAATTTACAGAGAAAATCCTGGATTTTAAAATTACCAACAGTCTCTAATCAATAAACAGCCAACTACTGATAAAAAATTTAAATTCGTCAAGCCTAAGTTGGACACACAAAGTATTAAATAATTTTGTAAGTAAATGTATGAAAACTTTGCATTTTAACTTTTATTTTCATCAAATTCTTTGATGTTTTACATTATATGTTGGCGTTGAACCAAATTTTTCCAAACGAAAGGTAAACTTTTCATACCTACCGTACGCATGGTACAAAAGATGAGGACAAATATAACTGAAGTATTTCTCTGTGAGCGCCACTTTAGGTGACTATACAGATCAGGATAAGGCGGATATTGTTTTGCTATACGTCGCTGGTAGAAGTCAGAGGGAGACATATCAGTATTCCACGAACGTCACCCTGATACGTCATTGCCAAGTCAACGAATAAGTGTGTCGTTCATGGAATAACTGACGTGTTTCCCTCTGCCTTCTACCAGTAACGTATAGCAAAACAATTTCCACTTTCTCTCGATCTGTATCGTCACTCGTATCGTCCATTATCTGAAACTTAAATAAAAAAAAAATATTAACGCAAAATACCTATGAGAACGGACTTATATGATACACCCTGTATATGTGTACGCGTGCTTGCATGCGTGCGGCAAATTAATTCGACACACGATAATTGAGTGCATGATTATTGGTGCAGGAAATTTCCGTTATTATTGTCCATAATTTGTAGTGGGAAGGAAATGTGTTTATAAACGGAGATTTGTATAAGTTTGTAAAGGAATAAAGGAATGGTTTTCCTTCATTCCTTTTCGCGTGAGGTGTTTGTTTGTGCGTTTGTACGTTATCGCCGCGGATTGATGTCGAGGTATGTTTGCTTTTCGCTTTCACTCATCGTTGTTTTGAAGGGTTTCGACGCGTGTTTGAAAGCATTTCTTTCCTTCGTTCGAGGGAGGGCGAATTCCCAATCCCCCTTCATCCCCGTTAGGGCTCAAACCTTAGTTTTTAATATTTGCCTAGGAGATAGACGAGGAACTGCTGTCATTATATATATATATATATATATATATATATATATATATATATATATATATAACTGCAATGACCACGCAGTATATAAATGAATAGAAACGACGTAAATAAGGAGCGTCTCTGCACACGGGGAAGAGAAATAACGAATAAATGAAAAATGAGGCGAACCGCCCGGTTCGCCTCATTTTTCATTTATTCGTTATTTCTCTTCCCCGTGTGCAGAGACGCTCCTTATTTACGTCGTTTCTATTCATATATATATATATATGATACACACAGACCGTGCATGGCACAAGGAACTCTTCTAGGAAAATTAAATCCACTATAGTCCGAATAAGTAATGGTAAATGACAAACACTATAGTTTTTCTTTTTCATGGTTATATATATATAGGCCACGTGCAAACAGCCAAGTTCCGAAAATGAGAGGACCACGTCTTGCCCACGTCGCAGCACCTCTTCCCGTTAAAGCAGCGAGGTTAAGCGACGTTCGGTCCTTTCCCTAGTTGGATGGGCGACCGTTCTCATATTCGGATAATGTAACGAAACCCCATGGTTCTGATCCCACGTAAATCTGTAGGCCCCCTCCGTGACATGATCTTATCCAACCCTTATGGTGGAGGTTAAACAACCCCAAACAAAACTACTACTACTACTAACGAGGTTGACAAGTATTTCATCACAAATGATGAGCTTTGATTTAACCTCTTCAAATGGGTAGCCATGTTCACCATCTTTCGTATTAGGGCATCTTGGTACATATGTGCGCTTTTTTGAAGTTGTTTAACATTCTTCGTAACGGCAGTGATCATGTGACGGAGAGGACCTACGGCTTTACGGGGGACCCGAACCACTGGCCGCTACATAGTCTGGACGCCGAGGACGTTCCCCCATCCAACTGCTACCCACACCCAATGTCGCTTAACTTTCCTGATCGACGGGAAACGGTGTTGCAACAATGGTCACAACGTAGCCCCATATTTCGGTAGTTCAAAGACGTTTCAGTATAGAAAATTTGCGACGTATTAAAAATGTCTTTTGTGAACTGAAAACGTCAAATCACGTCAAACGTTCCCTTTATAAGGGTCTGTATACTTATTACGTTTATACTAACATTATTAATAATGGAAAATAAATGTTTAATCCTTAAATTATAAGTTATTTTCTGTGAACAAGTTGATGGTAATCGAAAGCATTGTGTACGATGATTGCTTTACGACCATTATTGATGTATGTGTACAATATCTAATTATAGGCATTAACTCCAAATAACAGGGTTTTTAAACGTTATTGGTTAATAATTTGTTCTCTCAACAAGACCTTTGCATTTTCCCCTTATCCAACTATTATTAAAGGGCTCCAATTAGATTAATACTACATTTATGTAATTCCTTTCCCTTTCGTTGAGGTATTTAAACACACACACACACACACACACATACACACACACACACTTTTTTTTGTTTTGGGAACCGAAACTTCAGAGTGAGGAGAACCAACAGTGTGCGAGAGATTGTTAATTTTTTATACAATCAAATGTTTACACAATTCTTTGGTCCTCATTATAAATTTTAAAAAATTAAACCACTTCCAAGTATAAACATTACTTTAAAATGATTATTCATCGTCAAAATAGAATAAAAATAACAATCCATTTGAATGTTGTTAAAACGTCAAAATAGAATAAAAATAACAATCCATTTGAATGTTGTTAAAAAACTAGTAATTAAAAATAGGTTTACGATTAGTAGGAGCCAAAACTACGTTCGACCAATCAAAGCTGGGCACTTGCGGTTTTTTGCGGTACTGCGGTACTACCAAACCGGTACCGCATAACGCAGTACCGCAAAAAATGCGGTAGCGGTACTGCTGTACTTTCAGCGATCCTTTGCGGTACTGCGTTATGCGGTACCGGTTTGGTAGTGCGGTAGTACCGCAGTACCGCAGTACCGCAAAAAAAAACGCAAGTGCCCAGCTTTGCGACCAATGCCCATCGAATCGACAAGACCATAACAACGACACTAAGAAACTAACGTAACCTAGCGTAACCCATCCTACACTGTTATAACCGAATTTAATCTAACCCATAAGCTGTTTGTGGATAGAATGTCAAGTCCTCGGATGTAATTCCAGTTACGTTCGCGTGATTGACCAGCATAATACAACTGGAAATTTTAATGATTTAAAATTTTAAAATAATTAAAAATTAGAATACAAATTAAAATCGTTGATTAAATCTTTTTTTTTTTTTGATCTTGTGAGTTATAACCCATCATTTACTTCATTTTTTCATACAATACAATAACCCACAAGATCCGGTTTTTCTTATGTACAATTTAAATCTGCTATTTTCTGCTATGGTATTTCTTGTGCAAATTGATTTTGTTAACAAAGATATAAGCAATTTTTGGATCGATTAAAATCGATTGAAATAGTGTGGTGGTAATTATTTATTTTATCCCTGCGAGTCGATTTTGATATGAAAATAGGTTTTTATGGTGGTGTGTTTTATTTTTGGTGTTTTTTATTCAAATCTGACCTTCATTTCTTGTGCAAATGAATTATTGAATGCCCGGTTAGGTCAACTGTACGCCCTTGATGATTGGTTAGTTTGTGATAGTTTCGTTAGTTAGGTTAAGTCGTGATATTTTCATTAAAACTAACGAAAATATCACGACAACCTAACCAATCATCAACGGCGTACAGTTGACCTAACCGGGCATTCAGTAATTCATTTGCACAAGAAATGAAGGTCAAATTTGAATAAAACACCAAAAATAAAACACACCACCAGAAAAACCTATTCTCATATCAAAATCGACCCGCAGGGGTGAAACAAATAATTACCACCATACTATTTCAATTGATTTTAATCGATCCAAAAATTGCTTATATCTCCGTTAACATCAATTTACACAAGAAATACCATACAAGAAAATAGATTCAGATTTAAATTCTACATAAGAAAAATCGGATCTTGTGGGTTGTATTATATGAAAAAATGAAGTAAATGATGGGTTATAACACATAAGATCCATTTTTTTTTAATGAAAAATAAATTTTCAGAACAATTCGGATAAATAAGTAACCAACAATTTCGAATAAATGGTCGTAACTGTCCAAAGTACGACAGTAACAAGATAGAATAAATAGTTGTTATAAATAGTAAATGAAAACGCGTCTCCTTCTTTGTTCGCGTACAAAAAACTATTCGATAAATAAAATAAACATTTAACGTAAGTGCCGAGTATTGTTCGCTTACATTATTAGGTATTTCATATACAGTACAATGATTACTTCCCATTCACTGTCATTCCCATCCGTGGTCCGCAGTTGAGAATGTACAGTGTGAGTCGTCTAAATTTAATCGAGTTTCTTCATTTGAGAGAAATGTCACTTTCCACTCGCATTCGCGGTGAGACCGCGAAATGAGAATGGCTAATATTTACTAACCTAACTGCGCTTAACCTAACCTAACCCGAACTAAAGTACGTGAGAAAGCCGTGGATGAGAATTAAAATGACATAAAATGAAAATAGATTGATTTGAAAATTTCCTCCTTTGAGATTTCTCGGATTGATCACTATTGGGCGAGGAATGACGTGGGAACGACACTGAAAGGGATATTACCCAATAGAATGATTACTTCCCACTCAATGTCATTTTCATTCCCATCCGTGGTAAAGGCGCCAAATGGGAATAGCTAATATTTCGTAACTTAGTTTAACCTAAGCTAACATTAGCCTAAGGTAACCTAACTTGGACCAAAGTGGGAAAGCCATGGATGAGAATGGGAGTGACGTTGAGTGAGAGTAAACCAACAGAACAATAGAATGACTCTGAGAAGCGTATCAGAAGTTTTCTCGCTCTTGCTTCAGAACTAAATTCAGATTCCACAATGGTCGTTTAAGACATGGTTGTCATTTGTAATGGGCGAGTGGATGGGTTTGTAAGAAGCATTTACAACCTCCGAACCGGAAATTCAGCCGCACCCCACCCCCCACCCCCCGAGTGTAATGCCAAAATATAGCTTTAGAAACAGTGTCGGTACAACGTTGACGCCGAAATATATTTCGGTTTCAGAAATGCAGTTACAACTCGCGGTAATGGTCTGATATTAGTCCGTAAACATTTTAATTCTAATGAAGCTAAGCGTTTCTTCTTCAATCTTAGTTAACTCGTGGAATGGATTGCCAACCAACGTAGTTCAAAGTAATTCGGTCGAGTCCTTTAAAACGAAGCTGCCTTAAAACTAGTGCTTGCATAATATCGAAAATTTTCAATACCGGTATTTGGAGGCAATTATGCTAATCCCGGTATTGATACCGGTATTATGAAAAAAATAATTTATTTTGATTTATTATGGTGCCACCCTACCAACCCTCCCACAAGTCTGAGGGACTTGCAGTACTCACCATATTTACTATAAATTAATGACCCAACTCCAAATAGATGGCATTCTATTCGAAAAAGTTTATACAGTAAATTACTAAATTGTAATAAAAATATTATTTGAATTTTTTTTTAGCATATTATTATACAACTACTGGGGTAGATAGAAATTATTAGTATCTAAATATTTATTTCTTAGTTTGATTTTGAAAGTATGCTTTGAGGAAACAAAGAGCATCTAGGGATTGTTCAGATAGACTTGATCTCAGTTTCGTCAGAAATAGGCCTGCAGCAGAAAAGGCTCTTTCTGATTCTGCACTTGTAGGTTTAATTGAAAGCAGTGCCTTGCACAGCTTCTCTAAATTCTCACTTCTCTGTAAAGTAACTTCCAAGCTTTTAAATTCATTAGTAACATCAAAATCAATGGAATTTTTTTAGATGGCACTTTTCCTAGTTTGTCCATTTCTTGCATGTATTCACTCAGTAATGAATCTGCTTCCACTTCAGTCTTATTTGTAGCTACATTTTCAGGGTTACATGGAAATTCCTGTTCTTCCATTTCTATCTCCAAATCAACCACATTCTTAGGGAAAAGTCTTTTATGGAGCCTTTCTGCAGTTCTTTTGAGAACTAATTTTGATGGAACAGAAAAACTTTCCTCTTCTTGAACTTTTAAAACTTCGGGATTATGAAGATATTTGATTAAACCTACAATGTCTTGCTGTCTTCTTGAAATGTAACGATTTCTAAGACAATCTTTTAACTCTTTTGCTATTGGATTATTTTTCTCTCCTAGTTTCTTTGAAATAAATTTCATTGATGATTCAGCTGTCAGGAGTGATGCATCTTTCGAGCATAACCCTTTAAGAATTATTTCAACAGGACGTAAGGTGTCATAAAGGTTTTCAATAATTTCCCACTCTGTTGAAGAAATGGCTACAGTTGAATGAATCACTCTTAAAGCTAGTGCAATAAATAGTTTTCTTTGATAGAAAAGAATAGAAAACGAAAAAAAGAGGTTAACTGCAAAATACCCCGAAACTTTTTTTTTCTCCGAATCCTCCAAAAACAGTTTATTTGCCCATCGGAGGACTAAATTGCCTAAATTTTACAATAGCAATTTTTGTCAATACCGAAAACCTATAATATCGGTATCGGTATTATTTGTACTTCTTCAATACCGGTATTTCAATACCGGTTTTAACCCCTACTTAAAACCCATGTCAGAGGTACTTCTTAGCGCGTAAAAGTATCGTAGACTTTCCACTCGGATTCTCTCCTCTTTGCTTTAAAATTTTCAGTTGTCCTTAAATTTTTGTCCTACTTTTAACCTTTCCTTTTAAGACAGCACCGTAGGGACCAGCCGCCGGTCTGTTGCTGTTTGGTGCCCTTTGTATTCCTTTGAAATATTCGCATATCGTTTAGAAACAAATCCTTAAAATTGAAGATAGAAGAAATTTTCGAATTGCCCATTAAATTTTAGCAATTAACTATTTGAGTTAATTTCTAATTTTGAGTTTAACGTGGCCATAAACCTAACTTCATATATTTTACATCCTTAGGCACAATCATAAACTGTGGTGGTTTGGGTTGGTACAGTTTCGGAAAAAAGTTCACTTATCAACATAAAATTTCTAAAAAGCATAAGAAATTACTAACTGGTAATATTCTATTTTTCTTTGGATATTCCATTCATTTTGATGACCACTAAATTTCAAAAATTGAACCCTGATTACTAATTAGTAATTTTTCAGTCTCTCAAGAAATTTTGCTTGTAGGCGAACTTTTTTCCAGACCTGTACGTACAGTTGAGGAGGAAAGTTCGCTGGCGTCCTTATATAGATAGCTACAGTATATGAAATATGTATATTTATATATCAAAAGCCCATTGGTGAAGTTTTGGATGCTGAGTGGTGGAAGATTTAGAGATGATTGGGTGAAAATAATACACTTTTTCACTGAGCCAAAACCCTTCATTTTTACATATTATAAGCGAAATAATATTATATATATATATATATATATATATATATATAATATATATATATATATATATATCACAGCTGTTGACTTCTTCTTAGAGAAACGGAGCCTACAGATGAAAAAGAGGATTAACACGATGGCAAATATTATTTATTTCCAAACGTTTCGACAAATATTTCTGTCATCATCAGTGATCTCTATAAATTTAAAATGTCTTTAAAACAGTAAAATAAGATTTAAATACATTAAATTTAAAAGACATTAAAATAATTAATGACTGGTTTGCTTTTGTAAATGTATAAACTATAAAGATTCCAAAATTTTTTAACTATAAAGTTATTGGCTCTTGTTAATATTTCAAATTAGGTTTTATGGAAGGGATGGTCATTACCGTTACTATGATTTCTAAATGTTAATTGTGGTCGGGTTACTAAGGAGACGATTTGTTCGGAGTGATAAACCTAAATGTTGGGAAAGGCGTACATACTTGCAACTGGAGTTGCGTACTGCCAATATAGGCATTAGGCAACCTCACAGCTGTCACACGTGTATTTGTAAACAACATTAGGGTAAATAGTTTTTGGAAGTTTATCTTTAAACCTGAAAAAAATTGATAGTTTAAGTGGATTAACGAAAGCAAATTTGAGATTAATTTAAGGATAAGGCGATCGAAGAAGTTTGGACATTTCATTACGAATACGTATGGATAAGTAACCGTAGAAAGGCAATTTAATGCATGTTGTTTCTTTTTGTATTGTAACTATAGTGGGTTTTAATATTAAAATTTTAATATTAAAAATTATTTAAAAATTTCTTTATATGATTACACTGGTATGCAAAATATCTGATGTTTCAACATAACTGTTTTTTATCAATTCAGGTGTGCTGAATCCAAAAATCACACCCATTTTTTTTCTCATCACGTACAGTTTTCTGGCAAATACTTATCACCCATTTTATAGGGGTGGTATATAGACATACACCCAATTATGCAATATATGTGTACAATATATACATAGAATGATTTATTCATTATATACAGGGTGGCGCAAAAGTCGCGCATCATAGGAATTTTCAGTGTTGACTATAATACAGGGTGATCCGTTTGGGTATGGATAAAAAAAAATGCTGTGAGAATCTACCGAGAGGTGATACAGCGCTCATCTGTTGCACGTGTGGTCATAAAATGTGAGAGTTTGTAATAGGCTATGCCATCCGCTGCCAGATGTACGAGCGCCATCTGCTGTCACACTTATGAGACATATGTCATTTTCAAAGATGGCGGCGAATGCACAACAACGTGCGAAGTGTGTCATTTGGTTTGCTAAGTTTGAGAGTGTGACAGCGGTACAGCGTGAGTTTCGCCGTGTGTATGGTGTTCGAAAAGCTCCTAAATACGAATCCATAGTGCACTGGTACCGCACATTTGAAGAAACGGGGTCTCTCACTAAACCACATGCAGGTGGTCTAAGAATTAGCCTCTCGTTATGACCTCTGTCGTGTCCGGAAGCGGGGGTCATGTTGAAGACTAATTAGGTTTGTCACAATCTACCATCTTTGTGGGCATTGTTTGCCAAATATTAAAATATACAATGTTACTGTTTCCATTTCACATCAATTTCATTTTATCCATACCCAAACGCATCACCCTGTATATTGTTTTTCCTTCTTTTAGGTAGGGGATGGCTGCGAAATTAACAATAGACGAGAGGGTGAGCTTGGTTTTAATGTATGGAATACCAGGTACAACAGATTGATGAATCGGTACCGAATTTAAATTATATAGTCAACACGAAATTCCTCCGATGCGTGACTTTTGAGCCACCCTGTATATATATATGTATGGAAATTTAGTTGTTTAATACATACTCTGAATATATCTGACTTATATTTTGTAAAAAACTCTTGACTTGATACATGAAAATGGTCGTAAAACTTGAAATCAGCATGGCAAAATTATATAAGATCACGTAATAGAAATAAAACATCTCCTCTCGTACTTTGGTTTGAAATGCAGACTTGTGTTATCGAAGAGATTCAAAGCATGATTATTGTTAATAAAGTACCGTTTTAAAAATTTAAATTCTAGTATACAGGTTTGAATTTGGTAGGGCAGCTTTTTAACCAAAGTTCTTCATATGACATAAGAATGCGTTTGCCAAGGTTGGGCCCAAATGGGAACCCTTAGCTACCCCATCAATTTGACTAGAGAGCGTTATTAAATAAGAAAAAAATATCGTAACGCGTTATTTCAAGAATAGTTTTAAAGTAAATTTAGTTGAGTCCATTAACAAGAGTGTTACTAGAAGTGAATAGCTTATTTAGGATAATATCTATTGTGTCTTTTAATGATACATCAGTAAACAATGACAAGACGTGAAAATTAGCCAAAGAGTCGGCATGATCACTCTTTCTTACGTCATCAACAAAATCGAAAGAATTCTTGACTGGGTAAGTATTATAAGTAAGATTTGACAATAGGGGGACAAAAGATTTAGCTGAATTATAGTTGAATGCTCCACAAGCCGAAGGAATCGGCCTTAGGGGGTAATATATATATATATATATATATATATATATATATATATATATATATATATATATATATATATATACAGTGGTGGGCACCGTTAACCAAAAAGTTAACTTCGATAAAGATAATCCGTTAACCCCAATTTTTAACTCCGATAACGATAATCCGATAATTTTACTACAAAGTTAACGGAAGTTAACGATAATCCGTTAACGATAACTATTTCTTTACTAACATTTAAAAAAATCAGGGAAAAAAGCTTTAAAACCCATAGAAAATGTTTATTTATGCAAAATCCAACAATAAATAGGTATTTAACTGTATTTTTATCAAGTTCTGGTCAGACTGAGACTCAGAAGTGCCTGAGACAGAGGCGATCTCAATGTCGAGAACTTCTTCTTGGTGCTCCATGGTTGAAGTTTAAAAGTTGTAGAGAATGCTTGGTAAGAGAGAACTGAACGCTGTCTAGTTGACGATAATACAGAAGAACCTAAAAAAAGTAAAATATCATCGTATAAAATATGTAACTAAACTAATAAAATATTAATTCAAACAAAATAGCAAAATTAATTCAAAATAAAATTAATTATAATAATATTATATAATATATATTACGTTATATAAAATATTTTATTTTACTTAACCTTTTTCTGTGAATTTTCAATAGAAGTAATTTTTCTCTATGTAATTATTTTATCTATGAATTATTTTGTCTATAAAATATTTTGTCTATGTAATATACGCAATTGTTATTTAATTCGACGACAATATTACAATCAGTGAATAAAAACTACTATTCAAATTTTACATACTATATGTACTTTTTTAGAGATTTACTAACGCAGTGTAAAAATACTTATTCATTAGTCATTACTATAAATTAATTTTTCTCAACCGTACATTTTACCATACGTATCTCCATACGTATTAATATATATATAATATTATAGGACTTTTACTAACGTTAAAAGAACCTTCTTACCTTCAATAAAAAGTGCACAACCTCCCCTTGCGAGATCTCGAAGCAGACTGAAGTTATGGCGGTTTGAATTCATTCGCGGAGCGGTGATCTTCCGTGAATGACTCCTCGCAGTTAACGTGTTAACGGACTTTAACAGACTAAATATCGAGTTAGCGGAAGTTAACTGGTCCGATAACGATAAATGGAAATTAACTTCCGTTAATAGTCCGTTAAAAAAGTTAACTTCGTTAATTAACTGTTATCGGATTAACGCTTTAGTGCCCAACACTGTGTGTATATATATATATATATAATATATATATATATATATATATATATATATATATATCACGAATGTCTATGAAAAAGTTATGTGAACTGTGCGTTATAACTACGTACGTAAAATTTTAAAAAGAATCGACTTTTCAACAGGTTTGTTAAATACATGGAAAGAAATAAACCGGTTGGTTACCTGGTACCTTTCTCAGTAGCCCAACAGAAGTTGGTACGCCGGACAATACATTGCCCCATCTAACAGTAAATTTGTGTGTGTGTGTGTGTGTACACCAAAATTTCAATAAATTTAAAACGTACGATGTAACATTGCTGTTTTCTAATTTTTTAAATAGAATATCGTGATTTCATTTTATCATATACCTTGCTCGTATCCAAAAAATAACTATAAATAGTTGAATTACTGACAGTATATCTAAGTACAATCTCTTTCAAAACATACAGTAAATGCTTAATACACAGGTCAGTTGAATGGGACCTTTTAAAACCAAACTGATTAGGAGATGTCTATAAATGATCATTTAGTCGGCGTAGCAAATGTTTCTCCAGTAATTTTGAGAAGCAGAAGGCAACAGCAGTAGCTCTGTAGTTATCGCTGGATAGAAATGCTCTCATATTTATTTTTGACAAGGGGTGTGATATAAACCCTCATAAACTCTGCGGGAATATAACAGCAAGCATGGCTGAGACAGTAATGAGATAAGAAAACTGATCACATCATTAGCGTACTTTAAATGCTCGTTCGACAGATAATCTATCCCTGGTGAGCGCCTGTCTTTAGCTCTTTAATTAGACTTAATTTCAGGCACTGAAGTACGCGCATTTTCAATGGCCCCACCTCATGTCGTTCCATTGCAGTCTACATTAAAATTAATTCTCCCCACGCTGTTTAGGATGTCTTGAGTACTTCGTTCTTCATAACTTAGCTATTTCTACCTCCCCAGACACCCCATCAATTGTTGATAAGATGGCATTCTTAGCACCGTTTCTTTCTTGGCAAATTTCGACAAACCATACAAAAAACGTTTTGTGTTATCAATTTAGGGGCCGACCGATAGTATTCCCAAAGTATCGGTACCGATAACGATAGTTAGAGCAAAGTATCAGCCGATACCGATATCTGTCCAAAATATCAAAATAGGATTCAAAGAATGTAATTCAAAACATATATTTGAAGAAATGGAATTCACAAAATAAAAGTCATGTAATGGAAACAATATGTAATTCAAAAATTGTATGTAACTCAATATAACAGTTCACTCAATAATCAAAATTGAGGAACTTCAGATTTTTGGAGAGGATGATTTGTTCCTCAGCGTTGATTGGGGTGATGTTGACTCGTTTCGCATTGATAACATCTCCAGCCGTTGAGATAAGCGGTTCAGAGTCAACTGACCCAGAGGGGCAGCTCATGCACTTCTCAGCAACTTTGGCAATCTCCGGGAAATCAGCAGAATGTTCTCGCCAGAAAATGAATGGATCCCTATCCCCAGCGATCCGAGGTTGCGACCAATAGGCGTCCAGGGCTGCTTCCATTCGTGCGTCTGGGACAGTGAACCTCGTGTCCGTATCCCTCGTTTGGGGTTCTTCAACTAGAATAGGACGAACGTGATCGTCGAGATCGCTACCTTCTGAATCGGAAAGGTTTTCCCAAAGAGCGATTTTCTTGGACGGAGAAACCGGACCACTTCGGCGGCGTTTCATGGCAATTGGACCTCCAATACGCTTTCGTTGGGCCCCCTCCATGTGACTGCGTTTTATTTCTTGTCTCAACAATTCCTTGGGCTTTTCTCGCATGTCGTCGTCTATCAGCCCAGCTCCTTTGAATCGGGGATCAACTGCTGTGGCTAGCAGCAGTTTCTCATTTGAATTATGGTCTCGAAATCTCTGTTCGAGAGAATCGCCCAGCTGGTCTTCAGAATTTTGACACCAGCATCATTCACTGATGCACGCTGCTCGATGCAGATCATCTCTGCCACCTTCCAGTCAAGATCAATCTTCTTTCGGTTATTATGAGCGTATGGAATGGATTTCGAAAACGCGATCTTAATGGATTGAGTAGTCGTGGCGGAAGAAGTTCCAGGCATGTCTCCTACATAGAAAAAATAAATTTATGTACATACATAACGGGTGTGCCATAAAAAAAATGGTACACTTTAAAAAAGCTATAAAACCAGCATTTGTCATTTAATTTTAATAAAACTTCTACACGATAAAACATATGTATTTATCTATATGCAAACAAGTTCTCAGACTAAAATATCAAATAATTCAAATTCTATCAACATTTAACGAACGAGTATGATTTTTCTACTTAACATGCAAAAATTATTTAACCTTTTTAATATTTTTTTTTATGAAAATAATTTTTAACGTAAAATTTACCTGAAATTATTAAAAAACTTGTTCGAAATGCTTTCCTTCCATTTCAATAACTTTTTTTAGTCTTGGCCGGAATATGGGAGAACTTAGCAGAGCGAGTTTACAAGACTAGGATAAAAGATGTCGCTCATTTACGCGAGATCATCATTAAAAAATGGGAAGAGCTTCCACAGGAACAAGTAAATCGAGCCATAGATGATTCCGGCCAAGAATAAAAAAAGTTGTTGAAATGGAAGGAAAGCATTTCGAACAAGTCTTTTAATAATTTCAGGTAAATTTTACGTTCAAAATTATTTTTATAAAAAAAATATTAAAAAGCTTTAATAATTTTTGTATGTTAAGTAGAAAAATCATACTCTTTCGTTAAATGTTGATAGAATTTGAATTATTTTATATTTTAGTCTGAAAACTTGTTTGCATATAGATAAATACATAATTATGTTTTATTGTGTAGAAGTTTTATTAAAATTAAATCACAAATGTTGATTTTATAGCCTTTTTAAAATGTACCCTTTTTTTATGGCACACCCGTTATATATATATATATATATATATATAAGAAAATAATTTTAACACAGAAATATTTTATATGTAAAGTTTTATATATTTAATATTTTTTCATAAATAGAAGCTAAGTAAGTTAACAAAGAGAATTAAATTTACTTTAGTTGTATCTTAATTCTGATTGGGGGAAATTATAAACAAATAGAAAACGGCAATTTCAGGGAGATTTTGATATAACAATAAACTCGTAAATCATGTTGAAACTTGAAATCAAACTTTATATATAGCAACATCTTAGCAACTTTTGGGGGCCCTGGGCAGGCTAAAATTTAGGGACCCGAAACATACATTGAAAATAACATATTTAGACTTCCTAAATTTTTATTGAATTCATCATTTTTGGGGCCACTAGGATGTTGGGGCTTTGAGCAACTGCGAATTTTCTCTGAGAATGTTTGAAGAATCACTTTACAGATTTTCATGAATCCACTCGCCAAAATTAGTAGCAGAAGTTGTACATTGACTCTTATTGGCTTCATCAAACTCAGTCTTGTGCTTGTTGATAAGGTGACTCCTCAGGTTCGATGTAGAGAAGGTACTCGCGCTTGTTCCTCCACGAGAGACAGAGACACCGCACAAATTGCGGATCGCCCGTTTTCCATTAGTGCTTGAAGCAGTGAAGAACTTCCACACAATGCTGGGCATTGTCACTCTCACTAAAGCAAAAGCGAATAAATTTATACCAGTAGTTAATAAATTTATTAAAAAATTATAACACACTCTTGAACTGATTCACAACTTGCGAACTGAGGAAATGACGCCGCGATGGTTACGGGCTCGCTTTATATAGAGCGGTAATGAGTCATGGAAATTTCTAGAAACGTCGAGATAAATCGCGAACACACGCGTAACTTCTCGAGCAGCTGGGAAGTTTCTATTTGGAAAACGCCAGTGTTGGTTTACGTCGTCGTCGTCGGCCTAGGCAAGCTACGGCTTGGGACCGTAGCGCATCTATCCGGTATAGGTTAACCTGGATGATGTAGCCATAAGCACTGCCGCTAGTTAAGTGCCAACCAGTGATTATCTCACTAGCCGTATTGAGTCCGTTAGGCGAAACTGCGACAGTACCAAAGGTGGAAAATATAACCTTTGGTTTTCTATTGTTTATTTGTAAAATGGACATGGTATTAGATTAAAATAAATATTTGAATATAAATAATTAACTGACAATTGTGATATATAATTAATTATGTTTACATACAATAAAATAATATAGTATACATAAAATTAGTATTAATGTGGTTCACAATTGAATTATAATGGGGTAACTAATTTAAAATGAATTTATAATATTCCGAAATTCAAGACGGTAAAATTAACATTTATCTTGAAACTAAAATAAGAGTATTCACTACACACTCCCCCACCAGAGAGGAAGTTCAAAGAGTTCCGAACGACACAGATTTCCGCTGAACCTTTTTGGTAGCTACATGTACCTCGCTTAAGGTTGATTCCAAAAACGCAGGCTTAAGATGATCGATAGAAACCTTGTCGACCTTGGAACCGCGCTGGATGAGGAATGATTTGCGCGTACGTCGGAGAACTTCATAGGGTCCGTCATATGGACATTGGAGAGGCCGTTTTGGGAGAGGTACACGAACGAAAACGTGGGTGCAAGATTGGAGGGCTGGGGAAACAAAGATGTTCTGTTGGCTAGTCAATCGAGGGGGAACAGGCTGAAGGGACTGCATGTGAGAGGAAAGTGTTTGAGCGAATTCCGTAGGATCACATGACTTATCCCCTGCAGTGAAGTAGCCACCTGGTAGCCGCAGTGTTGTTCCATAGACTAGTTCAGCCGCTGTAGTCTTCAGATCACTCTTAAATGCAGAGCGAATACCAAGCAACACGAGTGGAAGCTTATCCATCCAATGGGAGTCTTCGTGACACATAAGGGATGACTTCAGCTGGCGATGGAAGCGTTCGACGAGGCCGTTAGCTTGCGGATGATACGCACAGGTATGCGCATGTACTGTACCCAACAAGCTGGTAAACTTCTTCCAAAGCGAAGACTCAAATTGGCGACCTTGGTCAGTGATGACTTTTGTCGGCAATCCAAATCTTGATACCCATCCATGAAGAAAGGCTCTTGCAACAGTTTCCGCTTGGATATCAGGAAGTGGGATGGCTTCAGGCCATCTGGAAAAGCGGTCGAGACAGGTGAGCAGATAACGTTGGCCTTGAATCACTGGAAGAGGGCCAACAATGTCTACATGAATTACCTCAAATCGCTGGGATGGGGGCGGAAATGCGTCAAAGGGGGACCTGGTGTGCCTTTGGACTTTGGCACGCTGGCAGGCAAGGCACGTTTTGGTCCAATGTTTGACATCCTTCCGCATCGAGGGCCAAACAAAGCGAGAGGTAACCAGGTGTTGCGAAGCACGGATACCAGGATGGGAGGGCTTATGAAGATCCGTGAAGACTGCTTTTCTGTGACATGGAGGGACATAAGGGCGAATAGCAGCTGTTGATACGTCGCAATAGAGGGGCACAGACAATCCTGGCATACTCATTTTCTTGAGGGAAAGTGAGTGAGTGGAGTCTTCTCTGAGCAGGTCTTGTAGTTCCGTATCCTTATCTTGATCCTGTGCAATAGCATTCCACAGTGTAGAGCTGAGGGTAACAGAAGTAATCTCTATTCTTGAAAGTGCATCCGCTGGAGTGTTCAAGACACCTTTGATGTGGCGGATATCTGTGGTAAATTGCGAGATATAATCGAGTTGCCTGATGACTCTGGGAGAGTGTGTTACAGCTGTTTTTATTGAAGACAGTGACCAAAGGTTTGTGGTCGGTAAAAACACAAAACTCTCGGCCTTCAAGGAAATGTTGAAAATGCTTCACGTTTAAGTAAATAGCAAGAAGTTCACGTCCGAAAGCACTATAACGCGTTTGGGCTGGCTGCAGCTTTTTCGAGTAAAACGCGATGGGTGCTTGTTGACCGTTAATGGTTTGTTCCAACACTCCACCGATCGCAACATCTGATGCATCGACCGTCAGAGTTAGGGGGGCATCACTGATAGGAAATGACAGAGACAATGCACTATTGATAGCATTTTTGGCATTGTCGAACGCCTGTAAACTATCGCTACACCATACCAATTTCGTTACCTTGCGTTTGTGTGTGATCATAGCGTGTAGAGGAGCAAGAACACTGGCACAGTTTTTAATGAACTTGTGGTAATAATTTACCAAACCTAGAAACCGACGTAACTCACGCTGATTATTTGGCATTGGGTAATTTTTTATCACTTCACACTTGTCCTGAAGGGGGGTAATTCCGTGCTGCGAAATCGTGTGACCAAGAAATTCCAAGGTTGGCTGTGCAAACACACACTTAGATGCATTAATAGTAACACCGTATTGTTCTAAGCGTTGAAAGAGGAGTGAAAGATGTTCCTTATGTTCCTCTTCCGTTGAGCTGGCCACAAGCAAATCATCGATGTAGGCATAAACAAAGTCTAAGCCTCTGGTGACCTCATCTATAAACCTCTGAAAGGTTTGCGCAGCATTCCGTAGCCCGAACGGCATCTTCACAAATTCGAATAACCCAAATGGTGTACAAACTGCAGTCTTGGGAATATCCGAAGGCTCTACGGGAATGTGGTGGAAAGCCTTAACGAGATCTATTTTACTGAAGATAGATTTGCCGTGGAGAAGAGAAGTAAAGTCTTGGACATTTGGTACCGGATATCGGTCCGGGATGGTTGTTGAATTCAAAAACCGGTAATCCCCACATGGTCTCCAGTCTCCTGACTTCTTCTGGACCAGGTGTAGGGGAGAGGACCAACTGCTTTTGGAAGGTCTTATTATCCCAAGATCTATCATAAGCTGGAATTCCGATTTGGCAGCTTTCAGTTTGTCCGGGGCAAGACGTCTGGGTTTTGCAAACACAGGGGGACCTTTTGTTGTAATGTGATGGGTAACGGTGTGCTTAATGGTATCACCCATCTGCATCGGTTGAAGAATTCCTGGATATCGCTGGAAAAGGCACTGGTACATGGAATTAGGGGGAACGAGGGAAAGTGCAGAGTTCGAGGCGTCCGGAAGGGCAACCTGTTTGGCAAGAACAGAAAGCAGTGTGGCCTGGTCGCATAAGCGTCGCTTGTCAAGATCCACCAGGAGTTTGAAATGCTGGAGGAAGTCAGCGCCGATTATGGGATGCCGCACTTGAGCACAGATGAAAATCCACTTGAAGGATCGGTGAAGGCCCAAGTTTAGTTCACGCGACTGAGTACCGTACGTGGGTATGCGTGAACCGTTAGCAGCGTATAGAGGCGGAGATTCCGAGTGCGTATGACCAGATTTTTGAGGGAATACACTGACTGACGCTCCGGTATCGACCAAGAAATTGACACCAGAGTTCCTGTCCTTTATGAATAACAGGTTGGCAGTGCGAGTACTAGACGCCATTAGGACTCGCTGCTGGGGTTTTCCGACGAAAAATTGCAAGGGGAGATGCACTTCCTAGCCTTCTGTCCAAATTTCGAGTGGTAGAAGCAGATCTTCCCGGAACTCGAACGATGCCTCTTCGTAAATCTTGACCGAGAATGGCTTCTTTGCCGTTGATTTTGTAGCAGAGAACAAACGTGGTTGAGTCGTTGACTTAACTCTTTCACTTTCAATTCCAGTTCCGATTGTGTGTTCACGTTGTTGACCGGAGCTGTGTCAATCTCCACTACTTTGTCGGCAGTTTCTGCTAGTTTATCAACTGGAGTAGCAGGATCCATAGTGGCCAAGACACGCTGAGCTGATGGAGGAAGTTTCTGCAAGAACAACTGTCTAAAGATGTCCTTATCGAAGGTTTGTGCGCGTTCGCCTAGAGCGCACTGCATAGCCCTCAGCATTTGAGTGGGCTTACGGCCTCCAAGTTCTTCTTTCGAGATTAACTGATGTAGTTTCTCACGCTCGGAGACAGTGGTGCGGCACAGGATGGCAGACTTCAGATCGTTGTACGGGTCCTCACTCGTGGAAGTAGATACGATGACGTCACGGACTTCAGAGATGATGCTCGCTGGTAGAGAGGACAAAACATGATCGTATTTTGTCCTGCTAGCGGTGATCCTTCCCAAGTTGAATTGTGATTCCACTTGGTGGAACCAAATAAATGGATCACCCGGCCAGAAGACGGGAGCTTTACGCTCAAGTGGGAGATGGCACCAGCGTCGTCAGGCATCTTCTCCTATGCTTGCTGACGTACAAGCAAGACGACAAGGTACCAACGAAGGAGTGGAGGTTGAGACGAGCGCAGGCACAGAGCGCACGGGCAGGGGTGAGGGGCAGAGGGCACGAGCGACATTACAGTCTGGTCCTAGTCGCTCGGGTGAAGGGGGTGATGGGCACGAACGACGTTACAGTCTGGTCCTAGTCGTTCGGGTGAAGGGGGTGATGGGCACGAACGACATTACAGTCTAGTCCTAGTCGTTCGGGTAGAAGGGGTAATCCAGCTCCGGGGTCACCAATTGTTGGTTTACGTCGTCGTCGTCGGCCTAGGCAAGCTACGGCTTGGGACCGTAGCGCATCTATCCGGTATAGGTTAACCTGGATGATGTAGCCATAAGCACTGCCGCTAGTTAAGTGCCAACCAGTGATTATCTCACTAGCCGTATTGAGTCCGTTAGGCGAAACTGCGACAGTACCAAAGGTGGAAAATATAACCTTTGGTTTTCTATTGTTTATTTGTAAAATGGACATGGTATTAGATTAAAATAAATATTTGAATATAAATAATTAACTGACAATTGTGATATATAATTAATTATGTTTACATACAATAAAATAATATAGTATACATAAAATTAGTATTAATGTGGTTCACAATTGAATTATAATGGGGTAACTAATTTAAAATGAATTTATACTATTCCGAAATTTAAGACGGTAAAATTAACATTTATCTTGAAACTAAAATAAGAGTATTCACTACACCAGTTTTTTTTTATTCTTAGAAACAAAAAACTATCGGTATCTGCCAGAATATTCCCCTCTTAAAGACAAAACTTATTACACTTTTTAATTCCGCTTACCTATCACCCTTATACTCTTACTTTTAAATGATCTTTTTTTTATATAAATATTTTTTAGTCCTTTTTTTGTCTCCTTTTCTTCCTTTTAATCCTTTGTCCCAATTTCTTTTTCGTAACAATGTTACTAGGATACGCGACTAATTGCACCTCTGATTATATCCATCACAGCAAAAATGAAGGAAACTTCAGACTAGGGTTGGCAGTGCTCCGAGTTTGCTGGCTTCAGCTCCAGAGTGCTCCGGTGACTCAGCTCCTGCTCCAGGTCGGCTCCAGAGCTGAGAGTGACCCCCAGCTCCAGCTTCGGAGCTGCTCCACCAACCCAGTTCCAACTCCAGAGCTGCTCCACTAACCCCACTTTATATCCTAAGTTCTTGATGTTGTTCCGAACTGATACTCTAGCGTATTTTTATTGCGCTACAGGTCTTAAGATACAAAACTGAATGCACAATAGACGAGTAAAATCATTAAGGCCATGGACGTCCGCAGGATTTTTTCCTGTGTCGGGGAGCAAAAGATTTTGGAAGTAAAGTCGGGCTTCTGAGCTGTCTCTCACGGCGCCAAATTGTTTATTATTTGTTATATAAAACTAATTATATTTCCATTTATATATTTATAGGAAAAAATAGGGGGATTTTTTCCGATTTTTTAGTAAAACAATTGGTCCATTTTAGCTCCAATTTTGTTAAGTATATATACGAATTTCAAGAAGTTAATATAATCGTATGTCTGCCGTTGTCACATATATTATTGTACACACCTTGAAGATTGATTTAAAACAAAACAGTAAAAAGAAAAAAAAACGACGTAATATAACGGAGCAATTTGATAAATTTATAATTAGAAATTTTCCATTGAAACAGAAGACAGAATTTTTATTAGTTGCAGAAAGTTGTGAAATACAATGTTGGTTCGTATGGTCTATATGTGTTGCTCTTTTGGGCTTAACGTAATATTAGCCATGCCTACTTAATTAACGTAATATTAGCCATTCCTACTAAATTAACGTAATATTAGCCAGGCCTACTTAACTACTTCGATATACCCAATACACACGCCAAAACGTCCAATGACTCACTAATGCGGCTTGTTGAGTACAAATCAAGATCGCATGACTTGTCACTGGCAGGAATTCCTATGGTCTATGTTGCCGATCATTTATTTTCTATTTTTAACTTGTACTTGTCAGCGTGTGCGAGAGTGCTTGCATTTCGTGTACAGTGTCTATCTTTGGATTTATTTAGCGTTAATGGTGATACATAGTTGTACGTAGTTGCAATTTTCATAATTCTCTGAATTGCGAGGGTGAAAGAGTTTCTAATAAGTACTGAGTGCTTGCAGCGTTTATACAACTTGAATTTTAGTTGGTCAGAGTAATGGTTTTAGGGTGCTCAAAAGTACCTGCTTTTTATTACATTCTAATCTATTATAAAAACCGTGTCCTTTTCTCGTAACCGTACCATTTACTATCCATACTTGGCAAACTGGTACGGCCAGGACAGTATATTACGATTAAAAAATACTATACGTTCATTCGTGCACTCAACATCAGCAGTCCTGTTTGTTTACAACTTGTATTTTACATGCTTAAAGAAAACCATTCAACGTCAAACCGTCCAAAACACCAATCGCTAATGCTCGGCTCCCATCCCCCTAAACTTGCTGACATTTACTCTAATATAAGTGGAGCAGCTCCAGGCTTCAATTCCAGCTCCAAGTTCCGGAGCGCTCCGATAAGTCTGACCCCAGTTCCGCTCCACTTCCGCTCCGGCTCCACAATCCCAGCTCCACCTCCGCTCCGGCTCCACAATCCCAGCTCCACCTCCGCTCCGGCTCAACAATCCCAGCTCCACCTCCGCTCCGGAGCAGAGTTTAAACAATTGGCCTGCTCCGCTCCGGTTCCTGGCTCCGGAGTCGGAGCACCGCTAATCCTACTTTAGACCCAAAATTATGTCGACATAAAATTGATGTACGTAATGTTTTGTCACGTTCGAATCGTGTAGAAATTTTCATTCAATTATAGCCTATTCTTTATTCTGTCATTAAAACGAAACCTGATTCTTCGTAATAAATGGTTTAAAAGTTAAGGATGCGTGGTAGGTAAATTATACAATGCTCTTTGGTCAGTAATATAAATTATATTTAACAGTATGCTTCTTCAGAGCAATTTCATCAAAACTAACGTAATTTCGGTTCTCTGCGCGTGATGAAACATTATAAAAGCGTCATTGGCATATAATGAAATGCTTTTTTTTTTAGTTTAAAAGACTGGAGACTTTCTTTTGTTATTCATTTTTGAGAAGAATTTTGCTTTATTATTATTTTAAATAACGTTCCCGCGTCATTTCAGAGTAAATACATCAATTTTACAATGTCCATTGTTAAAGGATGCATTATCTTTGTTAAAGTAACTATAATTAAGGAGATTTTTATGTAACACTCGATGTTACGTTATATTTTTTGGCAACTTTTTTTTTAAGTGCATAAATTTACAGGAAAATGAAGTTATTCTCAAATGTATTATTATTATTTGCGACCTTCTCGAACAAACTCAAAAGAAACCATTAATTGATGCTACTTTAAATACCGCTCTAGCTTAAAATAACACGAGCTAACTAGCTCTCAGTTTCCTCACAACTGGACTTGCAACGAAAATTCCTGGAAATTCTCATGTATTTAGTAATGAGTGGAGAGTAAAGTGCTGCAAATGATATATTAATGTAGTATATTGATGAAACAGGTTCTTTATATTGAATAGTTGGGTTAATCCAAGAATAAGCACCGCAAATCAATTTAGGGTGCTTTTTCTTGGATTGGGGTCGAACGAGGGTGCTTGTTCTTGGATTGATCTAAAATCCATCAAATAAAACTTTAAAACTAACGAAAATATTACGACTTAAACTAACCAATCGTCAGTTTTTATATATATATATATATATATATATATATATATATATATATATATATATATATATATTGACGATTGGTTAGGTTAAGTCGTAATATTTTCGTTAGTTTTAACGTTTTATTTGATTAGGTAATAGGTATACAATTTATGTGGCAAGATAGATTCATAAACGATGCTTTTGAAAGGATATGTGAGCAAATCGCCACACAATATACTTTGTAATTATGTTGTTCTAATTTTTTTTATTCAATATCCTTTTGAAACATTAAGTTATTGTTTGCAATATTTCAATATTCAGTCTTAATTCACTATTTTTATTTTTATTATGTTCTAATTTTTTTTTATTGCAATATCCTTCGTAAACATTAAAATATGTTTTTTTAAATTTTGTGTTAAAATCCTTCAATTTGGATTGAGGTCTAACTGGGGTGCTGTTTCTTGGATTGGGGTCTAACTGGAGTGTTTTTGCTTGGATTGGGGACTTTGGGGATGCTTGTTCTTGGATTGTTCCGAATATTTCATCCAATACTTCATGAACAAAAAGAACACAGATGCCCATATAAACTCTACAAAATCATAATTCATTTGCTTCAAATTATGTAGGAACTTATGAAATGTTCCTAAATGTCAGGCGACGCCAGGCTTTTGTGTATATATATATATATATATATATATATATATATATATATACTGTACAATTTGATACTTGTTTCGCTGTGATATGTATAATAATTAGAATATTTTTAACTGGCATAAATTTTGGAAATAAAACATCGCCTTACCTTATTTATTTATACATGAACTCTAATCTTCTTGGTTTTAATGCAGATTCTTCAATTACTTTGTCGTGCAACATTATATTCTTCTCTAGCGATATTACAATTTCTTTCTCTATGGCAATTCTTGCTAAACTAGACACCCTTTCCTCTGACATGGTATTTCGTAGGTACGTCTTTATTCTGTTAAGCGTTTGAAAACTTCTTTCCGTTGACACACTGGTTACGGGGACTGTCAAAAGGAGCCGAATTAATTTGATCGCTTCAGGTAAGGCTGTTTTAAGTCCAAGGTCAAGACAAAGCTTTAAAATTTCTTTTGCATGTTTGTACTGACAAAAATCGGAATCCTGATAGATGTATTTTAATTCTGACATTAAAGCTTTTACGTCAAACAGATTACTGTACTGTAATGTAACAGTTATATACTGCAAACATTAATGAATTCAACTGCTCAAAAAAGGAAAACTCCTGAATGCATTCAAATCGTTCCTTCAAGGCTGTTACAGAGGTATTCAGAATGCTAAAGTAAATTTCTTTAAAGTCTGTCACTTTTCCTCTGAGTCTCTTTGTAGGGGAGGAATGGTCGGACAACTTACTACGTCACATGTTTTTTTAAGAATTTCATTATAACTTTTGTCATTGATTTTTCCTTCCAGAAAAATAAAAAAAATCATTAATTTTCTGTTTTGCAAATTCCATGTCCTCTACTGTAAAACATCAAATCGTTTTTCAGCATTGCTAAGCAATTCTTCAAAGCAGCAAATATAAAACATAAATAAAAGTCACCCAGTTTTGCGTAAAGGTTTTCAGCCTGGTTTAAACTATCTTCATCCCACGAGATTTCATCATTCAAAATGTCGTACCACCTCGCATGCAACGCGTTTGACGGCACCACGTGAAGTCATAACAATAGCTCTGTTTCGACGCAGATGTGACAGATTTTATATAAAATGAACACTTTCCATATGTTGTGTATTAAATTTCTTAAAATTTACTGTACTATGCAAAAGTAGAATATATAGAAATAGCCAACTGCCAGTATGATATGCAAATATTGCTTTTAAATGTTTAGTAATTCAAGATGATAACATACTGTATATTTGGCACAGCAGCAAGTCGTCAGGCATATACGAATTTGCCTGACTTCGAACATTAAAAACGTGGTTATTCGGTGGATGCAAAGTTATAAATCAATTAAAATACTAATTAACTTTACGTATAGCGAATATCCAAGTGACTTTATAACATTATAAATAAATCATAAGATTTACATCATAACATGTTTCAAAGAGAGACGTCAGGCTTAAAATTGTTTGCCTGACAAGACGTGGAATTGTGCATTTTTATGCGAGTTGTAAGGCTTTGTTATTTGAGAAGATGCATAATAATACAGTAATAATTAACTTTATGTACAGTCATAGTGTATATGCAAATAGTTATATAATCTTATTTATGAATCCTAATATGGTTATTATAACATGTTTTATAAAGTAAAGATATCGGACTCAAAATTTTTAGCCACATATCTTCCCTCTCTTCCCGCGTCTCTCTCCCCACCCTCACTGGGGAAATGGGGTTTAGATGAAAGAGGGATGGATGGAAATTTTTAGCCTGACAACTTGACAAAAGATGGGATTGTTTTTTTTTTTATGTTAGTTTTTTTTAAGTCCCTAGCAGGAGAAATAACAGGTCAGGCTCAGCCTGGCCTGCCTGACCTCCTCCGTCACCACTGATATATATATCAGTGGTGATGGAGGGCTCATGAAAAAGAAAAATTATAGTATTTGTCATTTACCATTACTTATTCGGATTATTGTGGATTTAATTTTCCCCAGAAGAGTTTCTTGTTCCATGTACGGTCGGTGTGTAACAAAAGTTTCTCAAGGGACCATTCTGAGTTGTATCATATATATATATATATATTACATACATATATATATATATATGATATAAACCCACAAGGAAAAGGAAGTGATTCCAAGGTCTTTCGTGTATTCAGAAGTACACCTCGAGTCCCTGACGAAGTGTACTTCTGAATACACGAAAAGCCTTGGAATCATTTTTCCTTTTCCTTATGAATTTACATTATTCATTCATTTCACGTGTTTAATTGTGAAATTCATCATATATATATATATATATATATATATATATATATATAATATATATATAATATATATATATAAACCTTACCTTACAACCTTACAAAGGTTCCGCGCGATGATTTCTCATTTCGCGAAGGTCAAGCTTGTCGCCCCTCTTCTCGAGTTGGCCTGGTGAAGTAGTGAGTTGGATTCTTGCGCTCTCCACCTCACATAGCCAGGTACACCCGGCTCATCGGGGATTGTTCTGAGCCAGGCGTCTAGTCTTCTTTTGAAGATTTCCACTGCAACTCCCTTCGTGTTTCTTAGGTCTTTGGGCAACTGATTAAACAGTTTTGGTCCTCTCACTACAAAACTATTTTCTTTCAGGGTTAAGGATGTTCCCTGTCTCGCCTTCAATTTGGGAATACGACACAGTCTATCGCTTCTACTTTCCACCGTTGTTTGGGGAGTTATGGGATTCAGAGTAAGATTAGGGACTAGTTTCTCCATTATTTCCAAGTGTAAATAATGGTGTATCTCTCTCTTCTCCTTTCCAGTGAATATAAGTCTAGTTCTCGTAACCTTTCCCAGTAATTTAGTTCTTTGCACCCATATATATATTATATATATATATATATATATATATATATATACGGTATATATATTCCGACTCGATAAAAAAAAATGTATTTTCTCATATGATTAAGAAAAGTAAAGAAATTTTTCACCGAGTGCTCATTATAAGCACAAATTTCAAAAGTCCACGAAATAAATATTTCGTTACATTGCAAATAAAGGTGCCAACTCCTGATAAAATCGGGCTCACTATCCAATTTGGCTAATGCACTTCTGCACTCCATACAAAATCCCCGTCCTTGAACCTGAAAATAGTGGGGGGGGGGCGCTATATTCGCGTGTTTGTTCATTCAATAGATCTTCAATTTCTTCAAGCATCTATGTTTAATTTGTCTTCTGGCCTTCAAATACTGGACAGGATTTATTACCTTTGAACTTATTCAACTTCGATCTGTTGTAGACGCAACATCTTCAACGGTTCCTTTACGTTCCACAGAATTCATAGTTTAGATCCGTTTCAGTGATAACGACAGTTCAACAATTGAATTGGTGAAATTTCTCATTCTAAAAGGATACAACGTTACACAGTGTTCGGACGTTTTTTTCTTCCTCAGTATATATATATATATATATATATATATATATATATATATATATATATATATGATACACACAGACCGTGCATGGAACAAGGAACTCTCCTGGGAAAATTAAATCCATTATAGTCCGACTTTGCAGATAGCTGGTGAGGGAAGCTATATTTTTGGGGCTCTTCGCGAATGACCCGTTGCCCACGTCTGGCTAACATCATGAAAAAGAAAAAACTATAGTGTTTGTCATTTACTATTACTTATTCGGACTATCGTGGATTTAATTTTCCCAGAAGAGTTCCTTGTTCCATGCACGGTGTGTGTGTATCATGAAAAAACCTCAAGGGACCATTCCGAGTTCAATCATATATATATATATATATATATATATATATAAATAAAAGCAAACAACCACAGGGAAAAGGAAACACGAAGTCCGAGCGCTTTCGTGATATATTCACATTATCATTTCTCCTTGATAATGTGAATATATCACGAAAGCGCTCGGACTTCGTGTTTCCTTTTCCCGTGGTTGTTTGCTTATTAATAAGATCACGTGTTATTCTGTGATTTTAGTGCATATATATATATATATATATATATATATATATATATATATATATATATATATATATGCACTAAAATCACAGAATAACACGTGATCTTATTAATAAGCTTATATATATATATATATATATATATATATATATATATATATATATATATATATATATATATATATATACGGTATATATATATATATATATGAAAATTATTTCACGAAAGCAACACGTGAAAAATATTTATGATGAATAAAACCACGAAGGAAAGGAAACACAAAATGGTGCTCAAGCGCTTTCGTCTAATGACATCCTCAGGAACACTGAAGTACATAAAAGGGTTACAGCCTATATATAGGTTACAGAAAGAAAAAAAATAATAAATAAATAACATACATACACACATATATATATATATATATTATATATATATATATATATATATATATATATATATATATATACAGGGTGGGCCGTAAGTTTCCATACATAGGAAAAATAAACATTTTTTTATGGACAACCATTTTTATTTATATAATATGCTCTACATGGTTGCCATTGTTTTGAAAACACATTTCAATACGTGTTCCCCACTGTTGATGAACACGCATTAGCACAGTTGACGTTATGCTTGTAATGGCGTTGGTGATACGTTCCTTTAGATGATTTATGTCTCGTATCTTTTCCTGATACACCATGGCCTTCAAGTGCCCCCAAAGATAGAAATCAAGGGGGGTGAGATCTGGGGATCTGGGAGGCCACTCCACAGGACCACGCCGACCAATCCAAGCATCCGGAAACTGCTGCTGATCCAAATACCGACGCACGTGAAGACCATAATGAGATGGAGCTCCATCTTGCTGGAAGTAAACTGGGAAGTTACCTTCCTCGTTTAGCAGGGATGGGAAAATCTCTTCTTGCAACATGTTAAGATACCTTTCGGCATTAAGATTTCCACTGACAAAAATTGGTCCAATAATTCTGTCACCCCATAAACCGGCCCACACCATCACTTTACCGGCACCTTGCATCTTCGTCGGACTCAGCCAGTTAGGGTTAGCATTACTCCAATAACGTATGTTTTGCCGATTAACCTCTCCATTGACGTAAAAATTTGCTTCATCAGTAAACAAGATCTTACGTCAAACGCATATTCTTAGGGTATCTGAAACATAAAAACAAACGTTTAATTTTTCCTATGTATGGAAACTTACGGCCCACCCTGTATATATATATATATATATGCAATAAACGGAGAAGTAAAAATTAAAAATTATTAAAGGATCAACAGAGAGGCATACATATTTGTAAGGAAAAATATCGATTTTTAGCACAAGATCAAATGAATTATAAAAATACAAATTTATACTGGAAATCTGCCCGGGTTTTAACACTCTGCCTTTTATGGTCAAGTTTCGATATATATAAAAATAAAATGAAAATTAAAAGTTAATAAAGTAGCATACAAGTTTACCAAAGATTTAGCGTTCTACCCTTCTTATCTAAATCTGTTTTGAAGGAATTCTTAACAACAGGATCGAGTTGAAAAAGACCTTTGCTTATGTTGAAGTTATTTGAAAGTTGGATAATGGCAGACTCAAGAATATTTCTATTAACAATGTTGCTAGAGTGGAATAAAACTGAAGCATTATTCCAATCAATACAGTGGGATAACTCTGACAAATGGACAAAAAGGGCACTGGACAACTGTCCTGTTCTAACGGAATATTGATGCTGTTTTATACGTGTGTGCAAATCCTTTCCCGTCTGACCTATGTAAAAGGAATCACATTGTTTACAACCAATTTTATAGATAATGCCTGAATTATTGGTAGGGCTATTTTTTACTATGATATTTTTCACAATATTGTGATATGAAAATACTACATTAATATCCAAAAGTTTAAGTACATTAGCAATGCCTAAAAAGCCCGGGAAAAATGGACGTACTAAAATATTTTTTGACAAAGTACGAGTGTTATTATTGACACGATAGAAAGTTCGTTTTGCCTTGTTGAGACAAGATTCCATAAGCGCAGATGGATAACACAGATCATTTCCAATACCGTTGATTTTTTCCAATTCGGCATCGATGTATTCCGGACTGGCGATCCTAAGGGCGCGGAGAAACATTGATGAAAAAATGGCCTTCTTAGTGGGGGTGTCATGTCCCGAGTAAAAGTGTACGTAGGACAGATTGTTTGTTGTTTTCCGATAGATACTAAACTTAAAACCTGGGCTTTCCCTATGTACACGCACATCCAAAAATGGGATTGAATTGTCTTGTTCCACTTCTAAAGTAAACTTAATGGAGGGGACTTGATCATTTAACTGAAGGAGGAAGTTATCCAGGTCACGATTCATGGGCCAGATACACAAAATATCGTCGACGTACCGCAACCAAGGGATTCCGAGAATCCTGGGGGTTGGCATCCCTTGGTTGCGGTACGTCGACGATATTTTGTGTATCTGGCCCATGAATCGTGATCTGGATAACTTCCTCCTTCAGTTAAATGATCAAGTCCCCTCCATTAAGTTTACTTTAGAAGTGGAACAAGACAATTCAATCCCATTTTTGGATGTGCGTGTACATAGGGAAAGCCCAGGTTTTAAGTTTAGTATCTATCGGAAAACAACAAACAATCTGTCCTACGTACACTTTTACTCGGGACATGACACCCCCATTAAAAAGGCCATTTTTTCATCAATGTTTCTCCGCGCCCTTCGGATCGCCAGTCCGGAATACATCGATGCCGAATTGGAAAAAATCAACGGTATTGGAAGTGATCTGTGTTATCCATCTGCGTTTATGGAATCTTGTCTCAACAAGGCAAAACGAACTTTCTATCGTGTCAATAATAACACTCGTACTTTGTCAAAAAATATTTTTGTACTTCCATTTTTCCCGGGCTTTTTAGGTATTGCTAATGTACTTAAACTTTTGGATATTAATGTAGTATTTTCATATAACAATATTGTGAAAAATATCATCGTAAAAAATAGCCCTACCAATAATTCAGGCATTATCTATAAAATTGGTTGTAAACAATGTGATTCCTTTTACATAGGTCAGACGGGAAAGGATTTGCACACACGTATAAAACAGCATCAATATTCCGTTAGAACAGGACAGTTGTCCAGTGCCCTTTTTGTCCATTTGTCAGAGTTATCCCACTGTATTGATTGAAATAATGCTTCAGTTTTATTCCACTCTAGCAACATTGTTAATAGAAATATTCTTGAGTCTGCCATTATCCAACTTTCAAATAACTTCAACATAAGCAAAGGTCTTTTTCAACTCGATCCTGTTGTTTTGAATTCCTTCAAAACAGATTTAGATAAGAAGGGTAGAACGCTAAATCTTTGGTAAACTTGTATGCTACTTTATTAACTTTTAATTTTCATTTTATTTTTATATAAGCACACCGGACAAAAAATTAGTCACCCCTCTCAGAATGTACCTAATAACGTGTGACGGCGCCTCTGGCCTTGATAACCGCACGAATCCGGCGAGGCAGAGACTCTACGAGGTTGTGCATGTACTGAACATCGATTTGCTGCCACTCGTTCATCAGCCGGTCCCGAAGTTCCGCCAGAGTCCGTGGGTGTCTATTCCTGCGCTTCACTTTCTGTTTCCAGCCTGAACAACACCTTCGACGCATTCAGGATTAAAGGCTTCATTGGACCTGCGATGTACTCGTCGCCTCCCATCATTGGAGAACAAACAAAAACGGGACTCATCGGACCAAATTACACGTTTCCAATCTGCCGCAGTCCAGTTTTTGTGCCTCTGAGCCCATTTATAACGTGCCAATTTGTGACTTGCTGTTAACAGCGGCCTCTTCCGTGGTACCCTGCTCCAGATGTCCATCGCATGCAGTTCTCGTCGCAATGTCCGTTCGGAAATTGGTCGCTAGAGAACCTCATTGGTTTCTTGGAGCAATTGTTCTCTGGTTTGAAAACGATTTGCAGTTACTAGACGAGAAACATGGCGGCGGCCCCTATTGTCGAGAATTGTTTTCCGGCCACAGTTACGCCGTCGATTGTCAGTTGATTGCGAACTACACCACTCTTTGTAAACTCGCTGGACAGTACGCGTTGACACACCAACAAATTGGGCTACTTCAGACATTTTGTGTCCGTGGGCTCTGCCAAACACGATGGCTCCTTTTTGCCACTGAGTAACGTCTGCCTCACGACCCATTTTGCAGACTATATCCAACACACACTTTGTTCTTCACCACCTCACGAAACAGATCTAATCCTGTGTGCTACGTCACCGCTACTTGTCACTTACCAATGCTAAATCAGCGCCCTCTGTGTGACCTTGAATTTCCTACTATCGGTGCTATTAGGGGTGACTAATTTTTTGTCCGGTGTGCTTATATCGAAACTTGACCATAAAAGGCAGTGTTAAAACCCGGGCAGATTTCCAGTATAAATTTGTATTTTTATAATTCATTTGATCTTGTGCTAAAAATCGATATTTTTCCTTACAAATCTGTATGCCTCTGTTAATCCTTTAATAATTTTTAATTTTTACTTTTACTTCTCCGTTTATTGCATATATATATATATATGTAGATATGTATGTATATATATATATATATGTGTGTATGTATGTATGTATGTTATTTTTCTTTTTTTTTCTTTCTGTAACCTATATATAGGCTGTAACCCTTTCATGTACTTCAGTGTTCCTGAGGATGTCATTAGACGAAAGCGCTTGAGCACCATTTTGTGTTTCCTTTCCTTCGTGGTTTTATTCATCATATATATATATATACACACAATGGCGCTCACATGTATTCATACAGGGAGTATTTCAGTTATATTCTCCCTTATCTTTTGTACCATGCATAGGATAGTTATGAAAAGTTACCGTTCGTTTGAAGAAATTGAACGAATAAAAAGATTAGTTTAACTCCAACATATAGTGTAAAACATTTAAAGAATTTGAGGAGAAAAGAAATTTAATTGCAAATGTTTTCATAAATTTATGTACAAAAATTATTTAATACTTTGTGTGTCCATCTCAGGCTTGAAGAATTTAAATTTTTATCGGTATTTGGCTGTTTATTGATTAGAGACTGTTGGAAATTCTGAAATATAGAATTTTCTCTTTGAATCTCATGGAAGACGGATGACTGTATGTACAAGCCATCAGTAAGCAATGGGTCGTCGTGGGAAAGAGCTGTCTGCGTATCCAGAAATCCGTTATTGCTGCACACGAGTCTGGAAAGAGTTATAAGAAGATAGGAGAACAACTTCGAATTTCATTTACGAGTGTTGCTGCAGTTATAAAGAAATGGAAAGGCTTGGAACAATGAAAACTCTACCCAAGATGTGGACGACCTCGCAAGATTTTAGAACATATGGCTAGACGGATTGAAAGGATGGCTCCCGCAAATCCACGAATGACTGCTGGTGATATTTCCCAAGCATTAAGACTATCTAAGATCGATTCCCATCCCTCTACTGTACGTCGTGCATTGAGAAAGAATGGTCTGCATGGAAGAGTTACACGAAGAAAACATCTGCTACGAAAAGCGCACAAAGAAGCTCGTTTAAAGTACGCCAAGGATCATCAAAATGATAGATTTGCCTTCTGGAAGAAAGTTTTCTGAACAGACGAGTAGATGAAAATTGAATTATTTGGGAACAACGAGCAATCGTATGTTTAGCGAAAATTAAATAGTACGAGGAAAAAAACATCCTTCCTGCAGCTAACCATGGTGGTGGTAGTTTGCTTCTTTGGCGGATGCTTTAGTGCAGTAGTTCTTAACCTGGGGTTAATTATCCCCGGGGGTTAATTCTGCCTTTTTCGGGGTTAATTTCAAGTTAGTCATAAATGTTTGTCCAGTTTTATTAAATAAACCATTCCTCAGATCATCTTTTGTCATTTTTTTTACCACTTTTTGTGATTGGGGGGTTAATTCTAAATTCCCTGGATAGCTCTAGGGGGTTAACATTGATAAAAAGGTTAAGAACCACTGCTTTAGTGCTTCTGATCCAAGAAAGCTCGTTATCAATGAAATCTTAAATTCGAAGAAATATCAGGAACTTTTAGAAGAAAATGTATTGCCTTCAGTTCGGGAGGTGCGAATGGGTCGCAATTGGGTTCTTTCTGCAACAAGATAATAATCCAAAACATAAAAGTAATAGCACCATGAAATGGCTTCAACAAAATAATTTCAAGCTTCTCGAGTGGCTCAGTCAAAGCCCAGAGCTTAGTTTAATCGAAAATTTATGGTTTCATTTGAAAAAAGTTGTCAACGAGAGAAGCCCTTTGAATGTGAATGAATTGCAACAATTTTCTGTAGAAGAACGGGCGAAAATTTTACTTGTGCATTTCAATTTTTTAATTTTTCCCAAATTCTTTTGATGTTTTACATTATATGTCGCAGTTGAACTAATTTTTTATTTGTTAAATTTTTTCAAACGAACGATAAACTTTTCTTAACTATTCTACACATGGTACAAAAGATAAGGCCGAATATAACTGAAATATTTCTGTTCAAATATTTATGAGCGCCGCTATATATATATATATATATATATATATATATATATATATATATTATATATATATATATATATATATATAATAATTATATATATATATATATATGAAAATTATTTCACAAAAGTAACACGTGAATAATATTTATGATGAAAATAACCACAAAGGAAAAAGGAAACAGAATAGTGCTCAAGCGCTTTCGTCTAATGACATCCTCAGAAACACTGAGGGTCCTGAAGATGTCATTAGACGAAAGCGCTTAAGTCCTATTCTGTTTCCTTTTTCCTTCGTGGTTATTTTCATTATATATATATATTATATATATTATATATAGGATGTGCACAGATGTGCACAATGTCTTTTCCCGATTATAAACTTTAATAATTACATGAAATCCAAAGAAGACCCAGTAATGTTTTGTTTTGCATGTTGTTGCATAACACATCAAGTTTATTACGTTTCTCATTAAGTCTCATACCATATCTCTCGTGACACTGTTCATGGCATTGCAAATCCTTACACGAAGAGTGTCAATGTCAACAACAGGAGTATGGTACATATCCTCACAGGAAGAAGTCCAGGGGCGTGATAGCGGGGGATCGTGGAGGCCATGGCACTGGCCTAATCCATCTTCCGGGAGAAGTTGTGTTCAAGAACTCGCGCACTAACAAACCCCAGTGTGGAGTGTGGAGTGGTGCTGTAAAATGATGGATGGTTGAAGGTCTTCCAACTGGGGGGGGGGGGGGGAGGCTATAAAGAACTCGAGCATGTCCAGGTACACTTGTGCCGTACCAGAGTTGGAAACGGGTCACCAACCTCGACCCGTAACTCGTGTGACCCATCCAGCACCTGATCCGTGACACATTTAACTCACGACCCACTGACACAGCAAAAATTAATATCGCTAAATTGACTGAAATATTGCTAGATCGGAAAATATGTATAAGTTTCATAATAAGCGGAAGTTTTTCTGAAGTCATCGTGAATCTGGCTACCTCTGTAGTTATTTACTTGATTATTCGTTCATCTGTCTGGTTTTACTGTTTTTATGGTGTAACCTTTACTGTGTAATTGCATCTTAGCTTTTAGTGTATTAAAGGTACACGGGTAAGCTATGACAAACTGATATGTAGATTGTAGAGCCCGGATGTTCAGGCAAAATGTCATAAATGCTTTTCTTTCTTTTTTTTGCATATTTTTGCGTTTACAGGAAAAAGTACCTTTTTCGTAATAAAGTGCCTAATTTGCCTTTTTTCCATGATTTTTTAGTATTATTTCATTAGAGTCCCAAGATAGGCCGATCAGTTTGTTATATATTTCAATTACATATATACGGAAGAGATGCTAATGACCTTAGAGGATAAGACACTGTTGCATTTTTGGGACGTCTTTCGACAATTTCCAAAGAGGAAAGAGAAGCAGGATTGACAGATAAGACGGTCACTGTTCCGAAAGAAAAAGAGTGACTGCAAAAATTAAGAAACTGCAAAAACAACATCAGAAAAAATATTAAATGATAAACTGCAGAGTATAGATTGCGTCATACAGAACCGAATTGAGAAGCATACCGAAAAAAACAACGACGACGACGTTATAGAAGCGATAAAGGTTAACTCAAAGTACAGTACTTCTATAATTTTGCAAAAAGGAAGTCGAAAAACCACACTACTATCGGACCTTTGAAAAACGAGAACAGTGCTTTATCTGATGATCTAACAGAAGTATCTGAAATATTAAGAGCTCGGTACGAATCATCTTTCAGTATCTCAAAAACTGACAAACCGATATGCGATAGAAACGCGTTCTTTGAAGAAGAATTACAAGGGGAAAATATAACGGACTTCGACTTTACGACAGATGATATTACACAAGCTAGAGGGAAACTAAAAGCACACTCGCCGGCAGAACCGGACAAATGGAATGCCACATTGATCAAAGACTGCAAGAATGCAATCGCTGAGCCCCTATATTGGATATGGAAACGATCACTAGACACGGGAGAAATACTGGGCATCCTGAAAAGAGCGAATATGGTTCCAATATATAAAGGAGGAGATCGATCCGAGGCCAAAAACTATAGGCCAGTGTCGCTTACATCTCATCTCACTAAAATATTTGAAAGAATAGTAAGAGAAAAATCTGACTTTTTGGAAACTCGGGAAAAAATTAAATGATAACCAACATGGATTCTGGTCAGGCAGATCATGCCTATTACAACTAATGGAACACTACAACAACAATATTGATGCACTTGAAAGTAATGAAAACTATGATGTAATATACACAGACTTTGCCAAAGCTTTCGACAAGTGTGATCATGGAATTATAATACATAAACTGAAATATATGGGCATAAGAGGAAAAGTAGGAAAATGGCTATACAATTTCCTTAGTGAGCGGCGGCAAGTCGTTACAGTTCAAAGAATATCTTCATTAGAATCAGACGTCCTCAGCTCCGTACCACAAGGAACAGTATTAGCTCCATTACTCTTCATAATCATGCTACCGGACGTTGATGAGGATGTTACCAGAGACAGCACAGTAACATCCTTTGCTGATGACAAAGATTAGTAGAAAAATAAGAAACTCAGAGGATATAGGATCTCTATAAACAGACATGAACAGAATCTACAAGTGGTTGGAAGACAACAATATGAAATTTAACACTGAGAAATTTCAACTGTTAAGGTACGGAAAAAGGGAGGACCTAAATTCCATGGAATACTATAACCCAAATGGACATGAAATCCAGAGAAATACTAAAGCAAAAGATTTAGGAGTTGCAATGAATGATGATGCGAAATTTGAAACACAAAATAAGATAGCAGTAAACAGAGCAAAAAGAATAACTGGGCAGATACTGAGAACCTTTAAACGAAGGGATAGGAATATAATGATTCCCCTATTGAAAACACTGATCATACCCAAGTTGGAGTACTGCTCGGTCCTCACTTCCCCATATGAAAAAGAGAACATTAGCAAGCCAGAAGGAATTCAGAGAAGCTTCACAGCCAAGATCAATGGGTGCAAAGAACTAAATTACTGGGAAAGGTTACGTGAATTAAATCTATATTCACTGGAAAAAAGAAGAGAGAGCCATTATTTACACGTGGAAAATAATGGAGAAACTAACCTCTAATCTTACTCTGAACCCTATAGCCCCCAAAACAACAGTGGAAAGTAGAAAAGAAAGACTGTGTCGTGTTCCCAAATTAAAGGCTCGACAGGGAACATCCTCAACCCTGAAGGAAAATAGTTTTGTTGTGAGAAGACCAAGACTGTTTAACGAGCTGTCCAAGGAAGTAAGGAACACGAGTGGTGTTGCGGTGGCCATCTTCCAAAGAAGATTAGACGCCTGGCTCAGAATAACCCAAGATGAGCCGGGCGTACCTGGCTATGTGAAGTGGAGAGTACAAGAAACCAACTCTCTACTTCACCAGGCCAACTCGAGAGGAGCGGCGACAAGCTTGACCTTCGTGAAATGCGGAATCATCGCACGGAACAGTTGAAAGGTGTATATATATATATATATATATATATATATATACATATATATATATATATATATATATATATATATATATATATATATATATATATATATATATATATACACACCGTATATATATATATTATATATATATATATATATATATATATCGGTGGTGTAGTGGTTATCGTCGCTGGCTACGAATCTATCGGCCCCGTGATCGGAACCCGATAACAGCAGGCTGACAACCCAGCTGTTCATTCTTCCACACAATAAATTGGTTGGTAGATAAATGGGTACCCTGGGTAGCCTAGTGGCTAAGACGCTGCGCTGCTGTTGGGGCGTGGTTCGGCTTCCACGTTAAATCGTAGGCCTAAGGTGAAGTGACAAGCTTGACCTTCGTCAGAATGAACAATTCGGGCGGAAGCAAAACAAAGGTTAACCAAGGTGTGTGTATATATATATATATATAAATATATATATATATATATATATATATATATATATATATATATGTGAAAGTGAGCGTGCATAATAATATAATAATATTTTATATTAACCATTTTTTAAAATTTAAATCCTTGTCATTATTGTGTAACCAACATTTTCACTACCTACTGTTTTGTTCACTATAATGGTGTTCTAATATGTACTACATCCCCCCCCTCCCCCGATTAACGAACGCTCGCTGTACGAATTTTCGAAGTTACGAACAAAAAAATTTTGTCCGAAGGCTTGATTTACGAACGAACGAAAAATTCGAAGTTCCGTAGCATCAGCAGATGTCTGAAGGTGACTGCAATATCTTTGGTCGTAGTAAATATTAATAAAAAATAAATTTAAACCATATAAAATGTTTTAAATGTATTTAAGACCTTCATAACTGAACAATATTCACTAGAGTAAAGACAAAATATTTTGTCTTTACTGTTGTGAATGGTGTCTGCCATTAATGGTTGGAAGCAACATTAATCATTACAGTTTTACTTAAATGCATTTATTTTTCATATTTCTATATACTGTATTTCTTATTGTAGAGATCTAAAAACATTGTTTACAGCAAACACTGTGGGCAAAAACATGTTTGTGTAGCATTTTAAGACGTTCTTGGGAAGTGATTTATGTTCGTAGGAACTTATCTCAACTTTTATAATGGGAGTCAGTGGGAAAATAGGGTTCGATTTACGAACGGGTTTTCATGAACGTAACTCGTTCGTAAATCGGGGGAGGACTGTATTTATACGTGTTTAATGGTATTATTCTCGATTAAACTTTAGTTTTGGAAATTAAATCATTGTTATTATGCGTAACTAATATTTGCATTACCTACAGCTTTGTTCACTAAAGGCGTTGTTGTAATATGTATTATGCGTATATAAAGGTATTATTCTAGATTAAACGCATTTTGAAAGCAAATTTATAAATGTCTTTTTGGGATGTTTTACTACCTATTTTGAATGTTTATTTTGCCTATTTGCCTGCCTTTTTTAAACGTTTTTAATGCCTAAACATCCGGGCTCGAATGATATGTAACTATGACTACAAGCTGTTGATACGCAAAATCATACGAATTTTTAAAATTGGACTGGAAATTTGTGTCCCACCTAATCACAGCATTAACCCACCTTGACCCACCTTGACCCACTCCCGGGTCAAGCGGGTCGACCTCATGACCCGTGACCCACCTCGACCCGTCTTCAATTCACTCCCGAGTGACCCGCAGACCCATTTCCAACTCTGGCCGTAGCATTCTTTTCGGCAAAGAAGAATGGGCTTATCGCCCTATCATGCATTAATCCACGACAAACATTGACAAGAAAAAAAACTTTGTGTTATGCAACAACATGGAAAACAAAGCATTACTGTGTCTTCTCTGGATATCGCGTAATTAAAGTTTATAATCGGAAAGGATTTCGTGTACACCCCATATATTCCATATCCTATTCCTACTATCAACGCCAAAACAACCTTGGTTTAACTTTCGTTGTTCTAATGCTATTCGCGACAGGAGCCTTTCAGAAGATACCGTCGCCATCCAATTACTGACTCTCACTTAGCTTATATTTCAGCCCGGAATCGTTCAAAATCTGTTCTTTCACTCGACAAAAATTCCTTCATCAGACAAAAATATGAAAACTTATCCAATTCTAATTCTTCTCGCTCTTTCTGGCATCTAGCTAAGAACCTCTCCAGCAACTTTACTACTACTACTTTCCTTCCTCTATTCCATTCAGACTGCTGTTGCCCTCTTTTCTCCTAAGAAAGCTGAATTCTTCGCTCACATTTTCGCCTCCAACAAAACCCTGAACGATTCCAGTGGTGTTCCTCCATCTCCTCCTCCCTCTGATTTAATTATGTTTTAAATAAGAATCTCTTCCAAAGATGTTTTTTTTGCCCTATCTGGGTTCAACTCTAGGTGTCCCTCCTGTTCTCAAGTCTGGAATCATAGGGCAAAATGATAAAAACGGCAATAAAAACGCCGAACAGACTTTTGGGGATTGTTTGTGAAATGAGCGAGGATGGTAGCGGCTGTGTCATCGTCGGTGGATGTCCTCGGAGGTCCACTGCGTGGTTTATCTCCTATGGATCCCGTTTCCCCGAAGTTTGCTACAAGTTTGCCGACACAGCTGTAGGTTATCGGCGCGCAGTCTGGATGCAATCTGTTAAATTCCTCAGCGACCTCCCTCTGACTCCGATTTCCTACGAGCAGAATTACCTGGATGCGTTCTTCTTACTCAAAGACATCATGGGCACTTGCATAAACGGAAAAAAATGAATTACTTATTTTACCCTATGGTTCCAAACTTATGGGACACCCTGTATATATATATATATATATATATATATATATAATACTGTACTTATTTATTGTTGCACAATTGTACGTTTATTGTTTTACACTATGAAGGTATGCATCTGATGTTCGTAGAAGAATGAATAGACGAATAAATTCATTAAAGAATAAATTCTAAAGATGAGTTAATCAGCATTTAAACATTATATGAAAAAGATGTATTTGAATTTGTAGAGAAACCTTAAATAAGTATAAGAAGATGCGAAGATCAGGCCAATTTACTGTAAAATTAAATGAACATTTATTAAAGTTCAGGTTTTAAAATAAAATTATATCAATTTTTGAGTAAAAATAATACATTTATATACGGTAATGTGTGTGTATATTTTAATGTATGTATAATACATTAAAAATGAATACATTATAATAATGTATTCATATATACAATACGTACCGCGTAAGACTTTATGGGCCTATCAACACCTACTTCGTGTAAGACCCAAATACGAGTGGGATTCCATCACTAGTCATTATTTCAAAGGAACCTATTCACATTTTTTAAATCTTTTTTTCGGCGTTCTGAAGTCTGCTAACTAGTCTTTATGGGCCCAAGGTGCATCTTTCTCCGGATAAGGTCACGCGCTTTAAACCTTTAATTTGGTGGTGTTTGTATCGTAAATCAAACGAATAAACCGTTACAGTCTCGTAACGAAAATGTGAGAGTCGCTGTTTGTCTCCATGAGCGTGAAAATGTAACAGTCATACCCGGGAAGTGGGTCAATACTATTATTACAGTCAAAATTTTCGAAGTTCTTCAGTAAAAAACCTGTTCGAAATATTTGATGTAATTTAATTAAGTTGATACCGCATTCGTAACATCATAAGAGATAATGCCTGAATTTTTTTAATTTTAAGAAAGAAAAGACTATTTGATAAGTTCGTAAAGGTTATACGTTGATGTTAGAATGAGTCTGTATTTATATACTCGTAGTTTTAAATGGATTTTAGATTGAAAAATCGACTCTCGTAATGATTTCACCTTTTTTTCGTGCGTTCATTTTTTGTATAGGCCATTATACGATGGCATACAATGTCTGGGTGTATTTTCATTCATAGTATTTTCATCACGCATCAGAGTACCGAACGTTCTTTGTCCATTATCGTGAATATACTGTAAATCACTGACTCGTAATGTTTCGATTTGAGGTAATTGGGAGTGCGCTCGGCTCCATCTTTGCCTTTCAACAATAGTTTAATGTAGACAAGTTTGTCAACTATATATAGGTAATTTCCTTACTTACGTGTTTGACTCTGCTACACAAAACCTTCAATCACAGTTTTTCAAGGAAGTGGTAAGATTTCTGACGATGATCATTACAGTTCTGAAACTGCTTTCAGGAAGCTCATAAATTGTCCGTGATTCACTGCAATTATGGAATAAATCGCTCCAATTTCAAATATTAAAGTGAATTACAAAAGCTTTAATGACAAAATTATATAACCATACACGTTTATTCTCGTATGCGTGTAGTAGTGGAGTGCAATAACACACACACACACACGTGTGTGTGTGTGTGTGTGTGTGTGCATCTCAACATAAACGAGATACCGACTCTTTTAAATCCATGTATCTAAAAATGAATTAACCAAACCTAACCTTTGCCATTGAATTGAGAAGAATGCTTCTGGCGCAGTTGAAGACTCGAGGGGTGTTTTCTGTTTAGTCATTAAATAGTGAGGCACTCGCTAATCTAGCTTAACCAAACCTTAACTAACCTAACCTAGCACAACCTGATCCAATCAGGACAAATGTATCTTTTATCCTATATACAGTAAAAATGTCTAGACATTTGTTTATGTAATTCGTTTAATGTTCCGAAATACCCAAAGTGTTACCTCGCAAAAATTACCCCACTACACCTGTGAATTATCACACACTCTACCTCACTATGTCTAGTTGCCTACACACACACACACACCTATATATATATATATATATATAAATCAGTTCTTACTGTGCTACTTCGCGATATCAAAATATGCATCCTTTCCAGAATCGATCCCCATTCCAATTGCGACAGAAAAATGCCCTCGGGGACTAAAATCCTGTTTCGAATTTGAGGTTGTGAAGAGTCTGCATCCTATCAAAAGATCAAAATAACATAAAGTATATTAGAGTGTGTGTCACCCAGTTTGGGGTTTACAAAAACCTCCTTTACAAAATTAGGTTTTATTTAGTTTTTACTCGTATTTCATATTTTTATTCTAAAAAAACACGTGACAAAAACTCAAAATTTTCGGCCAAGGCGGGAAAAAAAATTTGATGAAAGTCACTGTTCATAGCCGCGCACTACTTAAGTAACTCTACCCATATATACACATATATACAGGGTGTACACACATTGTCTTTACAACTTCTCTCTCAAATAAAAATATTAGGAAACAAGGTACATATACCGTTTTTGCGCCATCTGTGAGAGAAAGTAATAAAGTTTCACATAACCTCAAACACACTCAACATGGGCACTATTTGTCACACGTAAGACGTCCAAACGGTATTCTATCTCCATGTACGTTGCAATATTTCAACGTCAACTCTCGCAACAGCAGCAGCAATTCTGGTCTTTAAATCGTCGATGTTGGCCAGTTGTACAAGCAGTCTTTTACATAACCTCATAGACAATGTTGTCTGGTGATCTGGCCGGCCAAGAGATGGGCCCCGTACGGCCAATCCACTGATTTGGGAAATACATGTTAAGGGAATTTCGTACCAGTTTCGTAATTTGTGTGCACCCTGTACAATAATCTGACATCTGACAACTACCACGTGAAACTATTACTTTTTCTCACAGATGGCGCCGGTATGTGTACCTCGTTTCTTAATATTATTATTTGAGAGAAGTTGTAAAGATAATTTGTGTACACCCTGTGTATATATATATATATATATATATATATATATAATATATATCTATATATAATATATATATTATATATATATATATATGAGGCGTTCGGAACCAAACTGGCGAAGACGCCAAATCTATGTTTCGAGTAAAGCACAGTTAAAGTTGTGAAACAGTCATCAAGAACCAAAGGGGCAAACACGCCTCATGTATTTTTTGAGAAAGTTGTGGAATCCTTATTTTATCTATTCTGCTAAAAATAATGAACGACATGATCGAGAAAGAGAGAGAGAGAGATCGTAATTGAAGAGTAAAATATTAATATTATTATCAATATACACAAGTTATTATTACACTTACCCGTCAGTAGTACAGAATATCGTCGTCAGGATCATGATCATCTTCCATTTGTGCTTCAGAATTTGTGGCAGCCTCCTGATCAGAAAAAAGGTCCAGGAAGTACTGCTTATGTGGCAAAGGCAAATAGGGTAGGAGACTTCTGACGTCCTGAATTTTTCCAGGGTTGTTGAGTTTGACAGGTTTGTCATACATCAGCGGCAGGTTAATGTTGGCCAGGTTGAAGCTAGGGGTATGTTTGGTGGACCTCCCTTTCTGTAGCTTAACTTTAACGGGCTCCACCCAATTATAGACAGGCATGATGGCAAACCCTTCCTTGTAGGCTTCACTGTACTCAAAGATCCTCCCCTCCTTGAAACTTACACTTGTGGCATATCGTTTTGTAATGGCATCCTTCAGAACATTATAGTTGAAGAACTTTGACCTGTGCATGTTAACGACACGAAGTGGGTTTGATTGTTGTGCTTTTGTTATGAGAAAAAGCATATTGGTTCTTTGTGTACACATCGCTGTGCCTTGTCTTCTTCTCAATATTTATTCCAAAATTCACGGTTGCACGGGAGGTAGGAGTGTCCAGACATCAGAAATACGCGTTTTATGTGGGTGAAGCGACCCTCGTGAATCATTCTGAGACATGCCAGAACCATGTTGATGTTCTTGTTTGTTTTGACCTGGACAGTTATCACTAGAAAGTACCATCTTTTTCACTGCACTGTCAAGTGTTGCAAGGTACTCTAACAAACAGGAAACTATCTCACATGACCTACGTTTACCTTCGGTTTCATCCCACAAAAGCATTGTTCCCTGGCCACGTTTAATGTCGTGAACACCATAATTATATGTTCATAGTTTCCACTTATAGTATTGAATGCTAGCCATGAGCTTTGGCGTGGGAAGAATTTGCTGCAAGAGTGTCATCTTTGTGATCCTTGTAAGACTTAAGCATGGTTTGTGACGTCTTCGCACGTCTTTCGTGTACCATCTTTTCAGTTTCCAACTGTTTGATCCGAACACTGTCTTTCTTTTTCTAGGTATCCAATTTCAGTTTTGATTCTCTCACAAACATTGCATGCATCATAATTTGGAGGTTCAAATCTTATATTGAACTCAGTATCAAATACTTCACGATAATAGTTTTATCAACAGGTTCGGCATTCTCATAATTTTCGTTCATCCATTCAACATACATGCCATACAGTTCCACGATAGAAAGGCTGGTGGGGAGATGTTTACGATGTGGGTTTTTAGCGCGACTGTAATGGCTGGAAACGATAGGCAGGCTGGCTATGTGAGCACGAGCGGTGGTCCTTTTTTCCTCACTGACTTTGGTTTTTGGTGTATGTCTCCCTAGTGCGTTCTTTTCCACTGTCCCTGTTGGTGTCAATTTTGCAAGCGCAGTTCGCACACGCTTTTCAGTGAGCCCATGTATGTTTATAAAAACCTCCACGACACACTGTATGAGCAGTATTATCATACACAACAGTGTATTTTATTCGATGAAGTTGACGTGATGGCCTATCCTTTATACGGCACCACTTAACTTCCTCAGATGAAACTAGCTTAGAAATGTAGTGATTCTGCATGTCAAAATCACCTATTGCCCAGAATGCATCAAACATTTCCTTAATTTTATCCTCACCCAGCTTTTCCATACACCCACATTTACACAATGGGCCAATGACACGGGCAGCAATAACGCGTTTACAAGCACCAAGGCTCTGATATTCCTTTCCTGTGTTTCGCTTTTTCCTAGCAACGCTCTTCTTCCGCAGATCCACATTCTTTTCATGCTTCCTCGTATGGCTGGCCGATGTACTAGGACCTTCGTCACTCTCTCTGCAACTCATTATGTAATAATACTCCAGGAAAATCACCGAAAGAAACTGGAAGTATATGCTGACGTTCACACGGATAAACAAAACACGTGTAGTGTCTGATTCATAGAGTAGTAGGAGGATGCGTGAGAACGCTGATTGGCTCAGACAGTCACGTGATCTGAGCCAATCAGCGTACCGGCATGGCTGCTTCGCCTCTTTGGTTCCGACGATTTGCATCGTTTTCCAGGTTTTCGCACCATGGCGGCTTCGCCTTCTTGGTTCCAAACGCCTCGTGTGTGTGTGTGTGTGTAATTATATATATTGAGTCCAAAAAAAGTGGCCACTTTTTTCACCGGTCCAACAAAACCACAATTCCAAGGATAGCTAAATGAAACCGAAATCATATCTAAACCTTTTATATTGTCCTTAAATGAGAGGAAGTTTATTTAAATCGATCCGTAGTCTTTTCACACATTCAACTTAAACAATAGTTGTTAAAAAATAAAGTTGACGAGGAGTGTAAATAGAGATTTAACCGAACATTAAAGAAGTTTACGATGAACAAAAACAAACTGAATAAAACATTAACGCAGCAAATGTTCAATGTGTTCTTTATTATTATCAGTGGCCAATTGTATCCTCGCGCGCCACTGTAAAAATGGTGTTTTTATCGAGTTCATTCCATGCTGTTAAAATGCACTCTCGGAATTTGATTGATATCTTGAATATTTTGTCTTTGAATTTTGTCAACTAAAATCCCGTATGAAATAGTCATTTGGATTTAAATCCGGACTTTCATAGTCAACTGGGTTTGAATCCGGACTGTTTTATGACCAATCTTCTGGCGAGATAAAATCGGGCATTGTTCTTACGAGTATGGAATGGTGTGCCGGGACCAATGAGATGGAGCGCCGTCTTGCTTGAAAACATTTTCAACTTTATTTTTTTAATAATAATAATAATAATAATAATAATAATAATAATAACAACAACTATTGTTCAAGTTGAATTTGTAAAAGACTATTCATTTGAATTAAATAAACTACCTCTCATTTTAAGGACAATATAAAAAGTTATACATTTCTGGTTTATTTAGTTATCCTTGGAATTGTGGTTTTGTTTGACCGGTGAAAAAAGATGGCCAATTTTTTGAGACACAGTTATATATATATATATATATATATATATATATATATGTATATGAAGGACATTTTTGGTAATGGGAGACTATAAAAGTAATTTTTCTTAATTTCACTCGTATTTTTTTTAATTACTTTTTTTTTAAACAAAGTTATGTTTGCCTATTTATTTTCATACATTTAAAGAGAGCTCATTGGCTGGATTAATCGGTGTAGTGGCCGATAGGCCGATATTATAATCGGTTACCGATTACCAATTCTATGATTTAAATGCATTTTGCTTCTGAGGAAAATGAGTGCAAATGTGGTAAGCCTTTCTTTGATTCGTAAATGTATTTTAAGTTGAAAAGTTATTCCATATTTAAAGTGGTGAAATGGGTTAATTACTTGCCTAAAACTGATCCCAGTTCAGAATGGGCGCTTATAGTTCGGACGACAATAATAATAATAATAATAATAAGAAGAAGAAGAAGAAGGATGTTTGGAGCTCTTTGACCTTCGTAACGGCGAAAGTCGTGTGAAGAAGGGAACCTACACCTTTACGTGCGATCCAAACCACGGGTCGCTAGATCATCTGAACGCGGAGAACGGTCATTCACCCAACTACCGAACAGATCCAACTTCGCTTAACCTCGTAGTGTTGCGACGTAGCTAAGACGTACTTCGTACGCAAACTAAGGCATTTCGTAGTTTAAACTAAAGAAATGAGAGACGTTAGCAAAATGGCCAAAATCTTTATTCCACCCGAGTAAAAAGATGTTTATATGGAAATCATCAGAGTATTTAGATTTTTTTTCGAAAATGATAAAGATATACCATTCGCTTATCAAAGTCTGCAGTATAGGCCAATCTACGTGTCTACTTATTCGCGTGCGTATAAAACCTATTTCGCACTGAGTCTCCAAAACTTTTCCTAACTTACGTCTTCCTGTTTCAACTAATGATGGGATATAAAATACATTCACTGTTGGTCAGATTTTTTTTTTGGTTTTTGGTAATAAAAGTCAGTAAATTAACAAATTTATTGACTCGATATACTCTATTTAGAATCGTGTTGCTTTCCCCTTCAAATTATGTGAAACTGATACACTTTCTGGTATTCCATTGATGAGCCTTGACATTTGTTCTTGAGAACAATCATCGTGGTGTCTAGGTGTCTATTTACTTTTGTCAACTCTGTATATATGCGTGTGTGGTGTGTGTGTGTATACCGAGTGTCCCAAAAGTCAGTTTACCGAAGAAAATGTTCTCCTAAGGTGAGTTTACTGCAAAGAAAAAAAACTTGTTTCATAAATATATTTACAAAACATAAGAAAACAAAGAAAAAAAAATTTCTGAAACATATTTACAAAACATGAGAATAGTTTTGGTTACAATAACTGTTCAAAATGTCGTCCATGTTGTTCGATGAACATCTTGTGTCTGTCAACGGTTGACCGGCAAATTGCTTTACATAGTTCCTTATCATTGCTTAAGAGCTGGAATTCTTCACAAATGTAGTCTTTAAGGTCCTGAAGACATGCTGGCTCTTTGCTTTAAAAAAAATTGTCTCAATGATTAGAATAATCATCAGGAGAAAACATTTTTCTTGGTAAACTGACTTTTGGGACGCATATATATAGTGTAGAGTGATGGGTATAATGTCAAAGTGAATGAATTTTGATTTTTTGTCATTGTTCAGGTAGTGATTCGTTCATTATTCTTGGACCGAAGTCACTTTACATTAAAATGGAAATCAGGATATTAAAAATCGATCGTAACTGCAAATTGCTTTCGACTTTATTCCCTCGTCCAAAAAGAGCCATTTCTCCTCCCAAGTAATGAAGAATAAAATTTCACTCTCTTCACGACGACCGTCAGAATGTGCGTGTGAATTTGCGTCTGAAGCAATTATGAGATGACTATTTATCGTGCAATTTATTTTCCTTAATTAGACGTAGTTAAATAAATTTTGACTCGAGGACGAATGTCTCTGAAATAAGCCCACTTTGTCTCTTCTTGTGGCCCCTGTCATGTACTTGTGGTTCGCGTAATGCCCGCCGAAGACATTGCGCGACAGAGCTAGGATTAATGATGATCTTCTCGTCCGCAGTTTGGGAGTGGTGCAGACCAAGTTACAGAATTTCTTTTCATTTGATTTGCATTTGGGATAACTGGCACTGACCCTCGTTTGTGAGGGCTTAAACTGTGCCACGTGGTCACGATCAGCACCAAATGTTCCGTTATAGTGCGCGCACACACACACACACACACACACACACACACACACACACATACACATACAGGGTGTTTCAGGAGGAAAGGTCAATACTTCGGGAGGTGATAGTATCGGTCATTGTGAGGAAAAAAGTTCATATGAACATGTGTCTAATTCTGAATGGTTACGGAGATAGAGCTGTTTGAATCTGATGCGTGCGCAGCTCTTCCTCCCCTTCCTCCCCTATAACCTT
>JAJOZX010000494.1:337500-447500 GCA_023014485.1 Bathynomus jamesi
CAGTGATTCACTATAGTCACTATACATACTACGGAACTGGGTCTGAAGTTCTGACTTCTGAACGCTAAATTAAGTCACTCAATTGAGCCTAAATTTCTTACGCACGGACTAACACAAGGCTTTGAAACTGCTTTAGCCTTATAATAACATACTTACTAACACACAAGCAAAGATTAAAACTGGATCACAATATGATATATTTCATATGACGTCATAACAAAGTGCAGATTTCAAAATATGCCAAAAAAACACATTTTTACGTTTTGAAGCCGTTTTTTTGGCATTTTTTTTTAAATAATTGCTTTTTTCTTATATATATAGTTAATATATAGAAAAATAGACGTTATTTTTGTTTTTTTTACTATTTTTAAATAAGAAATGACTGACAATTTTAAGTTTTAACTTTTACGGAGATTAAAAGTCTGCGAATTATTAATTTTCCTTGCCAAGGTGTTATGAACGACCCGGGACCCCCCCCAAAGGCCCTGGCCCCGGGGCACTGCCCCGCCTGCCCCTAGCTAGCTCCGCCCTGAGTGTACGCCAGTAGAGGCCTCAACAGCCTCGATTAACTAAATCTGTGGCTTCACTCGACTTTCTGAATCCACACTTGGCAAATTTCTGCTGATGAGATGTGCCACTAGTGTTTCTCCATTCTGCCAGATCTTCAACTTTTTACTCAATCTTTAACCCTTTATGGTTTAAGGACTTGGTGGTAAACATATTGAAGTTATATTGGTGAACAAAACTAAAATTACTGCCTTTTTTTCATATACCCTACGTGTAATTGCGAGAAAGTGAAAGAATTTTAATTCTTTCCAAAAAAAATAAGGATTAAAATTAATCTAGAAGGATTGCTGCCCTTTACAGATGTATATGATTTATCGTACCCTATCATTTTAATCTTTTCAAAGAATTGGAATGGGTAAAAGTGACTTGCTAAGCAATTTTAATTAAAGGAAAGATCTGACCTGCTTAGCTGGGTTGTTTTACCGTGAAAGAAAATTAATTTGGACATGAGAAAGTAACATCTTTTAAACCATATGACCTTAAGTAGAGTCTGCTTATAGAGTGCCTTGTCAGAATAAAACGACCACCCCCATTAAGCAACGGAATGGACATGTGGCACCTTCTTCAAGTATGATGTCCTCCGGGTGATAGCATTCCATTCCGAAACAAAGACAGAAGGTTCTTATCTAGGGTGGATATGTAACTTTGTTAATTAAGGCGTTCTTCTAGGAACACAAGGTCAATTTTTCCGGGGTGTCAAATGCCTGCTCATACAGTAACAGCGCAACCACCAAATTTCACAGTAGGTTGTACCAACTTTGGGATTGAAACATTTCCACTGGTTCTCCATACCCAGATCCGTTTTCACGAAGCAAACTGCTGGAAACTTGATTCATATGAGAAGAGAAGAGAGTACAAAATCTGATTAGTTTTGGCGCTCTTCTTGTCTTCTCAGATGAATCAAGATTCCAGCAGTTTCCTTCAGAAGGACGGGTTTGGGTATAGAGAACCTGTGGATATGTGTTCAATTCCAAATCGGTGCAACCCACTGTAAAATTCAGTGGTTATTCTGTTGCGGTGTGAGCAGGCGTTTGATGTTTTGGAAAACTTGACCTCGTGCTCGTACAGGGACGTCTTAATTCACAAGGTAACATATCCAACTTATATCATTATACATTTTACCAGTACGTTCTTTTTCGTGAACCCAAACACCCACAAGAAGACGTTCCTCTATTGTAAAAGAATTTGTATTCGCCATGTTGAAGACTTTATGGCGTACGTCATTATGAAGCAAAGGGTTCGGGGTTCGCGGATTTCAACGATCACTGTAGCGGTTACCATTCTATCCCACCAGCACGCCATCAATAAAGGATTTGGTTCGGGATTCTTGTAGTTGCGTTTCAACTATACGTCGACTTATCTTTGTTCCGTTCGTGGGTTGGTGCGTGTGACTACGCACCCCCAACTCAGGATAGTAACGTGACCAATGATATTTTTAATTATTAGTTCAGATTACCTTTATAAACTTCATTAACTAAACTACAAGTAAGTAAATTAGTGTTTTTTTTTAAAATCGAACTGTAGTATTGAACTCGTGAATTTAACTTTTATAATATAAACTGCTTTTTTATGAAACACTATTTTTATACTTTTACTATTACGTTCATAGATTACTTTAACTTTATACTTAAGTTATATAATTCAATAGACAAGGTTAATTAAGCCTTTAACCGAAAATCAAGTAGGCCTTTTAAACGAGATGTACAGCTAGGGTCCCAGTCAAAAATAAAGTTGAGTCACTGTTATTAACTCGTCTTTATCTAGGCCTTACTTCCCACTGGCATGAATAGAGAAATTGAAAAAACATTAACAAAGGAGAGCAAAACTATCTTATTAAGATGAACAAACTGCTCCCAACGACTCAGTCTAACTCTGTCACTCCGTGTCATTCCGTTGTTGCGTGGACTTTTTCTTCGTTCAGATTTCATTGTTCCATTCTCGCTTGTCATGTTATCCGTTTTTCAATTATCTACGAACCTAAAACTTAGAAGACCATAATTTCGATAATGTTTTGTAATTTCCTAATTATTCTGTATAAGTTAACTAACTTTATTGGCCAATTTTCTGATATTTAATTGCTAACTTATACAGTGCGTTCGAAAAGTCTCTCCGCAATGCTATAGGAAATTGAAAAACCAATGTTTTCATTCACCCATGATTTAGTGATTTTATTACATAACCTTTTGATTTTACAGCATGTGTTGAAAGTGTCTTCCACCATTTTGCAGGCACAGAGCAACTCGTCTACACTTGTTGTCAAACACTTTTTTTTTAAAGTGTTGGTCGACTGCGGAGAGACTTTTCGAACGCACTATATAATTCTGATACTATTTAAAAACTAACCTATCTTGAAGAACTTGATTGAACAAGACTAGAGGAGGGTATCACGTGATACCAAACCTATGCCTGATTGGCTGAACGCGAATACGAGTATGAACCAAACGAAACCCGTTGTTCTTGCTTCGTGGTTCATATCGCTATTCTCGTTCAAATTCAGAATAGGCCTATTTCCTACCTTTTATAGTGTATCTATTAAACCTAACTTACATTTATACATTATGAACTGTCATTCTACATTCATTCATTCCATTTTTACGATCCCAACAGATCCCCCACATACCCTAGGCTAGGACGAAGGTGATTATCCAAGGCCTAGCTGCTTCTATTTAGCAAATTTGTGTGAATTCCTTCGTAAATATTCTTTGAAATACGTTCTTCATTTCTAATTCACGTACATTTCTAAACGACCTGATCACGACTTTTAGCCATCCCTGTGTATATATATATATAACCTTTGGTTAGCTTCCGCCCGAATTGTTCATTCTGACGAAGGTCAAGCTTTTCACTCCACCTTAGACCTACAGTTGAACGTGGAATCCGAAACACGCCCCACCAGCAGCCCAGCGTCTTAACCACTAGGCCACCCAGGGTACCCATTTATTTACCAACCACTCTTTTTATTGTGAATATACTGTATATATATATATATATATATATATACAGGGATGGCTAAAAGTCGTGATCAGGTCGTTTAGAAATGTACGTGAATTAGAAATGAAGAACGTATTTCAAAGAATATTTACGAAGGAATTCGCACAAATTTGCTAAATAGAAGTACTGTAGCTAGGCCAGAGGTCGGGGAACAGGGGTAAATTACCCCAAATGGGGTAAATTAAAAATTTTTGGGGGTAATGCGTGCGGTATGAGAGCCTCAGTGCTTGACACTTTGTGCTGATATTTTTTCCGTATATTTTTATTTTATTTTGTTACATAAATGTGGCGTTATTCTAAATTTTAGAATATTACGAATTTACGTCCTGATTTTGATGTATCAAAAATGAAACGGCATCATTTTTCCAAAACCTGAAGTGGAGATGTTTTGAATGAAATTCTTCAGTTCTTCAATCCTTTTTACTAATTTTGTTTGTGTGCTATTCTTATGCCAGCATGTGTGGCTTTTTTTTATTTCTCCATAATAATGGATCCAATAAACATTTTTTGAATTTGAATTTTTTGTATACCATATGCAACAATTTTAAGAGCAATTGGCTTGTTTTTGTTTACTTTGAAGTCTGGGGGTAATTTCATTTTACTCAAATAGATTTTTGGGTAATACCCAAAAAAGTTCCCCGACCCATGAGCTAGGCTTTGGATAATCACCGTCTTAGCCTAGGGTATGTGGTATGCAAAAATTTCGGGTCACCTGAAGATCAGCGCCCCCAGCCTTCTTTAGTTAGCTTTATAAGGCTAACTAACGAAAATATCACGACCTGACCTAACCTAACCACTCGTCAAGGGCGTACAGGTGACCTAACGATTGGTTAGGTTAGGTCAGGTCAGGTCATGATATTTTCGTTAGTTAGCCTCATAAGGCTAACTAAAGAAGGCTGGGAGCCCTGATCTTCAGGTGATCCGAAATTTTTGCTCATTCTTCTAAAGAAATTGTTGCAATTCATTTAGATTCGAAGGATTTCTCTTGCTTGCGGCCAGCTTTTTTCAAATCAAACCAAAATTGAGATCTTTAACTGGGCCACTCGAGAAGCTTGAAATTCTTTTGTTGAAGCCATCTCATGGTGCTCTTACTTTGCTTTAAATCGTTCTCTTGTTGCAGTACCCAGTTACGACCATTCATAACTCCCGAACCGAAAGCAATACATTTTCTTCTAAAATTTTCTGATATTTCTTTGAATTCAAGATTCCATTGATGACAACAAGCTTTCCTGGACCAGGAGCACTAAAGCATCCCCAAATAAGTAAACTATCACCCGACTAATTCGGTTTTGGTCTCGTCTGTCCAGAGAACTTTTTTCCAGAATGTAAATCCGTCATTTTAATGATTCTTGGTGTACTTTAAACGAGCTTCTTTGTGCGCTTTTCGTAGCAGAGGTTTTTATCGTGCAACGCTTCCATGCAGACCATTCTTTCTCAATGCACGACGTACAATAGAGGGATGGACATCGATCTTACAGTCTTAATGTATGTCAAATATCACCCGCAGTCATTCGTTAACTCGGGTTAACCTAACCTAGCCTAAAACAAATCAGTGTGTGTGTGTGTAAAATCTGAGAAAGCATAATGGACGACTTATTTGACTTTAGAGTTTTTAATTAAAATCTTAACGCGAATGAAATTTGAAAAAGAAGTTCTCGGAAGCTTTTAATTGTTTAATGATTAACCACTTTCGGCAAATCGAGAACATTATCAGTGCTCCAAAATTGCTCGTCGGGAGACGGAGATGTCTGCGCACTTTAACATGATTCTCTTCATTTCCTGCAATTTTGCAGCAGATATGAAAAATAAAATAATATAAAAGTTTTCCTGTTCTGTTTTGACTAAGAATTTGTGGTGTACACTGTACATAGCCAGAAATTCTGAAGAATTTCAAGCGAAGCAAGAAAGTCCACGGCTACATTTGATACAGATATTGCGAACAAATTGTTTACTGAAACTGCTTCACATTTGTGCGACTCAGTCGCTATTATTTCTTCATAGAACTCTCTCTCTCTCTCTCTCGCTGCGATACGAGGATTAGTTAGTCTTTAGACATTTTCTCGTATTTTAGTATTATTTCTGTATATTGCGTAGTAGTTTTCACATTTTGCCACTAATATATATATATATATATATATATATATATATATATATATATATAAGGAACAGCAAGACAAGTCCTTGAACGAACGTTTTATTCTCAACAAAGCTTTCGGTGAGGCTCTCGCCATCTTCAGTGCTAGAAATGGGAAAAATAAATTTACAAAATATGTAATGAAAACTATAATCAAGAGGTTGCAAGTTCGAATATTAGACCATTAAAACAGTTACTGACCTTATAATATAAAATCATTTAAAAGTAATTCACTAATTAATAATAATTAATCAACATTACAGATTACAGAAACAAGATATAAACTAAAATCGTCCATTCTCAAAATAGCACGAAAAATAACTAAAAATTCCGAACTGGTGGTTGTTGTTACGTATTTTTATTTAGTTGGTTGATTATATCAGGGTTGGGTCGATTAACTTCCAAAATTAACTAGTTAAGTTAATTTGAGATTCTTACCAATTAAGTTAAGTTAATGCAAATTTTAAAAATTAACTAGTTAAGTTAATTTTGAAAGTTAATCAATTAACTTTCTTTCTTGGAAGTAGTCTGTAGACTCATTATATATAACTAATCAAGGTAATGATAAACCTGTAATTATGTGGGATCACCTTGTATGTGTGGTTATCAATGTCTGATAAATTATATGTATTTTTTTGCATATTATACAGGGCAAGACAAAAGAATAATTTTTTCTTTAAGTGTTTATTATTTTTCTCCTTCTTATAAATAAATTAAATTTGTTTATGGTCTCAACTCAACTTTTCTCAACAAGTGTCAACGTTTAGGCATATAATAGTTAAAATGAAGCCAAAATGAATTTAATAACAAATTGTTTTCTAAACTATGTTTTATATTGTACACTATTGCAGACGGGGCACGGACAAAAACTCACCACTTAAATACAAAAGAGGACAAAAACTCGCCAGACAAATGTTTTTTGCGAAATACATACACTCTAGTCTAGATCTTAAGATCTCAAGATTTTAGACTCATTGTAGATAATTACTCTTCATCTTTCAAATTCATCTTTCAAACTGTTTATCTTTCAAATTGTTCTGTTTTTAACCAACCAACCAATATTAATTTTTCACCAACCTACCAATCTTTCGTTATAACGTATCCCGTTTTTATGCCAGTTGTTTTCTCAACTCCAACGTTGAAGGTCAGTTTATATCCTATTTTGGTTTTGCTATTTTTCAATGTTTTATTTTTTGTTCAGGTTAACTGTACACACTTGACGATTGGTTAGGTTAAGTCATGATATTTTCGTTAGTTAGCCTTATAACCCGGTTAGGTCAACTGAATGCCCAGTTAGGTCAACTGAATACCCGGTTAGGTTCATTGAATGGCCGGTTAGGTCAACTGTACGCCCTTGTCGATTGGTTAGGTTTAGTTGTGATATTTTCGTTAGTTAGCCTTATAAGGTTAACTAAAGAAGGCTAGGGGGCCCTGACCTTCAGGTGATCCGAATTTTTATATAAATTTTGTAATGTGTGTATATATATATATATATATATATATATATATATATATAAATAAAGGAAATCGGTGAAGCCACGAGAAAGGAGAACGTTTTGGATTTAATCTGGACAAATAACAACGAGATAATAATAAACAAAAAAGTAACGCACACAAAGTTCTCCGATCATAACCTCATCGATATACAATTGAAGTTAGCACCCAGAGGTCCGAAAACGCATCCTAGAGAGGCAGATGGAATATTTGAAGGCTTAAACATAAATTCAAAGAAAGTAAATTGGGAAAACGTAAATAAAGATTTAAAGGAGGTAAATTGGGAATTGCTACTACACGAGAAGACTCCACAAGAAATACTATGTATAATAGAGACGGAAACCAAACCTATAATACTGAAACATATTCCAGAGAGACTGGAAAGAAAACGTAGCAAGCTCGAGAGGAAAATCAGGACTCTATTCAGGCAACGAAGACAAACCGTGAAACATCTCCACAGATGTAGAACTGATGCAAAGAGACTCAAACTAGAGAGGGAACTTGGCGAAATAGAAATGGACCTAAAGCAAACATTCATACATAAGACAAACGAGGAGGAAAACAAGGTAGCAGAAGACATAAAAAATAACTCAAAATACTTCTACACTTTTGCGAAAAGGAAAATGCAGCGTAAGGAGAGTATTGGACCGTTGATAGACGGGGAGGCCGAATACACAAATGACCCGAAAGAAATAAGTGAACTGCTTAGGGAACAATTTAAATCTGTTTAGCACCCCTAAGTCCGAGATGGAAGTGGAAAATCCAGACGAGTTTTTCGACATTGATACAGATCAACCAAGAACAAATCCCGGCACAAACCTATTAATGGACTTCGAGTTCACGGAAGGAGATGTAATTACGGCCTTATCACAGATGCGAGACAATTCAGCGCCAGGGCCAGACACATGGAGTGCCACATTTCTGAAGAAATGCAAAGAGAGTATTGCAAAACCGCTATCCTTACTATGGAGGAAATCACTCGACACAGGACAAATTTCATTCCCCTTAAAGAACGCGAACATTGCCCCGCTATTTAAAGGTGGTAACAGAGCAATGCCCCAAAATTATCGGCCAGTGGCTCTCACCTCACACCTTATAAAGTGTTTTGAACGCATAATTAGAGGCAAAACTACCAACTACCTACAAGAAAGACTTATACAACCCAAATCAACATGGCTTCAGGGCGGGTAGATCATGCCTGTCACAGCTACTAGACCACCAGGAGAAAATATTAGGAACATTGTGTCGAGGACAAAACATTGATGTAATATATACTGACTTTGCTAAAGCCTTCGACAAATGTGACCATGGAATCATAGCACACAAACTTAAGGATACAGGAATTACTGGAAAGCTAGGAAGGTGAATATTTAATTTCTTGACACAAAGAACGCAAAGAGTGGTGGTAAACTGAGTTCAATCGGAAGTCTCGGAAGTCGTGAGCTCTGTCCCACAAGGGACAGTATTAGCTCCCTTGCTGTTCATAATAATGATTGCAGATATTGATGCAGATATTAAGGACAGTATTGTATCATGCTTCGCAGATGACACAAAGATATGTAAGGAAATATTGAACGAAGATGACATAAGAAAACTACAAAACGACATTGAAACATTATTCCAGTGGGCAGAAGACAACACTATGAAGTTCAACGAAGAAAAATTCCAACTTCTAAGATATGGTAATAACAGAGCTACAGAAAAAAGGGTACAAAACTCTGCAAGCCAAACGGATAACACCAAACCCACAAGTCAGGGATCTTGGAGTAATAATGTCGTCGGATGCAGAATTCAGAGAGCACTATAAAATCAAAATCACAACGGCTAGAAAAATAATGGGAATCATCTGGAGGAGCTTCCGCAGCAGAAAAGCAAACATCATGCTCAAATTATGGAAGAGTCTAGTCCTACCAATAACTGAGTATTGCTCAGTACTCACAAACCCACACAGAAAAAGAGACATTGCGAACATTGAAGCTATACAAAGGACTTTTACGTCCAAGATAGAGGAAACTGAAGGTGAAGACTACTGGTCTCGACTACAATCCCTGGAACTCTACTCTCTTGAAAGAAGGCGCGAGCGGTACACAATAATATACATATGGAAAATACTTCAGGGCTCTGTCCCTATCCTCAGAAATGAAATAGAAACAAACTGGAATGAGAGAAGAGGCAGATTTTGTACGGTCCCAGCTGCGGTGGGACAAGGAGCCGTGAAAACGAGGATGGAAAATACCCTCAGAATATGGGGCCCAAAGCTTTTCAATGTCCTTCCAAAATATTGCAGACATGTTAACTATCACGATTTTAAGTCAATCTCACGGTCTCATTAATAATAATAATAAAATCGGGGGTTGAATGTCTCAAACTCCCTTATCTGAGATAGTTTCCAGTTATCAAAATGAGGCACATTGAGAAATCTCACGAATTTTCATACTTCAAGGTTGACGTCTCTGCTATTGACACTGAACATAATCCAGATTCCTTACCGACAATAGTCAAATTAGACACGCAAAATATATACTTCACTTACAAATTAAACATGCTTGTTAACTTTACAGAAGATGAGGTTCTCAAACCTTTGATCTCTTAGCCTATTACATTTCACTCAAAGATAAAAACGGCATTTTTATAGGAAAATTAATTAAGTTAATCATTTTAATTTGGAGATATGTTAAGTTAAACTTTTTTAAAAATTTAATTAGTTAAGTTAAATTAATTAACTTAATCGATTAATCGGCAAAAAAGTTAAGTTAATTAACTGAATTGACCCAACCCTGTTGATTATATATATACTATATATATATATATATATATATATATATATATATATATATATAAAGAATAATTATCGTGATGTAAAATAATGAAATTACAGTAGTAGTAGTTACAGTAGAATTTACAGGTTAACAAAGACATTAATATCCACTCTGGGCTAGTCCAAGAAAGAAGTGGAAAAAGAAAAGATAAACAAACTAAAATAAAGACTACTCTCATACCATTTGGTGTTCCTCTGTTTGTCCCGACAAAATCCTTCTCATGAAGCATTTCAAATTTTTCTTTTGAGCAGGAAAGGGTTTTCAGTATGGCCACCGTATTAGCAGGAATTAATCTTAGTTCAAGAGACCTATCGGTGTATGCATGGCTGTATACGTTTTACTTTGGGGCCACGCCGTGCTTGTATAATGGTATGTATTTATAAGGGAAAGAAGTCCTTATTAATTCCAGTACATTTACTCTTCACGCATCTGGACAACTTCATTTCAGAGTGTGACGTTCTCGCAGGACACGCGTTGCTGCGGATCTTTCTCTTCACTTGGATAAATACTGAATAGATATATTGGGTGGAGAATACAATAATAGCGTTGTAACGTTAGAATTAAATATATTTCCAGCCTTTGTTTTTTCAGTAATGTTTAAAGTAAGCTGAAATGGAATGTCTTACCTTTTAGGTAAATGACGTACCAATTGCTAACTTCGAGGTTAAGCTTAGCTAGCTCGGACTAAAATTACTAGTTTTTATGTTTAGGCCGTTCGGTGTAGCTTTGTTCGGCAGCTACGGCGTGGCCCCGTCGCAATACTTCTTCCCGTTCCACCTCTCGTTTGATCAGCGAGGTTCAGTGACGTTAGGTCTGTTCATTAGTTGGTTGGGTGACCTCCCCTCGCGTTCAGACGTTGTAGCGATTCGTGGTTCGGATCCTACGTAAAGCTGTAGGTCCCCTCTGTCGTATGACCTTGGTGTTGGAGGTTAAACAACAACATCGAAAAATTAATACAACGGTCAAGACCTACCACAACTTTCATTCATTCTCACACCTGTGCATAGTCTTGTTCACACTTCTTTACCTTGTTTTCCCCTCATACTCACCCACACACTTTTACTCCTACATTCACATTTTCACTCACTCTCACGATCCACTCCTGTATTTTCTTCCCCTTCTATTCCACGAATAGGTTGACCTCTATTTTTGTTTGATTTTAGTAAGTTGTGGTAAACGTTACGGTTGCACTGATTAATCGGTAGGTAATCGCCCAGTCGGCCTTTTGACCGATTAATCGGAGCCAATTAGTTAAGAAATGTATTTTTGTATTTTCTCTTAGGTAATAATCGGTTAATCTGGTGATCTAGCCAAAAAATCTAATGACTCTCCAGAAATCTCATCTCCAGCAAGTTCCAACATAAAGTTGGAAAAAATTTTATACAACTTTCTCCATTCCCTTATATTCGTTTCAATGCTCCCTCTTTTGTTTTTTTAACTCTCCATTTCCTTTATTATGCAAAAAAAAAAAAAATAATAAAAATACAGAAAAATATATTCAAAATAAAAGCAAAAAATAGGAATCTTGTTTTATTTTTTCATAAACAACTAAAAACAAACTTTTACTCAAGCCCTTATTGATGTTGTTGTCATATGTCTGGTTTACCCGACTTAGACTGAAAATATATTCTGTTACTCCATTCCTCTCAAAGGAAGAATCAATCATGATTAATCAACCTAAGTAACTCAAATTCAACTCTAAAATTAGAATATTAAACATTGCTGCAACTCTAAAATTAGAATATTAAACATAAACATTGCCTTTTATTGCAGCCAAGAAAAATATTTCGACTTTATTACATCAACATTCAACAAGCCTATATAGGCTAAGAAAATTCAGATTTCAATATAACTAATGATCATAAAAACGACGTAAAACAACAGGCCACTTACTAGACCTAGTAATTTAAATTAAACACACTCAAATTGTAATGCAAAAACATTAACATTTCTCCATTTTCTTGGCAGTCTTTTCGTCATAGGTTCAAATATATTTCCACCTGTACTAAATATAAATAGCCTTTCACTTTCAACAGAAGATGGTGGTGCACATATTTCAATGCCAATTTGCTCAACAGAGGTAAAGTTACTTTACTGTTCCTCCACCATAGAAAGGGATCTTCTTCTCTTCCTAACAAGGGCAAATTTAAATAACGATTTATTTATTTGTTGTAAGAAATAAGGGGTCCCGCGTCTTAAGGTACCTAAGCGCCAAAATTAAAATTCGTCAGAAATCGCCTCCAAAGTTCAGCAATATTCTGGCAATAGTATCTGTTATTAATTGAGCTAGAACGTTCATTTTTGGCTAAATTAGAGTTCTAAGTATGCTAATGAAGATGTTGAGTTTTTGGAATAGATTTTCATATTTTATATATATATTTTTTTAATTTTTTTATTTTCTTATGCCAAACTTTGGGTGAACTTTTGGCTGGCGATAGAGGTGAAAAAAGTAGTTCGCTTCATAGGGTTTTAAACCATACTTCGTGTCGTAAGGTCATTATAACCCAAACCACGCGATAGAGGAAGGGTGAAAATAGTGATATCCATCAAAAACACATTTTCGCCTGTGGTGGCGCTTAGGTACCTTAAGATGCGCGACCCTTCAAATGTTTTGCTTCATTTTGAGAGATGTTCTTCTCTGGATCACGAGCTGACTTAAGTCTTGATCTTTGTTTGTTCTTCTTCCTGGTCTACCTCTACCATTTCTGCTGTGGATGAACTTGCATTGACATTTGCTATCTCGTCAAGACATTCTGAGAGGCTTATGGAGGCAATCTCTTTTTCAGTGTCAGTGTCACGGTCTTTTTCTGGGTCTTCAGTAGGATCTGAGGAAGAATCCCCCGAAATATCACCTGTTCCATTATCTTTGTCGAATTCCTCTAACACCCACTGCTTGATTGATGATTCTAGACCATTTTTTTGGAATTTTAATTTAAATCTAGGATCTAGAAAAGTAGATAGGCACAGATTTTTCTTCTAAGTATTTATTAAACCTTTCCATTGATGCTTTGAATTCATCAATAGTGGTAATGATGCCACTGAAGCTCTTACTATTGAGAACTATGGATATGAATAACTTGAGTGTAAGGAGTGTAAGAATTATAATTGATGTAGTAGACTCCATTTTACTTGCTTATTTTGTGATATCTTCAAATGGCTTGAAGTTGAAAATTTTTTCCCATTATGTCCCATTGATATGCACTTGAAGAAGCTATGCTATGATCTACACTCTACAGTATATATGGCCAGGGCTTTGCGTTGCTCTAAATTTCTTTCCAGCATATAAAATGTGCTGTTCCTCCGAATGGACACGTCTTGAATTAGTTTATGGTTTTTCAGACTTAGCTGTTCTTGTATTATTGTCAGTTTGCTTACTGCAGATGGTGAGTGACTGAAGTGAGTAACAATATTTCTGCTAATTGCTATATCCTTAACTGCTCGCTGTGAAAATATTGAATCATTTATCAAAAGCTGTAAGGTGTGTACAAAACATGATTGTGACTGGAGATCACTTTCTGACTCCGGCCAGCATATTTGCTCCTGAATCTCTTATTATTGTGTGAATTTTACTTTTTGGGAGATTTGAAAGCACTTGGTGATTATAAATTTCCTCACTTATTCTTTGTGCAGTGTGTGAGCCAGGGAAAGGAATGACTCGTAAAACTGCCCGTTGTTCTGAGATCCAATGACCTGTCAGGCTAAAAAATGGAAAATTAATTGTACTGGCTGTCCAAACATCAGAGGTTAATGATATATAAGTGGCACTATTAATCAAATTTTGAACTTTTTCTTGTACTTTGGAGTATATATCCGAGACAATTTTTTCTGAGAAATACTTTCTGCTTGGGATACTATAATTGGGACAGGCTCGGTTCAACACTCTTTTAAAACCTTTATCTTCAGTTACAGAATATGGTTGGATATCAAGATCAATCATTTCTCCAATCCTCTTATGAAGTTCTTGCGCTCTATGATCATTAATATCCCAAATTTTTTTCCTTGTCAATATTTCTTGGATTGTAATTTGTAGCCTGAGATTTAGAGGGACTATCGCCACTACTACCTGCACCAAAACTTTCGGTATGGCTTCTCTTTTCAACACTTTGATTTATTGCTTTCCTTTTTTATCTCTTCAGAATGTTTTTTTTTCTTAAATGATTCTAGTGATGCTTCGGCCGAGCAGGAGTTCTGGCCATTTTAGAAAACCTCCTGCTCCGGCCGGAGGTCTCCCTAAACTAGGTGCCAAGTACACCAACCCAATTCTGACAATTTGTTTTAATTCTATAAAACCTCATTTCTGCACCTATCCGAATATTTCAGTTCTCAGATGACTGTAATAATAATTTATTTTATGAGTGATCAGTGATTGTATTAAATAATTGATTTGATATAGGCTACTTTACTCAGCATTCAGCAAGACATCATAAGTTTCATAACCTGAGGATATTCTGTTCAATGGGAATTTTTAGAGAAATTAGCACACACGAAGCAAAGAAAGTCGACTTTTATAAAGTTTGTTATTAAAGACTTAATAATTTAAAATAGCAGGACTATAATATATAAACCCTAAATATCAGGTCATCCCATAAGTAATGTCGTTCTTTACGATAGATTAAGTTTAAACTAGTCCTACTCGGTTTAAGCATAAATTTTCCGAAGGTTGTATCTAAGAGATCTATCGTGTTTCGCTACATACTTTATAGACCTTGACCAGTGAAGACGTGTGTTTTGCTTTATGTGAACCCCTCATAAATATGGCGGTATCAGAAGAGCATATCAGGCATATAATGCTTTGAGTTCAAAAAAGGGAATAGTGCTACTGAAGCAACGCGAAACATTCAGGACGTTTATGGCAACGATATTCTGCATGTGAGGAAATATCAAAGATGGTTTCAAAAGTTTAGGAATGGTGACTGCTGTTTGACAGATGCAGCACGCTTTGGACGCCCTGCTGAGTTTGATGATGACCTGCTGTTAGCCGCACTTGAAGAAGACAATTCAACAACTGTCGAAGAATTGGCCCAGAAACTCAATTCATCCCCGTCCACCATCCATCGACATTTGCAACAACTCGGGAAAGTGCCTAAGTTAGGAAAATGGGTGCCACATGAATTGTCGGTCGACAATCTGAGGGTGCGGGTAAACATTAGCACAGCTCTTCATTCCCGTGAACTCCAAGATCCGTTTTTGCACGTTTAGTGACTGATGATGAAAAGTGGATACTGTACCAGAATGTTAAGCGCCGTCGACAGTGGGTTTGTGCCGGAGAACCAGCGACACCACAGCCAAAACCAAATCTTCACCCTCGGAAGGTGTTGCTTAGTGTTTGGTGGGATAAACGTGGTGTAATACACTTTGGAACCTTACCACACAAACAAACAAACAATCACCGCTCAAGTCTGTCAACAACTGGATCGATTGAACACCGCACTAAAAGAAAAGAGACCTTCTTTGGTTAATCGGAAAGGAATAGTGTTCCATCACAACTCACGTCCTCATACCGCTCGGATCACTTCTGCAAAAATTGAGGAGCTTGGGTGGGAAAAACTTCCAGAACTTGCGCCTTCAGATTATCATCTCTTCAGGAGTCTGCAAAACTATCTTGACGAGAAACATTATACTTTTTTAGATGACCTGCACACCAGTCTACGTTTTTTTTGCCTCCAAAACCGCCTGAATTTTATAAACATGGCATTGAAAAGCTTGTAGGACGTTGAGTGTCATTGATTCCGATGGAAAATATACAGTATACTAGATTAAAAAGTTTCAGTCGAGTGTTTTTTTTTTTTTTTGTCCTTCAAATGTCGATCTAAAAAACGACATTACTTATGGGATGACCTGATAGATGAGACGACCACACACACACACACACACACACACACACACACACACACATATATATATATATATATATATATATATATATATATACTTCAACTTTGACCCCCGTTACGTTTCTGAGGTCCTTAGTAGGGTGGATCGATTTTACATTTTTTCGATTTCCATATTCTAATAGAGACAAAAACTTGCGCATGCATGAGAAAATAGCCTCTGCAAAATCTTAGCTTAATAGGTAATCATTTTCTGCCCCCGGCAGAGCGATGAAAATCATATTTTAGTAGTCAAAAACGTATTTTTCTTATAATTTTTAAAATATTTCAATATGCGTGTGTTATTTCATGCCTAAGCAACGATATAAATGCTATGGGAAATATATAAATGCATTATTTAAGACAAAGAGCCGATCTGAAAATATGTATATAAATTACCTATTTTTTCAACATTTGACGTTGTTGCCGGGGGCAAAAGATATTAACGTAGGACAACGCGCTTGGAAAAACGATCATATGAGGTCTTTTTCATCGACTTTATAGTTATTAGGAATAATTTTGATGCATATTGAAATATTTTAAAAATTATAACAAAAATACGTTTTTGACTACTAAAATATGATTTTCATCGCTCTGCCGGGGGCAGAAGATGATTACCTATTAAGCTAAGATTTTGCAGAGACTATTTTCTCATGCATGCGCAAGTGTTTCTCTCTATTAGAATATGGAAATCGAACAAAATGTAAAATCGATCCACCCTAGTCCTTAGGAAGCTGGTTGAAAAGTCTTGGCCCCCTGACAACCAAGCTATTTTCCTTCAGGGTTGAGGAGGTCCCTTGTCGTGCTTTTAATTTGGGAACACTACACATTCTGCCTTTCCTATTTTCCAGTGTTGTTTGAATGGTAATTGGGTTTAGTTTTAGGTTTGGTACCAGTTTTTCGATCATTTTCCATATGTAGATTATGATGTACCTCTCTCTTCTTCTTTCCAGTGAGTACAGATTTAGTTTACGTAGTCTTTCCAGTAGTTGAGTTCTTTGCAGCCATCAATCTTGGCTGTGAAATGCCTTTGCGTTTCTTCTAGTTTATTAGTTTCTTCCTTTTTATATGGGGACGTCAAAACTGAGCAGTATTCAAGTTTTGGTATAATCAGTGTTTTTAGCAGGGGAATCATTACTGTCCTGTCCCTTCTCTTGAACGTTCTTAGAACCTGTCCGGCGACTCTTTTTGCTTTATTTATCGCTATCTGATTTTGTGTTTCGAATTTCGCATCATCTGTCATTATTATCCCGAGATCAATCGCTTTCATGCTTCTCTGAATTTCCTGTCTATCTGGAGCATAATATGCAGTCTGTTTAAGTTCTTCTTTTCTACCATATCTCAAGAGCTGAAATTTCTCGGCGTTGAATGACATGTTGTTGTCTTCTGACCATTTGTATATTTTGTTCGTGTCCCTCTGCAAGGCCTCCACGTCATGTACATCGCTGATTTTTCTGCTGATCTTTGTATCGTCTGCAAAGGATATTACTATACTATTGCTGTTTACTCCTCTGTCTATGTCTGTTAGCATGATAATGAACAGGAGTGGGGCCAGTACTGTCCCTTGTGGTACTGAGCTACGTACTTCCGATTCTGATGATGATATACCTTGAATTTTGACAACCTGCAGACGATCACAAAGGAAGTTGTAGATCCATTTTCCCACTTTGCCTGTTATTCCCATGTCTTTAATTTTATGTCCTATTATACCATGGTCACATTTATCGAAAGCTTTAGCAAAATCTGTGTATATAACATCGTAGTTGTCATTGCCTTCCAATGCATCTAGGATATTGTTGTAGTGCTCTATTAGTTGTGATAGGCATGATCTACCTGATCGGAATCCATGCTGATTTTCGTTGAATCTTTCCCGTGTCTCCAGGAAATCATAAATTTTCTGTCTAACTATTCTTTCAAATACTTTGTTGAGGTGGGACGTCTATGACACTGGTCTATAGTTCTTTGCTTGAGATCTGTCCCCTCCTTCATATATAGGGACAATGTTTGCTCTTTTCAAGATGCTCGGTATTTCCCCAGTGTCTAGGGATCTTCTCCATATCCAGTATACAGTAAAGGTGTAGCTATTTCATTTTTACAGTTTTTAATCAATAGTGCGTTCCAGTTGTCCGGACCTGCAGCTGAATGTAGTTTCATTTGTTCTATAGCTCTCGCTACATCTTCTGGTGTAAACTCAAAGTCTGTTATATACTCTCCTTGCAATTCCTCTTCAAAGAATGCATTTATGTCGGGTATCGCTTTGTCACTTTTTGGGGTACTGAAAACTGATTCATATTGAGCTCTCAATGTATCAGATATTTCTTTTGGATCGTCGGTTAGTTCATTATTTCCCGTCCTTAAGGGCCCAATAGCGGCGCGCGTTTTGGTTTTCCTTTTTGCATAGCTATAGAAGTATTTTGGATTTTCCTTTATTGCTTCTACCGCCTTTTCCTCTTCCCTCTCTGTATGGTCCTTAATATAAATAATTTTATATTTCATCAAAATAGTAATCAGTAGATCTTCAAAACAAATTAAAATTTAAGAAAATAATTACTGTAACCGAATGTATATGTTTCAAGGTCACTTTTATGACACACACGCACACGCGCACACGTCCAATATCTTTCAATACTGTAGGCTAATTAACTTATGTAGACCATACAATACTACCATAGTTTGATACTGCTAATACGGGTATGCTACGTTTTGGCGCGGCCGTTTGGGCGCCAACCCATTTTGGCGCCAGCCCTTTTAGCGACGGACGTTTTGGCGCTAGGAAAAAAAATGATTGATTCGTCATTATGCAAAGGTATAACTCAAAAAAAGTTAAAACTGTAATGTAAGTTTATTTTAAAATTAGGTAGGCCTATAGCTTAAATTTTTTTAAAACTGTCATGTAACTTTATTTAAAAATTAGGTAAGTAAAATTTTAACTAGTTATTCATTTGGTAATTATGAGCAAGGCCCCTCAAGTACTCGACAGCATCTATGTTTTCACATCTACGAACAATTTCTTGTATTCTTCTATCTGCATCTCTATACTTCTTTAGCTTTTGCCGTGGTTCATGTCCAGCTACTAACCGTTCATAATATGCATCTCTACCTTTCTGTACTTTACGCAGTCCATCTATTAATTTCTATATTGTGGGATGTTGCATGCCAAGTTCGTATTGCAATCGACGGTGGGCTGCTTCCGCATGATTGTTTGTGCGGTCTTCCCCGTCTAATGTTCTTTGATAAAGGTTCCAAATCTCGGGGAAGAATAGAGGAGCTCGTCTTCCATTTCCTCGTCTGTTCTGACGACCAACATATGTATCTTCAAACCAGTTGAGTAAACATTGAAGTTCTTGTGGCAACTCGGTCGCTCGAGGATTCATATATTCGTCGATCTTGTTCAAAGGTACGAAAGCAAGGGCAATAATCATTTTGGCTTTTAACGCGAAGTCTGGATCGTTGTTATACAGATTAGTGAAACCCAAAGAAGCTAGATGGTTTTTGCATATTTTGGGCTAAATAAAAAAAAAGCATCCTTTTATTTGCACATCGGGGAATGTGTCCTTCATAGCACTGTGCACAGCCTTTTCAAAATCGCAGACGATTGACGTGGGTCTCAAATTGGGTTCCACTTCTTTTAATAACTCAAACATTCTCACATATGTGATGCGTTGTTTGTTGGACAAAAGGGCATACATAATGGGGTGAACTCCCTCGTGTTTTTTTGCCAAAATTACATAAATCTGAGAAAAGAGGCTGGGAGCAATACTGAATGTGCCATCGACAAACCAGATATCAGATGTAACTAAATGTTGGAGCCAACTCGCTCTTCGGAAGATTAATATCCGATCGGGGCGTGGTCCACTATCACACAATAAAAAATTTTCTTCCACTCCTGGCTGAGGGACGTATATTTTGTAGCATTCTGGCAAAACTAATTGTTGTAAATCAGTCGGATTGGCGGGGGCGTTCTTCATTGAATTGCGTTTTCTTCCTATTATTTTCCGCAAAGCGGACGTATTAGAAATGGCCGCTAGACTAGCTTGGGATACGTTTGTCAAACATTCATTAATAACTACAGCTGGTGACTCAAGGGTCTCCGCTGCTCTCTTTTTTATATTAGTTTTGACAAGTGCAACCTCTACTTGTGCAGCATAGGCTTCATGCGAATGGTTGTTCAGCTCCCTTACCACCTCTCCAGCTTTAGTATGCAGCCTTGCTTTGCACCGATATTTTTGCTCAACGCCAAAATTTCAACTCGCTGTCGGCTGTGTTTGCTTTGTCAAAGACGTAGAGGAATCCATTATGCGCAAATTTTTCTTTACCCCGTTTCGTTAATACTTGCTCAGCCATCATATGAATAAATGACGGTAGGTAGATAAAATATATAACAAAAACGAAGGCAAAAGAACGAAACACTTGTGGCAGCCCACCCCCGGCAAACACAACTGAAACTGTAGACACACTAAGTTTCAAGGTCAAATACATATGTTAGTTTTCGTATCAACTCGCGTTGGCTGGCGCCAAATGACCAAATTACCAAATGAAGAACTAGTTAAAATTTTACTTACCTAATTTTTAAATAAAGTTACATGACAGTTTTAAAAAATTTTAAGCTATAGGCCTACCTAATTTTAAAATAAACTTACATTACAGTTTTAACTTTTTTTGAGTTATACCTTTGCATAATGACGAATCAATCATATTTTTTTCCCAGCGCCAAAACGTCCGTCGCCAAAATGGGTTGGCGCCCAATCGGCTGCGCCCAATCGTCCCGTCCCGTGCTAATACAACATGTTATACCAAACAACTCTTCTCAGGCTAGCATCTACCAGTAGTGTTTTTCAATGCTTTATGCCAAAAAAAATACGAACGAAAGTTAAGGGCCTGAGCAAAAGTTGGAGGAATGCCCACACACGCTCAAATTGGCCTGACAGTCCAGATTTCAAACACTGACTAAACTAGTATAAGCCAGGCTGTAGGCCTGCGCAAGCCGTCAAACCGATCCCACACACTGTCACACGCTCAAATTGGCCTGTGCTAACTGTTTCTGCTGGCGAACTGATAGGAATTGAACATGTGTCACGGTGTGTGAGGTTCTTTACTCTCAAGCCAACTTGAACCTGTAGTGTAGACGCTGCCAGATGCGAGAAATGGTGAGACTATGTATCTGAGAAAGGTTGTTATGCTATGAATAAAATATAATATAATTTCTGAATTTATGGTGTTTGCAGCGTTGCATTAACTTTGAAAGTAGTACTGTCAAAATTAAAAAGTAATATGAGCCCGCATTGTGTAGTACTTGCCAGATAACCACCAACTGATATAACTGCGACCCATTTCTTTCCGTACTGTACATTTGATATAAACATTGTTCCGTTTGACTTTATAAAACACTTTTATAATGAAATATTTTGTGTTTAGTGTTTCTGTATCATGGACATTACGTCACAAACTGGTATACGGTGTGTCATGTTTTCTTTCAAAAAGTTCACGTTCAGGCAAGCCCAAGATGTGTTTTTGTGCTACTTAAACACAAACATTTACAACCAACACATATTTGTGTTTGATGAGAATTAAAAATAAAAAACGTAATTTATAATAAATACAAATTACAATATTTGGACACTAAGGGCCCAAATAGGCTGTTAGTGTGAGGTTAGATAGGGCGCGAGAAGTCGGGTACCCTTGGATGGTACACAAACGTTATTCACACTGTCATTCACACTAGCATCCAAGATGACCACATGGAAAAAGAGAAATACAAATACTGAGCAATTTCATATTTACAACCAGGGTGTACAGAATGAAAGGTTACAACCAAGCAAAGGTGATAAATTGATAAACTAGATTCATTAAGGGTGGGTATCACTAAAACCATTTACTCCCCATATAGAAGATGGCAGGTGGGCAGCTCAGCTAAACTGATAACAACATTGTGGTGATGTCTTTATGTACCGATTAATCGAATTTATAGTGCCGATTAATCGGATTTAAAATCCTTGATAAATAATCGGCCGATTACTGACAGCTGATTAATCGGCAATCGGCCAAATTACATATCGGTGCAACCCTAGTAAACGTGAATTTAGTTTTAAAAAAATATTCCTGTTCCTGTTGGATCTGTGAGGTTAAGCAACGATGGGTCTGTTTAGCGGATGAATGGGTGAACCGTGGTTCGGATTTTCGGATTCCACGTAAAGCTCCATCACACGATCTTTACCGTTATAAACCAGGTTAAATAACCGAAAATATTAACATTATATTTTATATTCACTTCATTTTAAAATTTTATTCAGATTATTGACCGTATTTTAATTTTCACTCGTGTACCGTTGCCCCTTCGTCACCACTACTGACTTGGCAGCTCACCACTACGCCGAACTGTGTTCACGGAGGCCGTACTTAGTAGTCAAAAGGATGACTTTTTATCGTTTCTAAGTATAACTCGGTTCGTTTATTCTGAATAATCCATTCATAATAAACGTAAAATAATTTGTATGTATATTTTAATAATAAAGGACTAATGGCTGGAACTTGGATAGAAGTGCAGTTATATCAATGAAACTCGCATTTGAGTCAGTCGTGTAAAGATTCAGCCGTTCCACGCGGGAATGAGCGCACGATGAGTCTAATTCGATTGCGTGTGTTCGGGGGAGGGGGTTGTGCTGCAAAGTAATCCCTTTGACAGAAATGACTCTAGAAATGGCTTCACCGTAATCGGTTTCAACATCAGCACTGTGATCGCTCTTTTCAGTACCGATAGTGAATAGGGATTGTGAACAAAATTCGATATTGGAGTGAAAAAAATTCTGAAATAAAATTTGCATCAATAAAAATAAACCTTAAAATTGTTATGCAAATATCAGACGTACACGAACCTCCAAAAAAATGCACACACACACACACACACACACACACACACACACACACGAAGAACAACGCAAGATCTGTATCGGTGTTATTTTTAACATTAGAGCGACAAAGGAAATTAAAATTGGAAATGAACCTTCGATAAAGAGAAAAATTATAATTACGTTTCGACATTTAGTAATCATTTCGGACGTAAATTTAATTACTAAATATTAATTACTGTATCAACGACAATATAGTGATCGAAATATTTATATAATTATGATGTATTATATATTTCTTTTGTGATGGTATTCATTATAATATAGACGTTCACGTTATACTGATTAAACAGATGCTCGGCGTCATTTTATCATAATTAAATTGCTCTTATTATTATGCGGCTTCATCTATGTAAACATTATACATTCAATCAAAAATCTCTTATTTAATTAAAACACAAACAAAATTGTTTGAGTGTTGGATTAAGAAAGCAAAGTATTGTGTTCATAATTTTCATTGAGTTTTGTTGAAATTGAATTACATAAATGTTACTACTTCAAAATAAACTTGCTTTCCATGAAACACGTACATAAGATTCTATTTACTTGGAATTGGGTTCGACTAAATGTGAAAAATATGAAAATGATTAATACTAGGTACATATAATCTTTTTTTTTTTATGCGGGAAAGAGGGGTCAAGGGCGAATGTCCGCAGAAGTGCCCCGCCACCCCATAGAAGAAAGTCAAAATTAAGGTCCACCGTTTTGGAGATGCCTAGACACACTGGTTTGAAAGATTGGAGGTCATAGACAGGGAGAAAGATGAATTGAGGAAGATTGTTCCTTCCTTGACCGGTTGAGTAGATGAAAGATTGAAAATACCGATTAACCCTTGCGTTAGAGAGTTCAATAGCGAAGGAATGAGAACGTGGAGAAAGTCTAGTGCTGCTTGCTTTCCTTAAAGGAGGAGTCGTGCAGTTGTTGAGTTCGGAAGAGCAGTGTCCGTTATAATAGCATAGTAAAGCGAGAGTGAGGCAACAGTGCGGCGACGAGAGAGAGATTGAAGACAGTGAGTAAGAGGCGGGGAATTGATGAGACGAAAAGCCTTTAATTCCACCCGGTGAAGTAGAGTTGTGTGGGTTGAGCCACCTCATACATGAGAATCGAACTCCATACAGAGGCGGGCAAAACCCCTGTACAGAGAGAGCAACTGAGGAGGGGTTGAAGAAACTGCGGAGGCGGTACAGCATACGTAGACTCTTAGAAGCTGTTTTAGAAAGAGTATATGTAATCTTTCCAGGAAATATCACGAGAAAAGGAAAGCCAAGAAAGTTAAGAGAAGAGGAACGATTTATTTGTGTTGAAGGTAAGGGGATAGTCGTGTGGAAGATTATGATAAGTAGACAAATAGAGGAACGGAGTTTTTGAGGCATTGAAAGCCCCCAATCAGAGATGGCAGAAAAATCAGAGGTCAGGTGTATCATAGCCATCCTACGCGAATCATCGAGTGACTGTCGAGAGTGACGCTATGGGAAGCGGGAGAACTGGAGTGGAATCATCGGCATAGGATTGAATAGAACAGAAGTGCGACTTAAAAGATCATTGATAAATTAAAGGAAAAGAGTGGGTGACAGGACAGAACCCTGAGGAACACCACTGTTAATAGCTTTAACGTGCATAATTTCTACAACCGCAGCTATAGATTGGCCAGAAAGGAAATTAGAGATGAAGGCACAGATCGAAATCGAAGGAGGGCAGTTTCGAAATTAAAGATTTGTGCCAGACTCTATCAAAGGCTTTTGATTGATATGTCTAGCGCAATAGCAAAAGTTTCACCGAAATCACGAAAGAAGGATGACCAAGAGTCCGAAAGATATGCAAGAAGATCGACAGTCGAGAAGAGAGGTGTTTAAGAATCTTCCTATTGAGGATAGATTCAAAGACTTTAGAAAGGCAAGAAATCAAAGCAGTTGGACGATAGTCGGAGGGTTGAGAGTGGTCACCCTTCTTTGGGACAGGCTGAATGAAAGCGAACTTCCAGCAGGAAGGAAAAGTACCAGATGAGAGACAAAGACGAAAAAGTTTGGCTAGGCAGGGTGTCAGCACAGAACCACAGTTCTTAAGAACAACAGGAGGAACACCATCAGGACCGTACGCCTTCCTAGTGTTGACCCCAATAGGGCAGGAAAAACATCTTTAGAAGAGATTCTAGTTTCTGACATAATAAGGTCAGAGTGAGGAGATGGAGGAACAGCACCGGAATCGTCCATGGTTGAGTTGGAGGCGAAAGTTTGAACGAAGAATTCAGCTTTATCAGGAGATGAGACGGCAACTGAGCCGTCGGAATGGAAAAGAGGAGGGGAAAGAAAAGGACTTAAAGTTGTTGGAGGTTCTTAGCTAGATGTCAGAAAGAGCGAGAAGAATTAGAATTGGATAGGTTTTCGCATTTTTGTCTGATGAAAGAATTTTTGGCGAGTCGAAGAACATTTAATCTAAACAGTTTATTTTGAAAAAATATTCATTCAATTTAATTTAAACAAAATTGGGAATGATAATTTTGAACGCAGTACTTTGTTAGTCTGAAATCCAAACATTTTTTTGTTTAGGTTTAATAGAGATTTTTGGGTGTTCTAGCACGAGAGAAACACTAGAATTTGCATTTGGAGAGCTACGTGGGTGGTTTTTTATTTTTTATTTTTTTTTTACGGTCGTCACACCTCGACGAGTTTGCTTTAATTTGCACGAAGGTGATTGTTAATTTTGTCCCATATAAATCGCCACCTTTTATTCGTTATTAAATTTGCGAACACAGAACCATTTCGTGACAAAAGAAATACTTTCTGTAACACACTCACTTGAAGTAACTGCTGTTATGGCAATAACGTTCGCTTATATACGACCTAAAATACAGCGATCATTAAGTTGATATTATGTACTACCCGTTATCCAATAGATTTTCCACGGCCTTCATGAGGGTCTAAGACGTGGTTTTGGCTTCGGTAGACGCTTTTTTATCGAGTCATGGTGACTGTTTTCCTAAAGCTCAATTAAATTTTCTTTCAAAACATTTACGGATGTGGAAGGTCGTCTTCGTTTAAGTACTTGACAATCAAAGTGCTTTCGAACGATCTCAGTGTCCTCCGAGTGGTGGTTGTTTTGTAGGTGTGACTTAACATAATCACCAGGTGGCAGCATTCGTGCGTAACATTCATCCGTTGCCGTGATTTGTGAGAATGAATATGTATTTAATAGAATTAGGTCGTCCCCTCGACGCATGCCAGATCTCGCTTTCCACCATCCCAATTCGAAAAGAAAATAGTTCGGCCATTTTGAATAATAATAATTTTATTTAAAAAAAAAAAAAGAAATTGTGTACTGCGCACATTTCGGCTTCATAATATTTAACTAACATTAAGGGGGATTATATTCTTTTGTCATAATTTACATATCCGCTTTTTGTATCGGTTTGAAGTTGCCATCTTATCATTAGGAAGCTCTTCAGATAAAACTATTTGGCTTTACTTCGCTCATTAGTCTCTACAATTTCTCTCATCCTTTCCATGTAAAGAAGTAAAATTAGTATATATATATGTACGCATTAATTGGCAATTATAAATAAATTTAAGGCCAGTGATGTCATAAAAAGTTTGCTGAAGCTTAAAATTTAAAAAAAAAAACATAAATGGACTATTACCAATTAGTAATTTTTTGGTTTTTACAAATTTTAAGTTTCTTTGGGAACTTTTTTCACTAAACGGTACTAGCCTTTTTTTATTATTTATTTTTGTACGCGAATAGAATTATTACTGCATAAAATATAACTATATTTTTTTTTAAATAACTACACAGTATACAGTCAATTAAAAAAGTCCTGTTGCGAGATCATATTATTTCTCACTAATAAATATCAGTAGGAAACACGGAGTTTCGAGACATAAGTATTGTATGGAACTAACTGAATACATAGTGACCATATTTTTAGGAGCAAAAACCGGGACATTTTTCTAATTTTGGAATTATAAACTAAAATGACTATATTTTCAGGAGCCAAAAGCGGGACACCTCTTTACCTTATATATATATATATATATATATATTATATATAATATAATGTATTTTTCTCTTGAGTATATAATTATGAAAAAAAATTAACTCAACTGAGAATGGCTTATATCTATGACATACCAATACACAATATTATCGTACTTGCTTTTCAGTAGATGAAATCTTCTGAAGTAACTCCGGAGTTGATTTCAACATAGTGTAGAACTCCATACAGGTTTGATTGGAGTTTATTTTAGTTAAAAGTAAAGCTTTTAGAGTTGAGACTTTCGGTTGTGCTTTCTCAGATGTCCACGTCTTATTCATTTGAGAGAAAGCACGTTCAGTCGAAGCATTAGTTCCTGAAAGACAGAGTATGAACTGAACTAATGCTGACATTCGTTGATGATTTACATCTCTGGCCTTGAAATGAGTGAATACTTCCACCCAGCGCTGGTCTGTTGATAATTTAGATGCATTCCACTCTGCTACTTTCTCATCACTAATGTACTTTGCAAAACACGTGAACTCGTCAAATAATTCAGTGTCAAATAGTTGTTTTTCAGCAGCAAAACCCATTGTTTTCTCAACAACTGACCACTTTGGAACTTTTTTTAATAAAGCCCACTGCATACACTCAACGTTTGGCAAGTGACCCGACCACTGATCCAAGTACTTAACACGTGTCATAAAACTCAACTAATATTTTCTTTACAGATAGGGAATCATTAGAATCAATCAGCCCATCTTGTTCAAGTTTGTTTACAAGACTCCTGACTGAGAATGGCACAAACACATTATCTTTCTTTGATTGCAAATTATCCTTCAGATCAGAAATTGCACTCATCACTTCCACAACTGATATATGTTCACCCTCAATCTTTAAAACCACTTGGTGAAAGGTGGCTGCTTGACAGTGCACAAAGTTGAGCCAAATCTCTGATTGTGGGTTTTCAAAAAAGTTTTTCAGTATCACTGGACACTTGCTTTGGCTCAGAAAGTATGATCTTAGACCAGGAAACAACTTGAGTATTCTTTCAACTGCAGGCATTAATGTCAACCACCTTGTTTTACTATACTCCCAGTAACTGTTTATATTCAATGTCCACAAAATCACAAAACTCTTTCAGCTCTTCTACTCGAACAGTATAGATGTAGAAATATGAATATATTTTTACAACCACTGTTTCCACATCAATTGGCAGACAGTCACTGGCAGACTGAACAGCATTATGTACAATATGTGCAAAACAACCAATCCCAATTAGTTCTCTACCAATGTAGTCATTTAGCTTCCTGAAAATGTTATTCACTCCTTTTCTTGCAGCAGCACCACCAAAATTACTGTTAGTGTTATCACCACAGAAAGCAACTAATTTTCTGCCCAGGTCATGCTCTTCAATAATATCAGTTAAATATTTCACCACAATATCTGAGGTTTCTCCAGGCTGAGATTTCAAGTCAATAAGCTTCACTTGAGCACCTTCATATGGCTGAAAGAAGCTCATTAAAACAGGAAACAGCTTGATGTTTCCATGGTTGCTTGCATCAGTTAGCAATGTTATGCAATGAACATCCTTTAATTGTTTTTTTAATTCTGTTTCAGCATATGGTGCAAATACATTTGAAACAATCGCTTCGCACTTTGTTCTGGCACATGAAAATTTTGGTTCAAAGCATGTTTTCAATTTTTGTTGCACAGTCAGTAGATCTGAAGCTTTGATTTTCCCTGATTGTATGGTAAGCCCACAAACCCTCAGCAGCAGCTACTTCTAAATCCTTATTACTAGGCGTTACACTTTTAAAATAATCACTCACTATCTTACTAGATGAAGCACCGATATCAACCGATTGTCTTTTTGAGCGAAGGTGCTTGGTAATATCATTAACCCCACCATGTCCAATGCTGAAGTCACTTCTACATTTCTCACACCGTACATCACTTTCTGTTGTTTTTGTAATAAATGGATATTTAGCTGCAGATGTGCATTAAATGTACACTTCTTTTTAGTTTGACATTTTGTGTTGTCAAACTAGGCCTACGACCTTACGTACGATACAATTAATAACTTTCCTTATCCTTCAAACGAAAAAGTTTAACCTAGCTGCAAAAGAAAAAAAAAGGATGCAGGGATAAAAATTAATTAAGGTTATTAATTAAGCAAACATAAAAACATAAAAGCGTTACACTACAACACAACTTTACACAGGGGCCGCTAATGAAACACTGAAACGCTAGTCGGGAATCACGGCACTGCCGCACGGCGACATGCATCGTGCAAGTTCAGTTTGCAAGTTAGTATTTAGATTTGGAATTCGGAATGTGGCATAATTCTATTAATTCATAAAGGACATCTAATGTCTAATGTAACAGTAATTTTAATAAAGCGGGACATTTATGAAAATTTGCTCCAAATGCGGGACATTTATGAAAATTTGCTCCAAATGCGGGACATTTATGAAAATTTGCTCCAAATGCGGGACATTTTCGGGACATTTTGAAAAGAGGGACACATGTCATAAATTCGGGGGACTGGTCACCTTATGCATACACCAAGCAGAGAAAGGAAAGGGAGTATTATACAGATTTTGGATTTTGGGATCCTAATTCTTAGTTATATTTTAACAGACGCGCTTCATTGTAATGATAATGGCAATGAGGGTATTTGCAGCTTTCTTCTACAATAGGTGATGAAATATTTCTTTGGTGATTTTCAAAATGCATTTAATGATGAAACGCGTTTGATGTTCTTGCGGTTTGCTTTTTTTATACATTAACGTTTATCGCTTTTGTTGCAAGATGATAATAGGTAAATATTCGTTTTACAGTAGCACATATCGCCGTTTTCCGGCGAAAACATACGTAGTTTTTGAGATATCTTCACTTGAAGATATCGCAAAAACTACGCGTTTGCACAGAAAACGGATATCAGATTCGTGCAAAACGAATTAAAATTGACCAGAAAAATATGTTTTATCTTTTTCCTTAATGAATAACCTAATCTAACTTTAACCGAACCAAGATCGTAGGAAGGGCGCAACATATCGCGAATACGTACGGCTGATAACTAAATGAAGAGCGAAAAAAAAATCAACATATCGTGAATACGGTTAAATGAGGAGCGAAAAAAAAAAATGGTTTAAATCACTAGATAAAAACCAGATATTTTAAAGTGAAGATCTCAAAACATCCACGTTTGCACAGGAAACGGATGTCAGATTCGTGCGAAACAACTAAAAATTGACCAGAAAAATGTTTTAATCGAAAAACACTGATGTGTGCTAAAACGAATATTACCCTAATAATAATATATAATATTATTATTATTATTATTATTATTATTTATTATTATTATTATTATTATTATTATTACATAATTGCTTTTGGTCGAGTTTGATAAAGTTTGTGTATAATAATAACACTGTATATGAATAAGGCATCCATTTATGAGCACGTTTGTGATTGCTTCTTCATTTACGGTATCAGAGAATTGAAATCTTTGGAAAATGAAAATGGATGTACTGTCGTTTGGTGCACTGTATGCATTCTACTCTTATGAAAATGAAAAGGTTTATTGGCAGACTATATATAGTCCATATGACAAATATTATTAATACAACGACAGTTTACATACTAAGGATAGAAATATATACAATTGATTAGAAATAATACAGACAAAAATACGGACAAAACAATCTATATAAATGCGAGGGATATAATATATATATATATATATATAATTATAATATATATATATAGATAGATAGATACAGTCCTGTCTCATACATTAGAATTAAAAAAAAATGTTCAAATTGATGTCTTTTGCGACCTTTTTTTTTTTTTTTTTTGTTGTAACTCGCTTCCATATTAACCATTGCGTTATTTTACCCGCAACAACAATTTGGTGTCTTGTTTTTGGACCTTTTTTACGGTTGCGGGTAGAATAACACGCAATGGCTAATATGGAAGCGAGTTAAAAAAAAAAAAAAGGTCCCAAAACAAGACATCAATTTGAGCATTTGTTTAGTTTTAATGTCTTACTTTTGTAAATTTAATTTAAAATACACTTTCCTACGAGACAGGGTTCGTGGGGCACCCTGTATATATATATTTGTAGTTAAGCGTGTGAAATTAATAAATGTTACACACCCACAGAGAGAGAGCGATTCGGAGGCATTTCGTTTCCTGACGAAGTGCTTGAATACACGGAAGCCCTTGATAAAATAATCATTCAGAAGGACCAGAAACTGGCACGGGGCGCTCAGACCAACTACTGCGGCCCACTGCTTTAACTGGTATCATTATTACCCGCATCATCGGGATTCGAACCCCAAAACTTAGGTCTTCACTTCTCTTATAGGGAAACGGTGTTACCCATTTTTTTTTTGGATTCTGAATTCTACAGTATTATGAACATTGGTATTAAACCTTTATCCTGTTTCATTTCTAAAAAAAATGTTCAAGCAACGCTAAAAAAAAAAAAAAAAGGTATTTTATGTGATGCGAAAGGGGTTTCATCCTAAAAATATCGTTAGCCTCCTTTTATCATGTAAATTTTAAATATGTTTCGTCCTTACTTAAGATAATTGGAATTAACTTCGTTTCTAATTATGAAAAAAGTACTATCAAATCTCGTTTAATTAATACAGATAGTGCAGTTGGGTGTGTCTACCCTATTCGATGTAAACATTGCGATTCAGTATATGTAGGTCAAACTGGAAAACCTTTAGATTTTAGGGTAAAACGGAACGATATATACTGTATATATATATATATATATATTATATATACAGGGTGGGCGGAAAGTAGCTCCCTATTTTGGATTGGTAAAAAAATACGTATATTATCCATTTATTTCAGAAGAAATAATATGAAAAGGTAGGCATACATGGTAGGTTTTCTATAAAATTCAATGTGGGCACCAACTCTTTCCACCAGCTTCTGGAGCCGCCCAGGAATGGCGTCCACTGACTTTAGCAGGAACTCCGGCGGGATGGAGGACATGACTTCCCGAATTCGGTCCTCCAGTTCTTCCAATGTCCTCGGTTTGGTGCGGTAGACTTCTTCCTTTACCCACCCCCAAAGAAAGAAGTCGCACGGTGTCAAGTCGGGGCTCCTGGCTGGCCATTGATGTGGACCACGACGACCCATCCAACGCCCAGGGAAGTGGGCATCCAGCCACTCACGGACAACAAGAGCGAAGTGCGGAGGGGCGCCATCTTGCATAAATATCAGATCGTCGATGTTCTCCCATGTGCTGACAACCGGCCAGACCTCGTTTCGCAACATAGCAAGGTACCGCTCAGCATTCATGGTGTTGCGCAGAAGGAACGGGCCCACAACCTGATCTGAGGTCATACCACACCACACCGTTACACTGAACCGATTCTGCCGTTTTTCAGCGGTAACCATGGATCCTCTCCTGCCCAGTAGTGGCAATTGTGGCGGTTGACACTTCGCTCTTGTTGTCCGTGAGTGGCTGGATGCCCACTTCCCTGGGCGTTGGATGGGTCGTCGTGGTCCACATCAATGGCCAGCCAGGAGCCCCGACTTGACACCATGCGACTTCTTTCTTTGGGGGTGGGTAAAGGAAGAAGTCTACCGCACCAAACCGAGGACATTGGAAGAACTGGAGGACCGAATTCGGGAAGTCATGTCCTCCATCCCGCCGGAGTTCCTGCTAAAGTCAGTGGACGCCATTCCTGGGCGGCTCCAGAAGCTGGTGGAAAGAGTTGGAGCCCACATTGAATTTTAGAAAACCTACCATGTATGCCTACCTTTTCATATTATTTCTTCTGAAATAAATGGATAATATATGTATTTTTTTACCAATCCAAAATAGGGAGCTACTTTCCGCCCACCCTGTATATATATATATATATATGAAAATTATTTCACGAAAGTAACACGTGAAAAATATTTATGATGAATAAAACCACGAAGGAAAGGAAACACAAAATGGTGCTCAAGCGCTTTCGTCTAATGACATCCTCAGGTGTTCCTGAGGATGTCATTAGACGAAAGCGCTTGAGCACCATTTTGTGTTTCCTTTCCTTCGTGGTTTTATTCATCATATATATATATATATATAATATTTAGTAGAAATCCAATGACAAGGAGAAATGTAAATGCCATGAAAGTCTTCTTTATTGCGCAACGTTTCGAGCAATACGCTCATCTTCAGGCTGTTTAATAACAATGTGAAATTAAAATCAATATTGAATGAAAAACAAACAGAAATTTCTATAACCTATTCGTAAAGACAAATTTTAAAAGACTGAGAAAAGAGGGTTAAGTTCTAAGTTATACAGATTTACATATCAAAATTAAGAAGTTATTTTTAAATACATGTAGTAAATGTGAAATTAATACACTGGAAAAATTACCAATAGTACACTGGAACAATGGAGCTATCTACCTTATACAGCAGTATCCGAGGCCGACTAATTTGAGCAGAGGAGACGGGAATGAAAGATGGCGAGGGAGATAGGGGAAGGAGGGATTATAAGGAATTGGGGAAGGAGGAGGGATCATAGCAGATTGAGAGGGACGGACGATGAGTCAACATTCAGACTAGGGGACAATGCTTTAATGAAAAGGGATTCTAAAATTCTTAGTGAGTTGGGACAAGTATTACAACCAAGAATTTTAAAATTGTCTAAAGTGACATCAATTTTGCATTTGATGCTATGTTCACGTATGCTGGAGGCTTCCTTAGTTTTTAAAATTTTACCTGTTCGGCGGCCACTTATTCCATATGCGAATAAAATCTAGCCCTGAGAGAGCGAACGTGCTGCCGATGTAATTCCCAAGGAGACACCTAGGGCAGGTAAATAAATATACAACACCGCTACGCAACGAGTCAGGGGTTCGATCCTTCGCTGAGAAAAAGCTACCTAAAGACGTTTTATTAATAATATGATGCGGAAATCAGTATGATAAAAAATTTCCTTAACAATTTTGTAAATTTAAGCTTAAATTCCTTATTCAAGGGACCCATTTCAGGTACCAAGAAATATTTTATATCCTTCGGCACTGTAATACATGGAAGTTGAGGGCTATAAACATTATTTAAGAAGGATCTAATTAGTTTGTCTACATATTGAACAGGAAAACTATTATTAGTAAAGTATGATCTTAGATTATTAAATTCATCATTAAGTAAGGTAAAATTAGAGGTCAAATTATATCCTCTGAACAGGAGAGTTTTAATACAAGACATCTTATAGTTGAAATCAGTAAAACTAAAAAAATTCATGCCCAAACCAGTGAAAGTGGGTTTCCTATAAACTGATGTAGTAATAGAATCACCGTTTTTTCGAAATTAAAAGATCTAAGAAGGGGAGGGAGCCATTTTGCTCAGTTTCCATTGTATACGTTATATTGGGGTGCAAAGAATTTAGGAAGTTAAAGAATTGTTGCGCTTGTACCGCATTATCAAAGACTGCTATCGAATCATCAACGAAGCGTCGATAGAAAATTGGCTTGAGATGAGTGGAGATTGTCTAAAAATTACACTTTCTAAATGAGTCATAAAAAAGTCAGCTGCTAGCGGTCCGACTGGTGATCCCACATCCCTACCCATCAATTTGTTGGTAAAACCTTATTGTTGAAAGTGAAATAGCATTGTTTGAAGACCAATTCTAAAAGTTCCTTCAAATGAGACAATGAAAAACCATGAAAATTATCCACTGAGCTAAAAACCCTATCTAAAATAATGGCAATAGTTTCAGATACAGGTACATTTGTGAAAAGTGACTTTACATCAAACTGACAAAAAACTTTTTTGAATCGAAGTTTTTACCCAGGAGTTCTTTTTGGAATTCAAACGAGTTATTTATAGTGTAAACATTTTTCGCAAAGGGGGACAGGAGACGAACAACAAATTTTGCCAATTCTTTAACTTCCTAAATTCTTTGCACCCCAATATAACGTATACAATGGAAACTGAGCAAAATGGCTCCCTCCCCTTCTTAGATCTTTTAATTTCGAAAAACGGTGATTCTATTACTACATCAGTTTATAGGAAACCCACTTTCACTGGTTTGGGCATGAATTTTTTTAGTTTTACTGATTTCAACTATAAGATGTCTTGTATTAAAACTCTCCTGTTCAGAGGATATAATTTGACCTCTAATTTTACCTTACTTAATGATGAATTTAATAATCTAAGATCATACTTTACTAATAATAGTTTTCCTGTTCAATATGTAGACAAAATTAGATCCTTCTTAAATATGTTTATAGCCCTCAACTTCCATGTATTACAGCCGAAGGATATAAAATATTTCTTGGTACCTGAAATGGGTCCCTTGAATAAGGAATTTAAGCTTAAATTTACAAAATTGTTAAGGAAATTTTTTTATCATACTGATTTCCGCATCATATTTATTAATAAAACGTCTTTAGGTAGCTTTTTCTCAGCGAAGGATCGAACCCCTGACTCGTTTGCGTAGCGGTGTTGTATATTTATTTACCTGCCCTAGGTGCTCCTTGGGAATTACATCGGCAGCACTGTTCGCTCTCTCAGGGCTAGATTTTATTCGCATATGGAATAAGTGGCCGAACAGGTAAAATTTTAAAAACTAAGGAAGCCTCCAGCATACGTGAACATAGCATCAAATGCAAAATTGATGTCACTTTAGACAATTTTAAAATTCTTGGTTGTAATACTTGTCCCAACTCACTAAGAATTTTAGAATCCCTTTTCATTAAAGCATTGTCCCCTAGTCTGAATGTTGACTCATCGTCCGTCCCTCTCAATCTGCTATGATCCCTCCTCCTTCCCAATTCCTTATAATCCCTCCTTCCCCTATCTCCCTCGCCATCTTTCATTCCGTCTCCTCTGCTCAAATTAGTCGGCCTCGGATACTGCTGTATAAGGTAGATAGCTCCATTGTTCCAGTGTACTATTGGTAATTTTTCCAGTGTATTAATTTCACATTTACTACATGTATTTAAAAATAACTTCTTAATTTTGATATGTAAATCTGTATAACTTAGAACTTAACCCTCTTTTCTCAGTCTTTTAAAATTGTCTTTACGAATAGGTTATAGAAATTTCTGTTTGTTTTTCATTCAATATTGATTTTAATTTCACATTGTTATTAAACAGCCTGAAGATGAGCGTATTGCTCGAAACGTTGCGCAATAAAGAAGACTTTTCATGGCATTTACATTTCTCCTTGTCATTGGATTTCTACTAAATATTAAATTGAAGCTCTGTAGAAGCAACCCGCATAATTATATATATATATATATATATATATATATATATATATACCTTTAGTATGTGTGTGTGGAACCGCGAATAATTGTAATGCATTGTTTCACCCTGTAGATATAAATAGTCATAGTATCAATTGGGAATGTTAAAAATACACAACTGAAAGGAATATTCTAGAATATGCTTTCATACACTGTACTTTGTAAATAACGTTAATAATAGTTTAGGAACTTATAAAATTGATCTATCTTGTTAAAACACGTTTTTTCCTTAATCACTATTTGCTAATCTTTTTCTCATTCCTCTTATCTCTTTTGTCTTTTATTTATTATATATATATATATGTGTGTGTGTGTGTGTGTGTCTGTGTAGTGTATTTTAGCCTCTTACCTCTTCACTTCATTCCCTGACGGGTGTTTTTAAATACACGAAAGGCTTTAAAATAGCTTTTTATGTTTCCTTGTGGTTGCGCATCGTCGTCGCATTTTACGCGTTAAGCATGAAATTCATCACGCGTTATATATAATATACTTTTCAACCTTTCACCTCTTCCGTGCGATTATTCCTCATTTCACAGAGGTCTGACTCGTATTACGGGTTTATAATATTTCATTTTGACGCGAGTGTGTTGTAAAATGTGGTGTGGAAATGACGTATGAAATGCTCGTGATAGGTGAAGATGATTCTTGGTTTTGTTTTGTTTTCTGTTAATATTTTCCAGCAACATATTTTGCCCATAGCATATTCTGTGACGTACCCCACTGCCCATCCCCATACCCAAAGTGGGAGTTAAATATCCTCTCTCGTTAAGAATGTAACCTAACCTAACTCCATCCAACCTTAAAATAACTTCTCGATAAAATGTCACATCGAGGATATGTCGTTAACTTGGCTGGATGGTCAGATGTATCAGGATGCGGGATTTGCGTGGAGATAGGACATAATCTGGACCTTCTCTTTTTGTAGGAGGGGGGGGGGGGGGGGAGCATTTTTGCGGGTGCTCGCCTTTTCCCTCCTTCCTGCGCGCCCGCGCACACGCAGTACTGAACCCTTTAATTTGAAATTTTTACTGAAAATAATGAATGAAGGAAATGTAAATATTGTAGTTAAAATTTTACAAATGCTCAAAAGAGATATTTTGGTAATTCGTTACGATTAATTAGTATTCCCCCCCCCCCCAAAACTCAAAAACCCAAAGAACCCCCTTAGGAAGAAATGGGTTTGGGGGGGGATTGAAAAAAGCCCCATTGTGTTTTTGCCAACCTTTGTTTAATTAAAGTGAGACTTTAGTCATGGAATGGATGCTGCTACGTTAGTTTCAGTATGTAAGAAAAAAAGAGTTTAATGAAGCGGAGATAACTTTGCGATTTGTGTAGGTTTTTCTGTCTTGTGTGAGAGAAGATACGTACTCTAGTTATTGTTATGCCTAACTCTCCTGCAGAAAAAGTCCATAATTTTTGTTAGTCATTTTGACGTAACGCGTAACTTTACTTAAATGAACTTTTTTCCGTAACATTGATGTAAAGTTTTGTTGTCGGCAATTTTGATGTAATTTGTGCCTGCGTAACACTCGTAATAAATGTGCAATTTAGGTAAACGATACTTTTCAAGTAAAACTGAAACACAAAACGGTAAATACAATTTATCATCACGCCATGAAATAAAAACAAAAATTAGTAAAAGCGAAAGGAAATTGGACCTACAAATATGTTATATATATATATATATATATATATATATATATATATATATATATATATATATATATATATATATATATATACAGGGTGGCGCAAAAGTCGCGCACCATAGGAATTTTCAGTGCTGACTATATTTTTTTGTTTTAGGTCGGGATGGCTGCGAAATTAACAATGGACGAGAGGGTGAGCTTGGTTTTAATGTATGGAATACCAGGTACTACAAATCGTTGAATCTGTACAGAATTTAAATTCTGTACCGATTCATCGATTTATTAATTTCGCAGCCATCCCTTACCTAAAAGTAAAAAAATAATGTAGACAGCACTGAAAATTCCAATGGTGCGCGACTTTTGCGCTACCCTTTGTGTTCCTAAGGATGTCAATTGACGAAACCGCTTGAGCACTATTTCGTGTTTTAATTTTCCTTCGTAGTTATTTTCATATTATATATATATAATCTTACGTGATTTCTTCAGACGACAGTTCAGGATCGACCCACGGTCGACACTTCTACACCATCCTGACTCATTTGTCGGATTTGGTGGAGAACAGAGTTTGTTTCCAGTCTCCTGCCCTCGTAATTAGAATCTGTACATATAGCCCTTTAAGTGAAAACATTTTAAGGCACATTTCGTTTCCACGTTTTTAAACATGTTCAAGCGAGCTACCTCGTGGCCACGTCGCAACACCGCTTCACGTTAGATCGGCTAAATTTTGTAGCGGACCCGTAGATGGTTCGAATCTCGAGGAAAGATGCAGGTCCCCTTCATCACGTGACTTTTCTCGGATCATTTGAAGATCAGGGCCCCCAGCCTTCTTTAGTTAGCTTTATAATGCTAACTAACGAAAATATCACGACCTGACCTAACCTAACCACTCGTCAAGGGCGTACAGTTGATCTAACGATTGGTTAGGTTAGGTCAGGTCGTGATATTTTCGTTAGTTAGCCTTATAAGGCTAACTAGAGAAGGCTGGGGGCCCTGATCTTCAGGTGATCCCTTTTCTCTTAGATAGAGGTTGAACAACTCGTAACATTATCATTAATATGCTCTCTCTGTTTCTTCTCTACGATTTACTTCTCAACATTTTTAGAGATTTAACAAGTTAAATAAATAGTTCAGCGTCACAATTATTTATGTCATTGTAAATTGTAAAACCAATTTATTTTATTATTAATAAAGGCTATTCAGTTCAACTCAATTCAAATATAATGTTCCCATTTGACCAAAGTATGATTTAATTTAAATAAAAAATCATAATTCGTAACTTTATTTACGAAACAAATACTTTTTACGAAGAAAACTTGAAAAAATTAGTGAGGAGTTGGGGAGCCTCTACTGTATTACAAGATTTAACAATACCACAATTTATAGTTAGACATTTGTAAACTTAAGTCAGTGGAATTCTGAATATGCTTTCAAACTCAAATTTCTACCTTAACTCTCTTATTTGTAAAATTACCTTACCTTTGTAATAGATAACTTATTATAATCTAGGCCATAATCAAACTACTCTAAATTAATTTGGGAAGAGTAGTTATCCTACACGCCCGTCTTTTTTAAACTAAACGTGTAATGAATACTCAGAAATACTCTTGGTACATTCTCATTATCTTAAGCACCTTCATTATTTTGTCTTACGCCTGGCAGTTCAAAGTTTATCGTTTGAAATCATAGGCAACACAAGAGATGTTTACAGTTACTTTTAATCGCAAAATCTAGACACCATAACATCTTTGCAGTTACTTTATTTTAATTAGAATCTCAGTTTTATAATATGCTATTCTATGCGCATTATGCAACTTATGATACTCTATAGGCAAAGGTGGGCAGGACCGAGTTCCAGGAACTCGGTCCTTTTTAAGGACCGTGAGCGGGAAAGTCGGTCCTTTTCTCAGTGAGGAGCGACGGTCCATTTTTAAGCAATTCCGGACGGTCTTTTTTAGTGTGTTTAGTGATTATTTGAAGTTCTAAAGAAGATGGATCGTTTCCTCCAGAAGACTCAGAAAGAGACTGAGACTGAACTGAAACTTGTTTCAACACCTGGAGGAGACGAAGAATCTACTGATGTTAGTGCTTCAACTTCAAGTCAAGCAACTGGAGCTCCTAGCGGAAGAACTGAACCCGGCAATCCCGGCAATTTTTCATTTTAATCAAATTTTTCACTTATATTATATATAAGGACCGAGGACCGAGTCGTTCCTAGGTCCTATCTTCAGAAAGGACCGGGACCGTCGGTCCAGTTTGAGGCAAGGACCGGGACCGGGACCGTCGGTCCTTTTTGAGGCCCGGGTGCCCACCTTTGTCTATAGGTTATATTTGTATGGGAGAACCCATAGTTTTCATAGTGTTTAAAATGTTACTTCTAAGTAACGCAGTTAAAATTAATAAAAAATACACTTATGGAATAAAATAGCAGATTAGGATTTCATTTAAATTGTTGAAGCTGAAAACGTTATGCTAATATTAACACATTGACTTCAGTATTACATAAAATTTGTTAAAATGTGCAATTGATGCGCAACTTACACGTAAAAATATTTTAGGAGTGTAGGTGTTCCTTTCCATTTACACATTTTACAGTATTCAACAGGCCTTTGGGGATAGATATTCGCTCGTTAGTATTTAAACAAAATAATACGATTCTTGCTGTTTGAATGGCAGTATTAAGTAGTCTGTTACAGTAATTGTTGTATAACTTTTCACTGATAACATTCTCTCTCAGTTTAAGAAAAGACGTTTCCACTTCCTTCTAGTAACTTTTAGTAACTTCTTTGACATGATTTTTATTTCCTTCACTGTAACAGTATTTTGTGGGGAATTTTAAGTCAAATGCGCGACATTAGAACCAATGCGCGACCATTGGCAACTTTACCCTACAAGTGACTCGAAAAATCTGTTGTTTTAGGTATTAATTTTGTTTTACTATAATAAATGAATCAGGAGGACCAGAAACTGGCATAGTGCTCAGGCCACACTAATGCCACCCATTTCCACTAACTCTCGGATTATTATTGTCATTAGCAGTGACCCAGTGGCGGCTCGTGACTTTCAGTTATGCGGGTGCTGCCTCAGAAATTGCGAACAATTGTGTCGATTATATATATACAGTGGTGGGCACCGTTAACCAAAAAGTTAACTTCGTTAACCGCTAATCCGTTAACCAAACAGTTAACTTCGTTAACCGTTAATCCGTTAATTCGTTAAACATGCAACGGAAGTTACCGTAAACCGTTAACGTTAACTTTTATTATAAAAAAAATGAAAAACACAATATATATATAATTTAATTTTCCCTCTTCTCGTTCTCCATTTTGTCCATGAGATGCATGTTGCCCTTCATGAAAATTAGCATATCAAAGTTTTCATCAGACAGGGATGATCTCTTGGCCCTCAGGATGTCCTTGCCCATAGAGAACAAACGCTCCACTGCAGCACTGGAGGGGATGGCTGTGTTGAACTTGATGAACAAGTCCACCAACACTTGCTCACCCAAGAAGGCAGCATCTGTCAGCAAGTCCTTGGAGTTGGTCTCCAGCCAGGTCTTGACCAAGTTCTGGGCCTTGCCCTTGAGTGACCTGTGGCTTCTGCTGCTCTCTTTTGTCTGGATGACAGCACTGAAGAAGTCATCCTCCTCCTCCTCCTCGTTGTTGCTGCCCACTTCGTTGGACTGCTGCTTCATGGCCTCCTCGACTGTACCCTCCATGCTTTTCCTCACCCTGGCGACCTTGGTGTTGTCATACTTGTCCAACCAGATGAGGCGAAACCTGGGATGGAAGGCAGCAGCCAGCTGGCATTCGTCATCCTCCAGGAGGGGCCCAAACCTTTTGTCGATGCCTGCGCACCTGCTCAGCACTGAAAATAATAGAAACTTTTAAACGTTTATTTATGAATTTTTTGGGTTAACGGACTTGAGTTAACGGAAGTTAAATGTAACGGAAGTTAATTAGTCCGATAATGATTTTCAAAGTTAACTTAAAAGTTAAATCGTTAACGAAAAAGTTAACTTCGTTAATTAACGATTAACGGATTAACGGTTTGTGCCCAGCTTTGTATATATATATATATATAAGAGAGAGAGAAAGTCGAATAGATAAATAGATAACTACTCACTACTCAGTCATAAAAATAAGTAAAATAGTATCATAAAATCAATTATAGGGTACTTACGCTTAACGGGTAATTTCGAATTTGCCAAAAATTTTATTTATAAACAAATTCCATTCTTCTGTTTTTATTCTGAGCGAAAAAATATTCTAAAAAATGAAAGTTATATATTGTAAATAATCCAATTATTATATAATTAACTTCAATCTCACGACAAAAAAGAAATGATAACGAATCATTGATAAATGCAATTCGGAAATTGAATTTCGAATTAGCAAACGATACAGCAACACAACTACCACGTCAAACAAACAAATCGGCACTGCTCTGTCCACAGTGCTTTGGATCCTCTTAAACCCGCGATTCTGACTCGCTCTTCGTACGGTCGCCACCGAGGTTTCAAGCGTTTCGAACAAAATCTGGAACTGTTAAGTACGCAGTTCCACGGGAAGGCTGAAGCTACTTTCGTGATTCATTCGTTCGGCATTGAAATAGTTTAAGGAAAAAAGGATATAATCTGATTTAAAAACTCAAAGTTCATTAAAAAAAAACAATCAGAGAGGCTATTTTAAATATTTAAATATAAATATAAAGATCATAAGATCATGGGGGTGATGCAGTTCCACAGTGCCTACCTGCGAGCCGCTCCTGCACTATCGAGAGTCGAACTTTCTGCTCATCATCTTCATTTTGTTTAGGGAAATTGTTACCCACTGAACTACGATTTGATATGGGAAATATTTAATATTCATATGCTTTTGAAAGTGTTTGGGATTTTTTTCTGTCACCGCTATTTTCGGTTATTTGGGAAATGTCAGAGGATGTTACTTCTCCAATATATTCCCTTCATTAATCAATCATTCAGATTCTTTAATGTTCGCGAAAGATCAATTATAAAAAGGTTCGGAGGTGGATGATCTCTCTTTGGTATTTCGTGCATACATTTATTTATTAGGATTAATAGTTTGTTTCAGTTTCACTTTTAGCGACACTTTGCTCTGATATATGTTTTCTTTTCTTTTTTAATTAGAGTTTGGCTATTCGGTCGAACTGTTGAGGCCGAACTCCCGTTAAGTTCAGTATTCGGTTCTTTGTCCAAGTGAAAATTCGGTACACCTCTGATATATATATATTAGTGGATATGAGAGCCCCTTTTCCTGTGTATGTACTTGTATGCGTGTATATTATATCGATGTGTGAAATGTGTGTTCCATCCGAGATCGTGAGAAGACTGCTTTAATGTTGGGATCGTCGTTGTAGCAATTTGCAATTGTAATAATATTCCATTAAGAGGTGCCAAGTTACTTGTATACAAGAGGGAACTGATGCCTTCGCTTTTATTACAGAAAAAGGAGCGTCATACGTGTTACCATGGTTACCGAAATGTATAATGTATGAGATGTCTTTCAGTGCCAGTTACTTGTATACAAGAGGGAACTGATGCCTTCGCTTTTATTACAGAAAAAGGAGCGTCATACGTGTTACCATGGTTACCGAAATGTATAATGTATGAGATGTCTTTCAGTGCCAGTTAGGGCAGGGCACCAAAACCTTCGCAATTATAAATGCCTCACACTATATAATTAGAAGTATTTTCTTCAATATTGCGCGAAATCCCTCGTCCAATTTTCTTCTCTTTGAGGGTATTACCACGGCATTGTTTCGTGAAAGGAGAGGCGTGGCTTTCGAGGGCTATGCCATTTGGTCACGGGTACAGAAATTACTTTGGCAGAAATTATGGTGATCTTCTTTGTTCAGTTTCAAATCGCCTTTGCGGTTGATCAAGTTTCAGTGAATCAACCAAATAAATTGGTAAATTGCTTTTACATTGGTTCATTTCTTTCAATTGTGCCAATTGAAGAAGAGAATATTGTTATCTTTTTATACACACACCAACACACACACACACGGTTCGGTAAGCTGTAGGTCCCCTCCGTCGTCGTATAACCTTTGTTTATGTATATTTTTGTAATATTTGCAGACGATACAAGTGTGTCTTTTCTTTGTAAAGATGTCAATGCAGCGAAGGTTATATTTAAAACAAAATTTTACCCATGTTGTCGAGTGGTTCACCCGAAATAAACTCTTTAAATTCACATAAAAACAAAACTTTATGATTTTAGTGAAAAAGAAGTGTACATCTTGACAACCCAATGTCGAGAACTCGTTTTAAAGAATGAAATGTAACGAAATATTTAGGCGTCATGATAGATAAGAATTTGTAACTGAAGGACCATATCAATTTGATATATTATTATATATATATAATGATGGAAACCCACAAAGAAAGAGAAAAAATAATTCCAAGGCCTTGCATCATCCATTCATTTCACGTGTTTTTATGCGTGAAATTCATCCTATATAGCTAGTATATAACATTTCTTGGAGTGTTGCTATAGTGTTTAGACTTGGATTTATGGTTCCTAAACAGGTTTTATTAACTGTGTATCGTACATTTGTTCTTTCTTATATGATGTACTGCAATCTTGCATAGAGAAATACTGCTGATAACGCATTAGACAGTATCTTTGTTGTTCAAAAGCGAGTAATAGATATTATCTGATGCCCATTTTCTTGATCATCAAAGCGCATTCTTTAACGAGTTAAAATTATTAAAAATCAGACAATTAAATTGGCATATTTTATTTTATTCCTCAGCTTAGATTTGTCTTCATTCCAAGAATCACCTATTTTCGTAATTTTGAAATTATGGAATGATTTAAGCACTTGAAAATATTGATGACGTAATTGCGTTTAAAAACAAGCTGAAATCAATTTTAATAAAAAGGAAAACTACAAGTTCGTTTGCGTCCTAAAAAACTTTGGGATCACCTGAAGATCAGGGCCCCCAGCCTTCTTTAGTTAGCTTTATAATGCTAACTAACGAAAATATCACGACCTAACCTCACCAATCGTCAAGGACGTACAGTTGACCTAACGATTGGTTAGGTTAGGTCGTGATATTTTCGTTAGTTAGCCTTATAAGGCTAACTAGAGAAGGCTGGGGGCCCTGATCTTCAGGTGATCCTTTACTTTTACCAAATGAACACGGAAATTTAATAGTAATAGCAATAGTATTAGCTATTAAAACGAGTAGTTTAGCTAAAATGCACACTATATACTTCCAAAAATTGAAAAGTAGTGGTCTGGACTGGTCCGGACTACCTCTTTTGAAGGTAAACATTGAAAGTGACCATTGTAACTGCTATATGCATTCTTAGCTTTCAGCTTATTGTCTAGGCATTATCTTAATGCCTGATCTCACTTATTGCCGCTAACATATATATATATATATATATATATAACGTAAGCTAATTGCCCTAATAAATCTTTGTATATTTAATTTAGCTATAAATGATATTAAAATAAAAAAAAATCACTGAAAACTTTTAGTACAAATTAATTTCTCCCTTTCATTTGAAATGAGTTCTTCTGATGTTCAAAGTATTTACATTTCGTTAAATCCTTTCACAAACATTAGTTTTAATGACTCAAAAATTCTCTCCGACTGTTTTTATTAATTGGATTTAATGGAAATTCGTGATAAGCATCAAAGAACGCATCTGTGAGAGAATGTATAATACGTTCACTTCCTCAACTGTTTCTAGCGAGTGATTATGGAGTAATCCCAATTACATGGGTGCTCCAAATTATTATTAATATATGGTGCTTCAGGTCGACCACAGAAATATGGAAAAGAAACGCTTCATATTAGTTACGGAATTACTATGACAAACTTCAAATACCAAATACATACTACAAATTGGCGGAATTTGTAGTTTGTATTTGGTATTTGAAGTTTGTCTTAGTAATTCCGTAACCAACATGAAGCGTTTCTTTTCCATATTTCTAGAGTCGACCTGAAACACCCTGTACATAGCAAAAACTTTCTTTCGCTCGCTTTTTTCTTTTGTGTTTTGGTTGGGTTTGACTTTTCCAATAGAAAATCCTTTTACATAAAAGAAAGTATCACCCGAAGATCAGGGCCCCCAGCCTTCTTTAGTTAGCCTTATAAGGCTAACTAACGAAAATATCACGACCTAACCTAACCACTCGTTGGGTCAACTGTACGCCCTTGACGAGTGGTTAGGTTAGGTCGTGATATTTTCGTTAGTTAGCCTTATAAAGCTAACTAAAGAATGCTGGGAGCCCTGATCTTTGGGTGATCCAACGAAACTACCCGTGTTATTTATGTATATTTTTTGAAAGATATAAAATAAACCTTTTTTAATTAAACTTAGACCTTCAGGCTACACCATACGCTTAACTTTTTCAGTTTCTTTTGTATTTCAAACCAAATATATAGTAAGTATATACCCAATAAAATATTAGCTAAATGTTATACAAACGAATAAAAATATGTAGAATGCGTGTAAAAATTATAAAAGATTTTATATTAATTAATGTTAGGCCTACGTCCTAAAGCAGTGTTTCTCGACCTTTTTTGTACTGGTGATCCGTTTTTGACAAAAATTTGTGATCCCCCTTCCTCAATGATGATGGAGCACATACTTCCACTGCAAAAACGGCTCCCGAACTATTTCCTACGTGACTAGAGAAAGCTTGGTAAGAAGTGGATACTTATTTCATTCAACGAAACAGTGGTACAGTCTGTCAAACTTGCGGGAAACCATCACGATAAATCGCTTGAAGTTTCTTTTGACAAGATCCTGCAGTTATCATTCCCGTCAGAAGAAGATTTATGTACATTTTGAACAGCATGGGAAAGTGAGTATCCAGAACTGGTGTCTGAAGCATTGAAAAATTTAATTCCATTTGCAACCTCATTTGTGCGAATTGGCAGGACAGGATTAAGGGTTCCGTAGGCCCTGGGCACTTTTCTATCATAGGCCCCTAAATTTGCCGATGCACCGTCTATTTATGTGCCTTATTTTAACTTAGACCCAAATTGTTCCCTTGTGAATGTGCTTGTTCTCTTAGCACTATAGCTAACTAAATTAATTATAAAACATAACATAAACATCGCACCAATTCCGTGCGTGCTGCCACCTGTGAATAACACAGCAACTAATGGGTTTGTTGACACAAGCTGAGAGGCTACGAAGTAAGTAGCTCCATAATTTGAAGTTAGTCTGACTCTATTACGGGTTTTGCATGTTATATCTAACAAATATATTCGGTATTATAGTGTCTAGTATACTAGAAGTGTTGTATTAGGCTTCTAAAATGAACGTTCAGACCAGTATTTATCATTTTTCACTCGTTTTTTTTTCTATTCGGTGTTCATGTGTTCGATGCTTTTGCTCAACATAGAGAGAGATCATGTTAAAAAGTTGGACTTTCAGGACATTATTGAAGAATTTGCTGCAGCCAAGAGCCGAAAAGTGTATATAGTATGAAACTATAATTATTGATAATAAACCATTGAGTTGAGTTGTTTAATATTCTGATGTTTAATAAAAACTGTACGCGCGTTATTCATTATGAAAATAAACTTAAAGTGGAGTTTATTTATTCCTTCGTGATTTTTATATTAGATCTTAGTTGGTTTCAGGACTCGGGTGTCTAAGCACTAAGCAAATAGATACTAAATTAACGTCTATAACACTGGTCAACACTCATTTTATTGCCAATCATATTAGAGTGATTTTGGGGTAACTTTGTGGTGCTGATTCCGAATATGACATCGGTTTTGCTAGATTGGCTCTAATTTATGAGATAATTGGTACCCCATTGAAACACGTAAAAATGCAAAAAATGTAATGTTCAGGCGGAGCCTACTTACAAATCGCATTGAAATTGTCTCAAATCATACAAAAGTAAACACATGAAATACATAATGGCATTTTATTCGGTCTCACCATCTAGAATGTTCCGGTAGTTTCCCATATGCACGCGTTATGGTTACGTTTCCTATTAATTGAGGGTATTCATTATCTCAAGAACTAGAGCCAAATCGGAAAAACTACTTTCATTTTGGAATTCAGCAACCCCAAAATACCCTAAATTCGTACGAATTTCCTTGGCAACGAAAAAAATTTTTTTTTTGTTGACCTGTGTAATCACTTAGTCTTATGTCTATAATCTATTTCTCTCTCGTCAAACTTTATAGAATTTTTTTAATTTATTCTGTTGGCCTATAAAACTTCATAGGACATGCCACAATGAAAATACATATTTCCTAAATTTCGTAGGCCCTTAAAATCTTCGTAGGCCCTGGTAATCCGGCCCTGCGAATTGGACCTCTCATCAAAGGTTGCAATTAAAGCGAAGCGAGGAAACCGACTGTCTGTCTGTTTGTGTTTATTCTATTTAACCGAATATAAGCAGATTAACAAATGAAAAGCAGGGACGGGTACCTCATTGAAAGACATAAGCAAGGGTGGAGAGAACCTGCTGCCCGCGGCCGTAATGTGTAATTATAGTGTAATTTAATTGCCCGCGGACAGTTTCATTATTTAAAGTCGTACACTATATTTACATCTTATTAATTATGTCCCAAACTATTCTTAAAGCTGCAATTTGTCCGCTAGAGAGTACTTTAGTCGAAATTTGCCCGCAACACAATAAAGGTTCCCCACCCCTGACCAGAGCTGGGCAATAAATACATTGAATGTATTTAAATACTAAATACTAAATACATGGGAGAAATGTATTTAAATACTAAATACTAAATACATTTTACGAATGTATTTAGATACAAAATACAAAATACATCAATTGTATTTAAATACATTTGTAAATACATTTTAAATACATACAAATTTTAACATATGCATTCACTAATTCATGAGTAACAACAATATAAAATGCTTGATAAAGGATGAGTGTACAGATTCGTTGTAGCATTGCTTGCAGCAGAGACTTCGTGTTTACACAGCAAACAGGTGCACTTTACCTTATTACCGTCTTTAGATTTAATTTTAAAGTATTTTCCATCAAACAGAGGGTGCACTAAATTGTTATCTGCAGATATATCACTGTTTGATTCACCGGATTTGCTTGTTGAAGCCATGACACGCACACGATAAAGAAATCAACCGCTTTCGACTAAGAGTGGCACACAACTGATTGAACTGACACGTTGAAACATGAACCATGCTGTACTACACTGTCGACGCGTCGTACTGTGCTAGTACAGAACGTGTATTAAACCAGTAAAAGTATTTACATTTTTATATTTTGAGTATTTAAATACATTGTATTTAAATACTCATTAAAGTATTTAAATACTGTATTTAAATACATGAAAAACAATGTATTTATAAATACAGTTCTAAATACACAAATGTATTTAAATACGTATTTAAATACAAATGTATTTAAATACTGCCCAGCTCTGCCCCTGACATAGAGTAACAGTTATGAAGATTACGACTAACAGAAAATAAGGTACTTTCCTGTTATCCCGGACCCCAGACTTTTTTTAACACCTGCCAATAAAGATATTCAAAATGTTTTGAGGCTTGGTTAGGTTTAGTCGTGATATTTTTGTTAAAACTAATGAAAATATTACAACTTAACCTAACCAATCACAATATATATATATAGATATATATATATATATAAGCAAAGAACCACAGGGAAAAGGAAACACGAAGTCCGAGCGCTTTCGTAATATATTCACATCTTCAGGGAGAAATGTCCCTGAAGATGTGAATATATCACGAAAGCGCTCGAACTTCGTGTTTCCGTTTCCTTTTCCCTGTGGTTCTTTGCTTATTAAAAAGATCGTGTTCTGTGATTTTATTGCATATATATATAATTTGGCGAGGGTATCCTGGGGTCCGGGATAACAGGAAAGTACCAAAAATAATTTAAACTATAAAACATTGCAAAATAGTTTCTGATTTTACATATTTCTGTAATTTTCGTTCGAAAAATAAATTTACTGTAGATTTTCCATGTACGGTAGGCTATTTTTTTTGCTAAGCACTGGGACCCCCCCCCCCCCCCCCAAACACTGTTTATGAGGATATTTATTCATAATACAGTATTTTCAACGCTTTCCTTTTTAATAGTTAGAAGCTCTCATGGACAGGAAAGTATGTCATCAGGCATATACCTTCATAGTCTATATTAACGTACATATTGATACGCAGTTAATAAATATCCATAGTGATATTGTACTGTACATATATATAACACGCAACAGTGATTACTGTCCTTAGCATTTTACTGTTAGCACAGTACCAGTTTGTTTTGATAGTACGAAATAATTAAAGTAGGGTGTCCGAGAAATAGTGCTTCAAAAAATAATTAGTCATTTTTTCTTGTTAATTATATATATATATATATATATATATATATATATATTATATATATATATATATATATATATATATATATATATGGGATGAATTTCACAATAAAACACGTGAAATGAATAAATGCTGCAAACCCACAAGGAAAAAGAAAAACGATTCCAAGGCCTTTCGTGTATTCAAAGCTACACCTCGTCAGGGAATGAAGATAAAAGGCGAGAAGCCCATAAATATATACAACGTACAGGAAAACCAAAACAATTAGCACATACTTAACAAGGGTTAATGAGAGGCAAAAGAAATTTTAACATGATGTCGTCAATGTTATACGTCCCCGCACTGTTATTGAAAGTGTTTTTAAAATGAATAAATGCACATTCTAGAATATTTCTTTCTATTATATCTCTGTTTTTAACAAGCGCTTTAGAACTATCCCACTTGATGCTATGGTTACATCTATAAATATGGTTAAATAAAGCATTGGAAGTATTAGCTGTTCTATACGCATATTTATGCTGTTTTACCCTAAATCTAACGTTTTTACCGGTTTGGCCTATATATACTGAGTTACATTGTGTACATCCAATCGAATACACCAGCCAACAACATTATCAGGGCTATTCTTTATTAGGCGTGATTTAACAGTATTATTATACTTAAAGATTACATTAATGCCAATTGCTTTAAGTACAGTTGGAAGGTATTGAAAATTAACATGGTAAGGTAGGCTAAGGATATTTTTACGCTGAAATTCATTTACAATTACATTATTATAATACCTATTCTTCGCTTTCTTAAGACAGTTATCTAAAAATGAAGTAGGATAACATAATTTAGTATCAATATTCATGATATTGCATAACTCGGAATCTAAAAATTCAGGACTGACACTCTCAATGCTCGAAGAAACATAGCAGAGAAATAGAGGATTTAATCGAAGGATGATGGTCAGAATAAAAATGCACATAAGTGTTATTATTAGTAGGCTTACGGTAGACTTCATATTTGAACTGATTAGAACATCTCCAAATTTTTAGATCAAGAAAAGATAGGCTTCCATCATTTTCTTTTTCAACTGTAAACTTAATAGATGGGACTAAATTGTTGAGCCTACCAAGAAATAAGTCCACATCCAAATTATTAGGCCAAAGGCATAAAATACCATCTATATACCTGTACCAAACCAGGTTAAAATTAACAATTGTTGGCTGTGTGTATTCGATTGGATGTACACAATGTAACTCAGTATATATAGGCCAAACCGGTAAAACGTTAGATATTAGGGTAAAACAGCATAAATATGCGTGTAGAACAGCTAATACTTCCAATGCTTTATTTAACCATATGTATAGATGTAACCATAGCATCAAGTGGATAGTTCTAAAGCGCTTGTTAAAAACAGATATAATAGAAAGAAATATTCTAGAATGTGCATTTATTCATTTTAAAAACACTTTCAATAACAGTGCGGGGACGTATAACATTGACGACATCATGTTAAAATTTCTTTTGCCTCTCATTAACCCTTGTTAAGTATGTGCTAATTGTTTTGGTTTTCCTGTACGTTGTATATATTTATGGGCTTCTCGCCTTTTATCTTCATTCCCTGACGAGGTGTAGCTTTGAATACACGAAAGGCCTTGGAATCGTTTTTCTTTTTCCTTGTGGGTTTGCAGCATATATATATATATATATATATATATATATATATATATGATTGTTTATAGTTTCAAACTGTTCAAAATCGGAACACTTCTACAACAGTAGCAGAAGGAAGGGGGTGTCATCATGCGCACGTGACACCTACTGACGGTTTCAAAAACAACTTTTTTACGTGTTCTAATCTACCCGACGGTCTAATACGTGTATATTACGCGTATTTACACGTATTTACACGAGTAACTAAGTACGATGTATCAGGTCATCCCATAAGTAATGTCGTTTTTTAGATCGGAATTGGAAGGACAAAAAAAAAACTCGACTAAAACTTTTTAATCTAGTATATATTTTCCATCGGAATCAATGACACTGCCAACGTCCTACAAGCTTTTCAATGCCATGTTTATAAAATTCAGGCGGTTTTGAGGCAAAAAACGTACAAAGATTGGTGTGCAGGTTATCTAAAGAAGTATACTGTTTCTCGTCAAGATAGTTTTGCAGACTCCTGAAGAGATGATAATCTGAAGGCGCAAGGTCTGAAGAATATGGAGGATGTGGAAGTTTTTCCCACCCAAGCTGTTCAATTTTTGCAGAAGTGATCCGAGCGGTATGAGGACGTGCGTTGTCGTGGTGGAACACGATTCCTTTCCGATTAACCAAAGGTGGTCTCTTTTCTTTTAGTGCAGTGTTCAATCGATCCAGTTGTTGACAGTAGACTTGAGCGGTAATTGTTTGGTTGTGTGGTAAGGTTTCAAAGTGTATTACACCACCTTTATCCCACCAAACGCTAAGCAACACCTTCCGAGGGTGAAGATTTGGTTTTGGCTGTGGTGTCGCTGGTTCTCCGGCACAAATCCACTGTCGACGGCGCTTAACATTCTGGTACAGTATCCACTTTTCATCACCAGTCACAAAACGGTGCAAAAACGGATCTTGGAGTTCACGGGGATGAAGAGCTGTGCTAATGTTTACCCGCACACTCAGATTGTCGACCGACAATTCATGTGGCACCCATTTTCCTAACTTAGGCACTTTCCCCGAGTTGTTGCAAATGTCGATGGATGGTGGACAGGGATGAATTGAGTTTCTGGGCCAATTCTTCGACAGTTGTTGAACAGTCTTCAAGTGTGGCTAACAGCAGGTCATCATCAAACTCAGCAGGGCGTCCAGAGCGTGCTGCATCTGTCAAACAGCAGTCACCATTCCTAAACTTTTGAAACCATCTTTGACATTTCCTCACATGCAGAATATCGTTGCCATAAACTTCCTGAATGTTTCGCGTTGCTTCAGTAGCACTATTCCCTTTTTTGAACTCGTAAAGCATTATATGCCTGATATGCTCTTCTGATACCGCCATGTTTATGAGGGGTTCACATAAAGCAAAACACGTTCACTGGTCAAGGTCTATAAAGTATGTAGCGAAACACGATAGATCTCCTCTTAGATATAACCTTGGGAAAATTTATGCTTAAACCGAGTAGGACTAGGGGTCTTTCCTGTTTCGTTAACTGTTTCCGATTTTTATGAAAACAACGTGATATGTACAGTTTTTCACGCTGATTTCAAAATTATAAACCATTTCATCGAGAAATACTTAGGTTAGGTTAGGCTTATTAGCATTTGATGTTTTCTAGGACACTGTTTTTCTTTCGGTATTAAGTTATATTCTTATAAAAAATTTACTGCATTTTCTTCTGTCTCAGTCTTCCTATGTAATTCTATAAAATTAAATTTGTCAGTCATTGGAAAGTAAAAAGATGTTGAACTATATAGTCTATGCTTGCAGCGGAAGAACAAAATAGATGCGCAACGCCACCGTTTAAAAAATAGCCTAGCCTATGCTTGCAGTGGAAGAACAAAATAGATGCGCAACGCCACCGTTTAAAAAATAGCCTAGCCTATGCTTGCAGTGATTACACCGTTCTAGTACTTTTTGTAGTATTGTATAATTTACTTTCATTTCGAAAAAACTTAGTTTTAGAATCAGCGTATTATTTTAAAATTTCTATAGCCTACGTACGTTGTTTGTTTCAAACATTTGCTAGTTTCTGCACATTATAACTTTTTGGTTATATATTTCTCGATGAAATGGTTTATAATTTTGAAATCAGCGTGAAAAACTGTACATATCACGTTGTTTTCATAAAAATCGGAAACAGTTTAATGAAACAGGAAAGATCCGATCTAATATATTCATTTAATTTGCCATAACAAACGCGTCATATTCACTTGTTAATTATGTTAATTTATGATACAGATATTTTCAATAAATGTTTTGTTCTTCATAATTATGCTTTTGTTTAATTCCTGAAATTGAACTCGATATGGTCATGACAAATGGAGAATCATTGCAACAGAATCAAAGTTAATTGATATGATGAACTTAGAATAGGAGCAATCTTTATGCATTATCAGTTTTATCAGAATATTCTTGTGGACATAACTTCTTTAGTGCAATGTAGATTAATTTAGAAAAAGATAAAAGATAAAAGAAATTGAAAGATGAATTAACTATTTTCATTTAAATGATTAAGAAATATGGTACTTACGTATTATCGGGACTACCAAACTGTTTATTATGTATTTTTGCTCTCGTCATTTTCGTTTAAACTAACGAAAATACCACAACTTAACCTAACCAATTATCAAAGGCGTACAGTTGACCTAACTGGGCATTCAATTGACCTAACTGGGCATTCTCCGTTATATTAACCTGTTAGGTTAATTCAATGCCCGGTTAGGTCAACTGTACGCCCTTGATGATTGGCTAAGTTAAGTTGTGATATTTTAGTTAGTTTAAACGAAAATGACGAGAGCAAAAATACATAACAAACAGTTTGGTGGCGGGCGGTTGGGTACTCTCGTTAACAGGAAAACACCAAATTTTGCACCATTTTTACAAAACATTTTTAGGGGGAGCATGCCCTCGGACCCCATAGCTTTCTTCGCCACTCAGTTTCCATGCAGTGGTGACTAGAGGTGGAAAGAATACGGTGCTCTTCCAATATGTGATCTACCATATTCCAATACGTGCTCTACCGTGAAACTAGCCTTATAAGACTAACTAACGAAAATATCATGACTTAACCTAACCAATCGTTAGGTCAACTATACGCCCTTGACGATTGGTTAGGTTAAGTCGTGATATTTTCGTTAGTTAGCCTGGAATATGGAATATTAGTTGGAATATGGTAGATCACAGTTTCGCGGTAAAGCACATATTGGAAGAGCACCAAGAATACCAAAATTTTGGAGTTGTACGATTACGAGTACTGTATTTTTTTAGTGTTCGAGTACAAGTATACCCTTTTAGTGCTCGAGGACGAGTACGGTTTTTTTAGTGTTCGAGTACGCGTGTAAGAGTGTGGTTTCAAACTTTAACTGGTGTTTGGCTGCTTGCATGAGCAAAGTTTATTAGACCATATGAACGCATTGCATTGAAAAGGGAAAAAAGTGTGACCCGAAATGAACAAAATGTATTTACTGTTACATATATATCGCAGTATACTGTAAATTTTTTCTTTACCTACCTATTTAGTACCTATTCAATAATAAAACGCAAGACATGTTCTTCACTAAGGTTTTTCGCTGCAAAAGTTGCCACTTCGTTATTAATAATATTATAAATGTAAAGTATTGCATAAAAATATAGTAAATAGATCTGAAAATATAAACCATACTGAAATTAAAGTTGTAAACTGTTACTTTCATGGTACACTGGGAGCCTAGGACAGATCCTCACATTTGAAATTAGTTTGCGTACAAGTACGATTACAGCGATATCAGATTATATCGAGTAAGAGTACAAGTACGAGTACAATAAAAACCCGTACTCGAGTACTGATGTACTTTTTCCACCTCTAGTGGTCCCCCCCCCAATAAGTTTCTGGATCCGCCCCTGTACATGATGACCATCATTCATCACTGCAGTGTGTATTCGATGCCCAAACTTCATTAGAGCATTAGCAAAATGCTCTTGTCGAATGGATCCAATAACTTCTGGTTCTTTGACGGAGTTCTGCCAGATACCGAGGTTTGTCATGATACAAGTGTTTTAACATAACTCCATAAATAGAAGTCCAAATAGATTAACTTGGGTGATTGAATTAGCCCATCCAGCACTAAAACACATCAACCTGAACGGGATTAACCAAAAGTTAACGTTTGATGTGTGCTATGTTACGGGACTACATAATCGGTCCATTTTTCTTTGACGATTGTATTGTGGATGGGGGCAAACTAAATTTAACGTGTTGCATACATATTTTCTTTCCCATCTAAAGTCTATTGGAGTTGACATGAGGAGTGTGATCTTTCAATAACTTCCTGCTATGCCGTTGCTGTTGCCAACTTTCGAAACGCCACCTTTTCCCGGCGCTGGATAGGCCGTAGTGGGCTGATAGCATGGCCACCCGAATCACCTGATGTCATTCCCATTTCATTCCACGTGTTGAATGCGGGGTTTCTCCCGACGTGGCGTCTCTTCCCGTGACCCCTGGTAGTCAGTAACTGGTGGGTGACCTTCCTATTGAACCGTTCGTGGGTGGGTGTTAACGTAACAATGACGCAAAGATGGTAGCGTGAACCCATTTATGTCGGTTTCCTTCGTATTATTTTTCCTTCAAACTTCAACTAAGTGGCACTGTTTACCGTAACAATTTAAAAGTATACTTTAAACTGTTTTTTAAAACGGCAGTTTTAATATTTAATTTATTTGTTTGTTCTCAAACTGAATTAAATTACACGTACTTTATATAATTAAAAAGGAATAGATCATGATCGGAAATGATAAAGGAAAAAGGGGAAAATGGCCTAGCGCAGGACAAGAATAAGTTGAGGCCAGAAAGGAAATTTTCCGTAAGACGACCCTCGGGAAAAATTAATTTGAATTTACTGGCCTAAGTTCATCTTAAAAGGGCCCCATTTCCTACCCGATGTGTGGAAATATAAACTAAAAATGACGAGGAAAGGTAAATGCTTTTTTTTTTTTTGGCTGTTCCCGATTATATTCTCCTTTGCTTGTCTGGTCCCGGCTATCTTCTGGTCTTTTTGTGCGCGCTCTTTTCTCCTCCAGCCTCCAGAATTTGAGTTTTCATCTCGCATTGGGAAAATATATTCTCTCGTCTTTTTCCCGTTTGATCCTGGACAGTATTAAATAATTTTTATATTTATTTCAAGTACTATTTAAACATTGTTTAAAAATACATGATTTGTTGAAATGGAGGTGTGGCATCACGATCATTTTTCCACACCTATTGGATGAATAAAACCGTCACACGTTCCAGTAAGACCACGTTGAGATCCATTTAGATGTTTTCCCGCAGGAAGTCGCGTATCCTTTTCTGGGATTTACCCGAGCCATATTTAGAGTTTATATCATACCTAACTTATGTTTTTCATTTATGTCTAAATTTTACTATATTTTATATTATTAATAAATCCCCATATTTTGCAAACCCAACACGCGCCCAAGAGTGGGAAAGCTGCCAGTGAGAATTCAAAGGAAGCATTTTCAAATAAATCTATTCTCAATTCATGGCATTCTCACTCAGCCATGGCTTTCCCACTTTGGCTCAAGTTAGGTTAGCTTAGGCTTGGTTAGGTTAGGAAATATTAGCTATTCCCATTTGCCTTTACTCCGAAGGAAATGGAGTGACATTGTTTCTCAAATGAAGAAACAATTTGTGCATTTTCATTTACAGACCGTAGATGGGAATAGAAATGACAATAAGCGGGAAATAATCTTGTGACAAACCCAATAGTTCTGGCAGAACTCCATCGAAGAAACAAAGGTCACTGGACCCATTCGACAAGAGTATCTTGTTAATCCTCCTATGGAGTTCAACGTCGAATACGCATTGCAGTGACAATGATGGTCACTGTGCGAAAGTGTTCTAAACTTGAACAGTTTGAAAATGTAAAGAACCACATATATTGTGCACATACTGATTGATTAATAAGAAAAATTTTCAGTCATTTTTATACCATTATTTGTTGTACACGCTGTATTTTCAACAGGAAAAGTTAATATGTTCCTAAGATAGGTCAAAAGAATTTTTTTTTAATTATTTGATCGTTTATAAGTTCATATTTTAAATAAAATTACTTCTGAGCAACATTTAAAAAACAAAATATGGGGTCGAATTTTTTTTTGGCAAAAGGTAAAAAAAATGACCCCCCCCCCCCCCCCCCCCCCCCCCCCCCCCCCCCCATGAAATGAGAAAGCTTATTGGCAGACTATAGTCCATATGACAAATATTAATAATACAATAACAATTCACATCCTAATGATAGGGACTTTATAAACACCCTGTATATATTTCTATCTATTTCAATGAAAACGTAGCATAAAGGGTAAAATTCAACAATATAATAGAATGCATACATTTAATGAATACTTAAGCATATGATTCTACATGAGCACCATCAGTATCTCTACAGAGTTGGAATCTGTCAGCAGCATTGCGGAACACGGTTTGGAGCATGACAGGAGTTATTTTTGTAACTGCTGTTACGATACGAGCACGTAAATCTTGCAGATCTGTAACCCTCGTTTGATAGACGTTTGATTTGATAAAGCCTCCATGCAAAGAAATCCAAGGGCATTAGGTTAGGAGATCGAGCCGCCCAGGGCCTGTTGCCTCCACGTCCGATCCACCGATTTGGAAATCGTTCATTTAGGTACTCCGGACAATGTTTGCGTAATGACAAGGTGCCCCATCTTGTTGAAAGACGGTGTTTAAAATGCCATCTGAATGAAGCTGGGACATTTACGTGCTCGTATCGTAACAGCAGTTACAAAAATAACCCCTGTCATGCTCTAAAATGTGTTCCGCAATGCTGCTGACAGATTCAAACTCTGTAGAGATACTGATGGTGCTCATGTAGAATCATATGCTTAAGTATTCATTAAATGTATGCATTCTATTATATTGTTATTGAATTTTACCCTTTTTGCTACGTTTTCATTGAAATAGATAGGGACTTTATAAACACCCTGTAGAGTAAACCCTCGTCCAATGCGTGTTTGTCCAGCGCGAATTTGCTTATACACGGAAAAATAAATGCGAACAATTATTTGCCGAAAGCGGAAAATTTTATTATACACGGTCCGCTAAACACGCTCTAATGCAGTAGTACTGTACGCGTGCCAATGCGCGCTCTAGTGTTTTCTCCTACACTCTCCAACACTCCCGCACCCCCCTCCCCTCTCGCGTCACCCCTCGCATCACCCTTTGTCTCAGTCCCGCTACCGCGTTAAGTTCAGTGAAGTTGTGTTGGATTGTTTTTGTCGTATTTTGCCGTTGTTTTGCTATTACCCTTAGACAACAGTATGGCACCAAAACGTAAAGCATCTGCGAGTGATAGTGAAGAGAAGAAAAGTCGTAAGGATGACATTAGCCGAAAAAATAAAAGATTCTAGATAAGTTGCTTGGTGGTATGAGCATAACATCACTTGGCCGCGAGTATCACGTGAATGAGTCTACCATACGCACCATCCGAAAGAGTGAAGAAAAGATACGTGCTATTTTCATTTAATATATTTTTATTTATCATACGTAAATATCATTATGTTTATGGTTTTATTATGATCTTATTTCATATACAATATGGGTATGGAAATTTATTTATGAGTGAATAAAAAGTCTACGTATCTAAGCATTAATGGGAGACTTTACACGGCCGCGTTCACGTATCCCCATTTATCCCATGAGGTATTAAATTTGTCCATCGCGGATTTACCTAACGCGCCGTTCTCGAGGAACCTAACCCCCGCGTTGGACGAGGGTTTACTCTACAATTAATGAGAAATAATACAGTAATGTCGAAGTTAAGTGGAGCTACAGACAGACGTTTTCATACCGTAAATTCCATAGCTTAGAAGACATACGACAGGACTGATGAATAGCTTGGATAATCGGGTTGGTTGGTTTTTTAATTCTTTGCATTAGACCAGTGGTTCTTAACCTTTTTACTACCATGCCCCCTCTAGGAATTGGTCCTTCCCTCCACGCCCCCCTTGGAGGGGGATACTTTTGCATTTTTTCATAAACTTCTCAATATTAGCCCATGCTCTCGTTAAGAGAATAACAAATACAATTAGTGTTTTTCCCCCAAGGGATCGCGCCCCCCCTGGAAATTACCTAGGGGGGCGCGCCCCCCAGGTTAAGAACCACTGCATTAGACTGTATTGAGCACGTCTTGTTACCTCCGGGAAGCTCGGGACATTGCAGGTAGCAAACTTTTGCGAAGCTGAGCAAATTTACCCCTGCATATATTTTAATGCAGGAGGTTGGGGCCAAGGGCGAGTGCCCGCAAAAACGCTCCCCGATAAAAGGAAAAACCCAGAGTCGAAGTAAAGGTTGCCATTTTTTTTTTAAATTTTGAAAAGATTATGTATTGTGTAAGATGCACGTATGTGTAGTGAGGAATAGAGGGAGAAGTGTGTGTTTGAGAGCATGCTGGACTCTTCACAGAGTAGATAAGATACATAAAAAAGATCAGCTAAAGAGGACAGTGACAGGAGAAGTAGGAGTTTCAGCACTCCGTCTTTTGCCTATTCTCACCCCCCTCGGAGTATTTCCCTACTCGACTGGTATATATATATATATATATATATATATATATATATGTGTGTGTGTGTGTGTGTGTGTGAAATTGGTCCTCCATTTGAGGCTAATTGGATGAAGGGGGGAGTGCCTCACCGCAGCTCCATCATAAACGTTTCGACACACTTGCATTTGGAAGTTGTCCGAGCCAGTGTCGTGGCTCAAGCAAGAGTGACTGCTTTGGTATTGAGTAGATTAGGATTTTTTTTTTGCTTCGACTTTTCTCCTTTTCTTTGGCGAAAGAGTATTTATTTTTATCTTAAAATTAGTTGTAACTCAAGCTATGTATTTTTCTTTTTTCCTTTTGCTCGATAATTCAAGGGATGTTCAGTTATGCTTTCGTAAACGTAACAATTATTTCCTAATAACTCAATTACTAAATAGGAGAGCACTTGTGAACACTGTCGTTCCATATACAGGGTGTCCCATAAGTTCGGCATCATAGGAAAAATAATTAAAAAAGGCAAAACAAAAGCTTTTATTTACAGAACGTGCTCAATATGTCCACCATTGTTTTCAATACACAAATTCAGACGTGATACCCAGTCAGCAAGCACACGGTGAATGATGTCAGGAGTAATGGTGTTACATGCCCCAATAATGCGCTGCCGCAAATGTTCAACACCCCTAATTTTCTCTGCGTATACCAGCGCTTTCAAGTGACCCCAGAGATAAAAATCTAGTGGCGTGAGATCCGGGCTTCTAGCTGGCCATTCCACAGGCCCTCGACGTCCTATCCAATGACCAGGGAATTGTTGGTACAGGTATTCCCTTACTCGGGTGCTGTAATGTGCAGGAGCGCCGTCTTGCTGGAACCATGTTGGGAAATTTCCTTCTTCGTTCAAGACACTGGGAAATGCTTCTTCCTCGAGCATACGTAGGTAGGTGCCTCCAGTGACATGTTCATCGAAAAAGAGGGGGCCTATGATGTGACCCTTCCAAATGCCACACCATACCATCACCCGAGATGCACCTTGTTCCTTTGAAGAGGTATACCAGTGAGGGTTGTTTTGAGACCAGTAATGGGTGTTCTGTCGATTTACCTCACCATTTCCATAAAAAACAGCCTCGTCACTGAACAGAATGGTGGACGGGAAATTGGCATCCCGAGCATAGACATTATGGCCTGAAGAAAGAGAAAAATATGAATTTCTCCTATGATGCCGGACTTATGGGACACCTTGTATAGTAGATAGATAGATTGAAGTTTTTGGTCCATATGTATTAGGAAAGAGAGAATCCCTCGACAGACGTCAAATTACGAGTACTTTCGCTCACCAAGCATCAGTTCTCCAGGATTTCGATATCTGATCGACTTAACATTCTATCGACAAGTATATTGTGGATTAGATTAAATCAGGTTAGGTTAGGTTAAGTGTTGATGCTATGGTCTTGTCCAGTGGTAGGCAACCTTTTTTGGAACTGGGTCAATATAATATATAATAAATATATAATAGAGTATTGTGCAAATTAATGTGAATAGGAAGAAAACCCCCCATATTTTTCAGTAAATATCATATATTTTGTAGACTGGAACACAAATTAATAATTTATGTGGCCACTTTTAGCTTTAATTACTTCTTGAACACGGTTTGGCATGAAAAGCCTTAGCCCTTCACAGATTTTCTTAATTTCTTCGTCATGAAACCAGAGTTTGATGACTGCAGCGATCATATTTTCCTTAGTTGTACAGTCCAGTTTTCAAAGTTGATTCTTGCATATAGCTCATAGGTTCTCGAGTAGGTTTGGATCTGGCGAATCCAAACAAGCGATATTGTTTGTTCTGAAAAACTCCTTAACACATTTTGCTGTATGGTATGGAGCCAGATCCTGTTGGAAAACCGCATTTGAGGACAATTTTTGTAGTTCTGGTTTGAGACTGCGTTCTAGGAGTTCAGTATATTTTTTGCTGTTCATCATGCCATTCAGATGTACTAATGGGCCAGTTCCTTGTGAAGAAAACCATCCCCAGAACATTTTCATATCCGGGTGCTTCACAGTTTGGTTATAGTGGGAAATGGTTGTGGGTTCACCTGGCTCATGGCGTACAAAACGTACTTATTGATCTTGAACAAGAAAATGACGCTCGTCTGAAAATAGAACATTATACCAATCTTCTTTCGACCAACATGCATATTTTTTGCCCCACACATAACGTTTGATCTTCATTGCTTTGGTTAACAATTGTTTTTTCATAGGCTTCTTGGCTTTGCGCCCCACTTCCAGCAATCGACGTCTCACAGTTGATGATAATACCTGGATTCTTGCTGCTGCTAGTTCTTGGTTAAGCATGTCACGAGTTTTCCTTTGATCCTGCCTGCTTGCTCGTACTAATTTTATATCTCTACGTGTTTTTTCGTTTCCTTCCGCATTTACCCTAAGGGATATAGAGTCAGTAGTTTCCTTAATAATTTTATTGACAGTGCCCCAACTCACTTTTACTTCACTAGCAATTTCTCCCTGTGCGAGTGCTGTATGTTCATGTAAGGTGATTATTTTGCTCCTTTTTCTCGGTGTAATATCCATAATCAACTGTGCAATACAAAAATACTGAGATCAAACGTCAGACACCAATGACTGACAAGAATACACAGAATTAATAGACGGAAAATTACTGTCATTTCAGATTTCCAAAGATGATGCAATATCTTTGACTGATGTCGCAATCATATATCAGATTAGGAATAATGTTTTATGATGATGCAATCATGCCTCAGATTGCAGAATACTATTGTTTTATAAAACAAATCAATATATTTCACTAACAAAAATAAAATTTTCAATTACAACCAGAAAAGGCTTATTTTTGTTTCATGTTCACATTAATTTGCACAATACTGTGTATGTATGTATGTATATACACCTTTGGTTTGCATCCGCCCGAATTGTTCATTCTGACGAAGGTCAAGCTTTTCACTCCACTTTATTAGAACTACAGTTTAATGTGGAATCCAAACCACGCCTCACCAGCAGCCCAGCGTCTAGGCCACCCAGGGTACCCATTTATCTACCAACCACTTTCTTTATTGTGTGGAAGGATTAGCAGCTGGGTTTTGCTGCGCGCCGGCTGCCGTCACCGGGTCTCGATCACGGGGCCGATAGATTCGTAGTCAGCGACGCTAACCACTACCCCAGAAGTCGGGTACCATAGGGTAAATTACAGTAAAACGCTAAAGTTATGCACCACAGAGTAAATACTAGTCATTATTCGAAATAATGACCATTGAAAACAATTTTTGATTCGCTCTGAATAATGAATATGGATCAGTAAAATATAATTTTTTTCTTTCAATTGATCCCTGTCTCTGAGTCATTCAACGGAGACAAGAAACAGTAATTAACAATCATCATATGTACAGCGTCTTTTGCGCCACCCTGTGTGTGTATATATAACACACACACAGTGTTAGACCCATGAGACCAAAAACATGAGCGCGAGAAATTTTTATTTTATTTTGAGCATCACACCTTTTGTAACATGTGTTACAGAGAAGTGAAAATTTATTGAAACGTAATTTTGTTTAGATTATAAATTGGATTCCTAATTTATTTTAGAAATGGTAGAAAATTGTTGGATCTAAGATATGCCACAAATTCAATTGAAATACCTTATATATATATATATATATAGAAACGACGTAAGTATAGAGGAGTGTTCTGCACCACGAGGAAGAGAAATAACGAACAAATGAAAAATGAGGTGACCGCCCGGGAATCGAACCCAGGACCTTCCGATTGCCGGTCAGACATGCTGACCGGCAATCGGAAGGTCCTGGGTTCGATTCCCGGGCGGTCACCTCATTTTTCATTTGTTCGTTATTTCTCTTCCTCGTGTGCAGAACACTCCTCTATACTTACGTCGTTTCTATACATTAATATACTGCGTGGTCATTGCAGTTATATATATATATATATATATATGATACACACGGTGACACAGACAGTGCATGGAACAAGGAACTCTTCTGGGATAATTCTGAGTTCATTCCCATATATATATATAATATATATATATTATATATATATATATATTTCATTCCTTTCGCAATTCTTCTACGTTCTAAACAAATTGGTTTTTTGGCTGTGGATTCATTCCACCCGTTTGACGTCAAATAATGCGTAAGAATTACGCGAGACTAGAAGTCGCACAAATCTGGCGCCAAGCTGACGCTACCCCGTCAAAAAGGATGGAGATACAGTTGTTCCTTCGAAATATTGACATATTAACGCCGTTTCCAATGAATAAAAACATTCAATAAGTTTTACGAGTCTTATCCGCGTGTCTAAGATATAAAAATTTGCTCCGGATATTAATTACGCATTGACACTCGCATCCCATTTTGTTCGCGCCATTTTATTAGTTTCGTGATCGCCGATAATAATTGTAGATGGCGTTGAACGGGAAAGTCTCCAATTGTTTTATCGCAGTTAACAAATGAAATTTTACATTTGAATAATAAATCGTAGAAAGTTGTCAAAATGAATGAAATCAAATTTAGGTCTTTCGATTCATTGTTCAAAAAAGTTAGAGGATCTCCCCACCTCCAAGGCCCCAACCCCCCAAAAATTTCGGGTGACAGTTTTTCCAACCGTAAAACGAGAAATTCTCTGTCAGTTATTATTATTATTACTGATTTCAGTACAGGAGTTACTGAAAGTTTTTATATAAAATTTAGCAAGGATTTCAAGAGGTAATTAATGTAAAGAATAAGTTAAGATATTTTGACTGAAATAAAGTTATACCAATCAACAAACTGTGGACTCCAATTTGGGAAATTCAAATCCTTATTTGGGAAACCGATGATTCAAGTGGAAATTTAATTTCCTACGAAATTTATTCCTCGAATAAATAATATATATATATGTAATAACCTGCTCTCTCCGTGGTTCGGGCAAGGTCAGGATGTTATTACTTTAGCACTCCTGGATGCGGAAATAGTTTGCTCTTCTTATTCCCACAATGGCGGAGTATTGTGTTGGCCCGTGTTTTTCTTTTATCCCAGTTATCAAAGTCCAAAGAGTAGAAAAAAAACAACGGCTTACGTGATCTTTAATTTGATAGTGGCGAGATAAATAGGATGGATTAGCATGAATCAAATGTTTCTTTTATAGAGAACAGGGAGGTAATAATAATAATAAAGTAACATTTTATCATTATGAAACTTTTATCTTCATTGTAAGAGATGAAATAAGTCGAAACCCCTTCTTGGACGCCCTCGAGTCCGTTCTGAGTCCCCAGACTTATATGAATCAATTCCAAGCTACCGATCTTTCTCTCTAAACGGTCAGACTTCAAATTGATACCCAATTCTCAAAAGCAATTCCCGTTAACGGACCGAAACCCTTCGGCCCGGAGACCCTCCTTCAGGGATCCGCCGTAAGGGCGCTGATCTCCTCCTTATATATTCAAAGGAACAGAACCTGGCTACGCCATCACGCAAGTGGTTGACGTCGCCTGAGAGCATTGTATTTTTCAAGTGAAATCAAAGAAACCGTCTGCGCCACAGCGCGTGACTTCCGTTGGAAGGAAACGAGTCAGACATAGCTTGGAAAATATTGAATGAATGAAATCACTATAACAGTCATTTATTTACATGATAATTATAGCAAACAATCGTAAATATATTTATAAGATACTTATAAGAAATAATTAATCCAATTTCAATTTAAATTTGATATAGAAGACAAAAATAGAATTACACAATTTAAAGGTATTTAATAGATATACTTTGTAAACGCATTTTACTTGTTTATCGTGATGTTGACGCGTATACGTCACAGCCTGAATATATTTCCTAAAAAAAATTTAATTTCTTGGGATAACTAAGTTCGCATTGCGGTATAAAAGAATTATCCCTTTTTTAAAAAGGAAGAATAACATGAATGGAAATAAAGTATAGTAAATATAAAGGAATAATTTCAACCTAGAGACATTAATGAACAAATTTAGGCTAGAAAGCGAGTCTACGTCTATATAACACAATTTAATAACCAATTTTAATCTAGAATGCACATGTAAGCACGTATACTAAAATTTACCATTTTAAAAAGGTTATTAAGATTTTGACTATTTTTAAAGGTAGGTTGCCTTTAAGCATTCACTTAATCACTAATTTCAGTTAACATTTATTCACTTTAGTTAGAGATTATTCACTTAATTATGGATTTGAGCACGTATTAGATATAGAAATATTGAATCACTTATTTCAAGCAAGCAGTATATGCAGTAATGCTATTGTCCTACACTGACTATCAAGTGGGATAAAAAGCTTCGTGGTTTGGCGGAATCGTCCTGCTCGGTTACTCGAGGATTCCTTCGGGAGGACTTTTTGGGGGGTGGTCACTTTATGCTACCAAGGTCGCTCACCTATTACGACCAGTTTCGGGTTCCTTCTCCGGATAAGAAACGTCAATCCTTCCGTTCTTCGTCCGCTGCTCGAAGTTTCAAAGGATGGGGGCTTTAAGCAGGCCTAAGCAGAGCTGTCCTCGATCTCGTAGTTCCGTCGTCTTCTCCGTGCCGGTGGTTCTTATGCACTTGTTTCAGCCGTCGATGGTGTCTGTGGCTAAGAAGAAGGGATAAAGAAAAACTTTGATCCCACTTCTGACACCAATTTGTAATAAAGGTCCGCTGTTGACGGGACCCTTATTACAAAATATATGTATTTTTTCGAAGGTCACCACGAAGGCCCCATAAATTAAAAGTGAAATTTAGATGCTTTGGGTTGTGTTTTTCCTTAATATTATAATTAGTCTTTCTCTTAGTTTGGTGACCCTTTGCGTGAATTCTTTATCTTCCGCTTACTTTCTGAACCCCTGACTCTAAGTGTGTAATTGATAATGAAATCTTCAATTTAAGTAGTTTTTAATTAGTGAATTAAAGACACTTTGATAGTTACAAATTCAGTCAAAGTTCATGAAATATAATCAAGTTCAATTGTAGCTTAAATTTAGACTTAAAAATAAATTAATCACTCAAGATTGAATATTGCCAGTCCACTACTTCTCTCGCTGTTGTCAGACCAATGGCCCTCAATTTTCTCACGAACTCAGTATTCAACTCAATGAATTTCTCAAATTTAGTCTTTAACGAGCAAATTCCCTCTCAGGTTCTCACTCGGAGAACCACTAAGACGCAACCCAGCCTATCTCGCTTCTGATGGAGCGCTAGTAAATTGATTTATTTTTCTTCGCATTTTGTTTTTATATGCCCAATCCCTCCTACGTCAGAGTCCGAGGCGCACCAAAAAAGGTGAGCCCAATGACCGGAAACTGTCGTACGGGAGAGTTGCAACCTTAGGTGCCAGTGTCCTTTCGGTGCACCGTTCAAGCGTCGCAAAGGGGGTGTTGTATGGGTCAACGAGAACCCATATAGTTTATATAAAAAAGTTGTCTACACATTGCAGAGAAAATATGGCGGGTTACAGGGAACTATATGGCTCGTGTATAATATATATATATATATATATATATATATATATATATATATATATATATATATATATATATATATATATTAGGGTTGCCAGACGTCCCGTATTTTACGGGACAGTCCCACATTTGATCAAAAAATCCCGCGTTCAAAATGTCCCGCAAAAAATATTTTTTAAGCAAATTTTTTAGGGATGAATTGATTTAGAATTTCAATATTATGTATAATAATTTTAATTTATTCACAATGTTTAATTGTTAAATATTATTATAATAAAATTTTCTAATTTTGTTTGTTGTAACCGTTAAGAAATCTAGTTTCAATTTGAAAAAAAAATTTGGTCTTGAAAAAAAACCTCAGAATTTTTTTGGGTCGCATGGGCATTTCAAAAATCTGGCAACCCTATATATATATAATATTATAGTTGTGCAAATAAGTTTAAGTACAGCAGGATATTATTATTATGTTCATTCGTTTAACCCATTAAGACGTAATGTCTTACGACGTTACGTCTTAAAGGGTTAAACGAATGAACATAATAATATCCTGCTGTACTTAAACTTATTTGCACAACTATTTATTTATTTATTTATTTATTTATTCGAGGAATAACTACGTACGACGTACGATCTTAAATTTCACGCCCGCATTTGAATGAACGTAAAAGAAACTCCGTCCGTCTGTGGGATATACTCGTACATTCCGCCCGCGCATACAGTACCGAAAGGGTTTAAATCTTCATGAAATTTAGCTACGTTTGTTATTTATTGAACGTGAAATATAGCAAACTCGGTTATACCAAGCTTGTTTTTGTTATGGTTAACGATATTTTAAGTTGTCTATCAACATTTACATATTCTCTTGTGCACAATTTTAAGTATAACATCAGAATGTATTGTAGAGTGGTCACTGGTCAAACAGCGGAACGTTCTAGAAAATTTGACAATAAAAGCACCTTCAACTTCTAGAAAATCCATGAGTAATCTTTTTCAGCAGTTTACATTGGTCAGAGTATAAAACATGAATGGTTCAATCATCAGTCTACCAGAGGCAAAAGCAAAGCGCTATCTCAGGATCTTAAAGATAGAATTATTGCTTTGCATAGTGATGAAAAGCCTGTTAGGAAGATTGGTGAACAACTTGCTGTGCCTTTTATCTCAGTTTCGAACGTTATTCATAAGTGAAAACACCTTTGAAACACCAAACCGCTCCCTTGTATTGGACGACCACGAAAGATTCCCAACTTTGCTATTCATAAAACCATCAAGAAGACTACTAATAATCCTTGGTTAAATTCTACGGACCTAAAGCATTCTTTGAGACAAATTGGAATCGATGTTAATCCTTCTACTGTACGCAAGATACTGAACAAGAATGGGCTCTTTGGATGAGTTGCAAGGAGAAAAACTGCTCAAAAAAACACAAATATGCTCGTTTAAATTATGTCAATGACCACCGAAATCATGGAACTGACTACTGGAAGACGGTACTGTGGACAGTGTGGACTGATAAGAACAAGATTGAGCTTTTTGGCCACAGTGATCAACGGTATGTCTTAGGGGAGTCTGGTAAAGTACTTGAAGAAAAAAATAACGGAATCACACTCAAACATGGTGATGGGAGTATTCTTTTATGGGGCTGTTTCAGTGTTTATGGACCTGGTAAATTGATGGAAATTAACGGTCACATGGATTATATCAAATATCAAGAAATCTTGGAAGGAAATGTCATGTCTCCAATTCGTCAGCTTTCCGTGGATCGCAATTTTACTCTGCAGCGGGACAGTGATCCGAAACACATGAGCAAATCTACCAAGACATGGCTGAAGAAGAAGAAATGTAAGTTTTTGGAGTGGCCAAGCCAGTCACCAACCCTCAGTTTTATTTTGTAATTTGTAGTTTGATCTCAAGAGAGCTGTCCACGCACGGAGGCCAACAACTCTCAATCAGCTCTACGAATTTTGTCGGAAGAATGGGCCAGGATCTCCTTGGGAAACGCAAGAAGCTGCTTGAGAAATATCCCAATCATTTGACTGAAGTTATTCAAGCACGGCACATTAATCATCTGTACTTAAACATGTGATCATTAATTTCACTTTTTTTTTATGTGTTGCATTTTTGCATGGTTAGGTCTAATAAATCTATTGTTTCTGAAACTATTTTACGTTTATTTCCTTAACTGTCACTAATGCTTCAATCAAAATAGTTTTTCCATTAGGTTTTCAAGTGATATATATATATATATATATATATATATATATATATATATATATATATATATATATATATATATATAAAATAATAGGTGTGCCATGAAAAAGGGTACATTTTAAAAGGGCTATAAAATCAACATTTGTCATTTAATTTTAATACAACTTCTACACAATAAAACATATGTATTTATCTATATGCAAACAAGTTTTCAGACTAAAATATCAAATAATTCAAATTCTATCAACATTTAACGAAAGAGTATGATTTTTCTACTTAAAAAAATTATTAAACCTTTTTAATATTTTTTTATAAAACTAATTTTTAACGTAAAATTTACCTGAAATTATTAAAAAAATTGTTCGAAATGCTTTCCTTCCATTTCAATAACTTTTTTTATTCTTGGCCGGAATTCATCTATGGCTCGATTTACTCGTTCCTGTGGAAGCTTTTCCCGTTTTTGAAAGATGATCTCGCGTAAATGAGAGACATCTTTTATCCTAGTCCTGTAGACTCGCTCTGCTAAGTTCTCCCATATTCCGGCCAAGAATAAAAAAAGTTATTGAAATGGAAGGAAACATTTCGAACAATTTTTTTAATAATTTCAGGTAAATTTTACGTTAAAAATTATTTTTATAAAAAAATATTAAAAAGGTTTAATAATTTTTGCATGTTAAGTAGAAAAATCATACTCTTTCGTTAAATGTTGATAGAATTTGGATTATTTGATATTTTAGTCTGAAAACTTGTTTGCATATAGTTAAATACATAATTATGTTTTATTGTGTAGAAATTTTATTAAAATTAAATTACAAATGTTGATTTTATAGCCGTTTTAAAATGTACCCTTTTTTTATGGCAAACCCTGTATGTATGTATGTATGTATTAGGGCTCTGCGAATCACTTTTTTTTTAATCGAATCTCAAATCAAATCATTCCAAACAATTCAAATCGAATTGAATCTCGAGTCGAACCAACTGTACACATATAGATTATAGGGTATATATATATTGAATTAAGTTTCAAATTAAACAAAAAATAGTTTATTTAGAGTAATAAGCATAAAATGAATTAAATCTTGTTGAGAAGAAAGGACAAAGTAAATCCTTCTAAAAAAAATGTATTAAGTATTTGATCATGAGAGGAACAATGGTGTTAAAGTATGATAAAAGTGTTATTGTACAAGAGATTGGTCTCAGTATATAGACTGAATTATAATCTAAGTACAAAGGAAAGTGTTTGTTTACGAAAGTGTTCTTCAAAACAACATCACTGATGTTGTTTACCGGACTTAATGGAGATTCAAAAATATCGAATCGGAGCCCAAGCTAACGAATGAAATCGAATCTTCTCTCCCGATTCGAAATCAAATCGAATCTCGAAGCTTCGCTGAGCCCTAGTATGTATATATGTACGTATGTATGTGGATTCGAAGGTCTATACATAAAAATTGAAAGAATATATTCTGGAACAAATGACGCCAAAATGCAAAATGTACACGACAGCATACTTCACAATGCCTTATAGCAGTTTCGTTCTACATATATATAATATATATATATATATATATATATATAACTCATCCTTACACACACACACACACACACACACTTTTAGTTGAATGCATACTGAACAATTGTTCTAAGTGTTGCGACCCTCACCGTCGAATGAGCCAGATGCAAGCCGCAGTCGCAAAGGAACGGGAATAATTAGTGGTTAGCGTCGCTGACTACGAATCCATCGGCCCCGGGATCGAGACCCGGTGATGGCAGGCGGCGCGCAGCAAAACCCAGCTGTTTATCCTTCCACCAGTGGCGGCTCGTCGGTAGGCACTGCGGAACTGCAGTACCCCTAAATTTTTTATTTACAATTGAAATAATCAAGAACAATATAAGGATGAGCTCACTGAATAACTTTTTCAATAACTTTTGAAACTTTTATTCATTGCTCAATGCTCATCCTTTTATTTCAGTAATTATTTCAACCCATTTTTAGAGACAGCACCCCTAGAATTTTTAGTCACGAGCCGCCACTGCCTTCCACACAATAAAGGTGGTGATTGGTAGATAAATGGGTACCGTGGATGGTCTAGTGGTTAAGACGCCGCGCTGCTGGTGGGGCGTGGTTCGGATTCCACATTAAACTGTAGGTCTAAGGTGGAGTGAAAAGCTTGACCTTCGTCAGAAAGAAACAATTCGGGCGGAAGCTAACCAAAATTTACCAAAAGTTCTAATAACAAGATTTATTGAATCAATATTTTTAGAATCGCGTTGCTTTCTTCAAATTATGTAAAGCTGACATACGTTCTGGCATTTCATTGATGAACTTTGCCATTTGTTCCTGAAGACCATCGTCGTTGTCTATTTATTTTTTGTCACCCCTCTGATAACGTAAGTTGTGTATATAAACTTTAAAAAAAAAAAAAAAAACCTTTTAATTTCAGCCGAATGACAACGTTCATGTGAATGTAACTTGATTTAAAAAAATGGAAGGTCCGCAGACCGGAACTTAATATCACCGATCCAAATGTCTTCAACACTTCATAAAAATAAAAAGATTGAGAAAAAAGTTAGTAAAAAAACATGTTAAAAATGAACGAAACATTTAGAAAGTTTCGTAAAATAAAGCTTGAAATAGGGATCATTATTAAAGAAAGTCACGCACTTCATCTCATCAATTACGAGCAAGAAATTTAATCTGAAGAAAATTAATTAAGTAAATATATTAACGACGTAAATTACTATTTAACCGCTTATTAACAAATATACGAAGCGCAAAATATCTATCCGTGGATTCATCATGTCTATTGCACTACACCGTACATCGTAATTTAGGTAAAACATTTCACGAGGTTTTATGAACATCCAGAGCCGAGTTGAATCGCCCCCATCAACCTTGCTTTTCGTCTAATATTAATTTTGTATCCCCGAATGTGGTTTTTAACCCCTTTAACGACGACCGCTACAAATTGGTAGCGTTTCAAATACACGCATTCATGACTGAACTCTACAAAAAAATTTTGGCATTAAAGGGTTAATAGAGAAACTCCTATATCCCGACAAATTTTACCTTAAACTTATATGAACACACACACACACACACACACTTCTGAAACTGTAATAACGCTATAAATTTTCTAGAATCCCTATTATTTTGACCGATGTAATTTCACCGAAAATCCTATCTAATCTATATTAATTTTCGAAGTCTAGCGAAGAGGTTTCTTCTTTTCCCCTAGTTGGGGTAATTTGGTTTACTAAACATACAGTACATTCCAATAAATCCTCGTGCATGGGCATGAGAACCCATCTTTCCAGTATGGAAAGTCTGATAAATTGGGCTATATATATATATATATATATATATATATATATATATATATATATGTGAATAATGCAAACCCACAACAAAAAAAAAGACGCCAAGGACTTTAGTGTATTCAGAAGTACACCTCGTCAGGGAATGAAGGTCGAAGGCGAGATGACGAAAATATATACATATGTACAACGGGACAGAAAAATGAAAAGATTAGCACATGATTAACAAGAGTTGATTAAAGGCAAATGGTATTTTAACGGGATATTGTCAATTTTATACATTCCCTCAATATAATTGAAATTATTTTTAAAATGGATAAATGCACATTCTAGAATATTCCTTTCAATTATATCTGTTTTTAACGAGCGCTTTTAGAACTATCCCACTTGATACTATGATTACATCTATACATATGGTTAAACAACGCATTAGAATTATTTGCTGTTCTACACGCATATTTATACTGTTTTATCCTAAAATCTAACGTTTTCCCCGTTTGGCCTATATACTGAGTTACATTGTGTACATCCGATCGAATACACAACCAACCGCATTGTCCGGACTATTCTTTATTAGGCGTGATTTAACAGTATTATTATACTTAAAGACTACGTTGATACCAATTACTTTAAGTAAAGTCGGAAGATATTGAAAATTCACATGCTAAGGTAGGCTAAGGATTTTTTACTCAAATTCCTTTACAGTTAGACTATTATATTACCTATTCTTGGCTTTCCTAAGGCAGTTATCTAGAAATGAAATAGGATAACACTAGCAAAAGGTCGGCGCTACGCGCCGATTTTGCTAGATCTGCGGTGCTTCGGCTGAATTGTGGGCCTACGGCGTATTTTATTTTCAACATCAGTAGCCCTTTATCTGGATATCATTCCTATTCCTCTCACCTTGGGCCTCAGTAATTGGGGTGCCTGCGGCCTTCCAGTTACTGGCAAACCAATTATTCATTCAATAAAACTACAGAAAAGAACGCAGCCATGAAAATCTAAAGCTTCACAAATCTTAATACAATGAGCTCGGATTTGAAGCCTAAGATTTTCATGACTGCGTTCATTTCTATAGTTTTATTGACCAAATAACTGAACCGACAGTAATTGGGGGCCCTGCGGCCCGTCAAATCATAGTTTTCATTGTTTCGAGTGCATCAATAATATTGTTATAGTGTTCCATTAGTTGTGATAAGCATGATCTTCCTGACCGGAATCGATGTTGGTTATCATTTTTTTTCTGAGTTTCCCCATTAACCCCACCCCCTCCCCATTACCCACCCCTCTCCCCCAATACCCCCTCTCCCCATTTACCCCACCAATTTTTTTTCTGAGTTTCCCCATTAACTTGAAGAACTTGAAGAAGACAGTTCAACAACTGTCGAAGAATTGGCCCAGAAATTCAATTCATCCCCGTCCACCATCCATCGACATTTGCAACAACTCGGGAAAGTACCTAAGTTAGGAAAATGGGTGCCACATGAATTGTCGGTCGACAATCTGAAGGTGCGGGTAAACATTAGCACAGCTCTTCATTCCCATGAACTCCAAGATCCGTTTTTCCGTTTTTGCACCGTTTAGTGACTGGTGATGAAAAGTGGATACTGTACCAGAATGTTAAGCGCCGTCGACAGTGGGTTTGTGCCGGAGAACCAGCGACACCACAGCCAAAACCAAATCTTCACCCTCGGAAGGTGTTGCTTAGTGTTTGGTGGGATAAAGGTGGTGTAATACACTTTGAAACCTTACCACACAACCAAACAATCACCGCTCAAGTCTACTGTCAACAACTGGATCCATTGAACACTGCACTAAAAAAAAAGAGACCACCTTTGGTTAATTGGAAAGAAATCGTGTTCCACCACGACAACGCACGTCCTCATACCGCTCGGATCACTTCTGCAAAAATTGAGGAGCTTGGATGGGGAAAACTTCCACATCCTCCCTATTCTCCAGACCTTGCGCCATCAGATTATCATCTCTTCAGGAGTCTGCAAAACTATCTTGACGAGAAACAGTATACTTCTTTAGATGACCTGCACACCAGTCTTTGTACGTTTTTTGCCTCAAAACCGCCTGAATTTTATAAACATGGCATTGAAAAGCTTGTAGGACGTTGGCAGTCATTGATTCCGATGGAAAATATATACTAGATTAAAAAGTTTCAGTTGAGTTTTTTTTGTCCTTCAAATTCCGATCTTAAAAACGACATTACTTATGGGATGACCTGATATATATTTATTTTAACGGTCGTCCGAGACGACTGAGTATTCTATACACTGCGCCCTCGATATATGCGTCTTCAGCATATGCGAATTCGCTGTTACGCGAAGACCCTATTTCTACCAAGAATTCAGTATATGCGGAAAAAATTCGCATTTATGCGCCACCTAGTGTGAAATATTGCTGAGCGCACCAACGTGTTCCCGCCAAACAATAACAGTCTCGCATAATCCCGCCAAACAACAACAGTCTCGCATAAGCTGTTATAGTGTGTGTGTGTGTGTGTTTGATTTGTGCTCCAGCAATCAACACTCGTCTCCTGGAGCCTACACACCTGCCATCGTTGGTATCGTATGTCTTATTAGTAGGCTGACCATATTTCCTTGAGACAAAAACGGGACATTGGGATGGCAAAAAAGGGACGGGGTTATGTAATATTCTGTATTCATGAAAAAGTAAGACATAAACCGGGACAAAATTGACATTTTTATTAAAACGACGGGACGGCCAGGAAATATAAAACAAACGGTACTGTCCCGTTCAAAACGGTACGTATGGTCAGCCTACTTAGGCTTACTATGTCCTTTAATATTTATACTGTACAGTATTGATGTAATATAGCATTACTGTTATCTTGTTGAATGTTTTTGGTATAAAAAAGTGGCATATTTATTGTTGGGGGTGCCGGGAGGGTAAAAAAAAACTGGTTGTGGAACGCATCCCTATTTTTTCATTTAATTATAAGTTAGATATATGCGAATTTGCATTATGCGAGGTTTTAGCAGAACCTATCCCTCGCATATATCGAGAGCGCAGTGTACAGGGTGTCCCAGAATTAACTATCTATTTCAATGAAATCGGACAAATTTTTTAAAAACACACTCTTATTTATGTTTATCATGTTTAATATGTGTTAAAAATGTATAAATTTCTAAATTTTTTTCAGAATTTTATTTTCATAATTTTTTCATTATCTGGTCCAATGAAAGACCGTCTGAAGTCATAGAATGGCAAAGAGACTCTCCAAAAGTTAACGTGTGGCTTGGAATGACCAAATCCAAAATTTATGGTGCTCCATCTTGTTGAAACACAACATTATCAAGAATGCCATCATCAAGAAGCTGTGGTTCGAGAAACTGCTGAAGCATATCAAGGTAGACGGTACCTGTTACAGTTGCTTCCGCAAAGAAGAATGGGCCATAAATTTTGGATTTGGTCATTCCAAGCCACACGTTAACTTTTGGAGAGTCTCTCTGCCATTCTATGACTTCAGACGGTCTTTCATTGGACCAGATAATGAAAAAATTATGAAAATAAAATTATGAAAAAAATTTAGAAATTTATACATTTTTAACACATATTAAACATGATAAACATAAATAAAAGTGTGTTTTTAAAAAATTTGTCCGATTTCATTGAAATAGATAGTTAATTCTGGGACACCCTGTATTAGTCATTTCTAAATTAACCCTTGGGGTCAAAATTTAATGGCTCATTAATTTTAACTCCAGGGGTTAATTTAATTTAGAATGCTTAATCGTCTCGGACGACCGTTAACCCCCTCCCTATATATATATATATATATATATATATATATGATGGGGCTCGACCCTGCAGTCTTTGTCATCCTTGGTCTTTTTCCACTTCGACTGTCCCCTCCACCCTTTCTTTTTCCTCTGTCTTTCCTCTCACTTTTTCTTTGTTTTTCCGCCGAGATATGCCCTTTTAAATAGAGGCGAACGGGTCACTCACAAAGAGGTCCCATAAATATAGCTTCCCTCACCAGCTATCTGCAAAGCAGACAGGATCCAGCTTTGGGACATGGATCTAGGGTTTAAAGCAGCCTAGCCCTGCTACATTTAGAACCTCAATATAAGCAAATATATATAGCTGGTGAGGGAAGCTATATTTATGGGACCTCTTTGCGAGTGACCCGTTGCCCACGTCGGGCTAGCATCATGAAAAAGAAAAACTATGGTATTTGTCATTTACCATTACTTATTCGGACTATAGTGAATTTAATTATCCCAGAAGAGTTCCTTGTCATGCACTGTCTGTGTGTATCATAAAAAACTCAGGGGACCATTCTGAGTTCATTCCCATATATTATATATATATATATATATATATATATATATATATGTATGTACATATATACATATACATACTGGTGAACGTATAGACGACGTTTTGTGTGTCTGAAGCATATATAATTATATAGTCGTATAATGTGATAGTTTTCACTATTGAGAAAATGTTTTCGAATATACATGGAAGAATAGAAATGCATTTATGATTATCTCCATGCAAATATGAAATACATAGAGAATAAAAGGCGTCCGCGACCGTTCCTTTTCAAAAGAATCTTTTAAAACGCTTCACACGCCCAAATACCATAAGTTTTGCAGGAAATTTTTATTTCCCGAGCTTTACAGGAAATATGAAGAACGCGATGAATTTTGCCAGACTCCATCCTTACAAAGATGAAATGTTTTTTGATCAAGAACGAATATATAAAATGCGTTCTTGAATACGTGTGTTGCGTTCTATGAACACTTTAAAAACATGGTTTGAGAAACCTAATTTAAGGAAGATGCAAATTTCTTCGTACAGACCAGAACTGGTTAAAAATCTTCCCCCGCGACTAAAATAAGTATTTTTTATAGAAATTCTATTCATGAAACGTAAAAACTCCATTGTACTAGGGGCACTCAATATATTTTGCCCCACCCTTTTTTCTTAGGTAAATAATAGGCCAGGGGGTTGAAATGTCTTTTGGGCTGTCAGTTTGAACTTTCTGCGCTTCACATAACCGGATTTTTCCAGTTTTAAGACGTCCTTCTTTTGCACGATAACGCAAGACCAAACAACAGTTTGCAAACAAGAGAGGCCATCACAAAAATGCGCTTGACTGTGTTACCCCCTCCCTCCATACAGCCCGGATCTGGCACCTTCAGACTTCCATTTGTCTGAGCCAATGAAGGATGCTATTCGTGGAAGAAAGTTTCAGAGTGACGATGAGGTTGTTGAGGAGGTTAAGAGGTGGCTCCAGCTGAACCCAGCGGACTTTTACCAGCAAGGACTAAAGGCCCTTGTTTCGAGGTGGAGGAAAGCCGTAGAAAAGGATGGAGACTAGTGGAAAAATAAAACCTTGTAAAAAAAGGTATGTACTGTAACTACTTGTGTACAAAATTTCTGGAACTTACGAGGAAACTTGAAAAGAAAAAAAAAGTGGCGCAAAATACTGTATATTGAGTGGCCCTCGTACGTGTATATAAAATTTTTCGGTTGTCTAAAGGTACACGCAGAAAAATCTGTTGTTAAAACCAACAAAACACGTTTAGTTGATCGCTTTTTGTTTGGATCAAATAAATTAATTGTTAAAATATAATAATTGTTTTATTTTGAGTTACCAGAAATGCGTTTTGTTAAAACAAAGAAAAATCATATGTTTAAAAGAACGAACCAAGTTTAGTTAACCACCTTTTGTTTGGATCAAATAAAGCAAAGCAATGCAATTCTTATATTTTAACCATTGCAATGGTTAAAATATGATAACTGCTTTAATTATTCACCACAGCATTTTGGGGGCTTCATTTAATTACTGTAGAATTTTACTGTGACTACCCTGCAAACCAGTAATGTAACCGAGACCACCATCGCCGAGACCAAGACCGAAACCGAGGCCGAGAAAATTTGTTGAATCTTTCCAATAGTCTCTAGAAACGTCCTTTGAAAATTTGCAATGCCTTGACAGACAGTAATTTTTTTTCTTTAAAATCGTGTTTTTCTTATTTTGTCATCCAGACTGGGTCAGTAAAAGAATATTTTAGTGTTCCTTGAAATTTATGGAAATTTCTTTAGATTCTTAGATTGAAGAAATTTCCTCACTTTTCTTTGATCTAAATTTCCTTTTGCGGTTCACTTAGAAGGCCAAATTTCCTTAAATATGGAAGCCCTGGCTCTCAGGGTTGCCAAATCAAGTTAAGTTTACGTGTCATAAACGAATGCCATACACTACCAGCGACCTCAATGATATTACAGTAAATAAATTTGTGATCTTGAAAGATCTCGAGCAAAAATCTGAGACCGAGACCAGAAAAAAAAAGATCTCGAGACCGGTCTCCAGTCCTACATCACTGCTGCAAACACTTATGAATTATATTTCCAAACGACAACCCATCTATTCACATATGCATGCATGCACCCGTCCATAAAAGGCTAATATTAGTTGTTATAGTCGGGTAACGGAACAAAGTCGATCTGCACAATGTCGATACTAAAAAGTTAGTTTAAATTGGATCAGGTTAGGTCCAGTTAGGTTAGGTTACATTATGCACGGTTAGGTCTGGTTAGGTTTGGTTAGTCATTTTAAAAATCTGAAAATTTTCCAATAAAAATACCTAACCTAACCAGACCTAACCAGCCACAATGTAACCTAACCCAACTAAACCTAACCTGACCTAATTTAAACTAACTCTTTAGTATCGATATTATGCATGTCGATATTGTGCAGATTGACTTTATTCCGTTAAAACAACTAATATTAGCCAATTCAAAGGCGGATTCAAACTTTTCTTTGGGTGGGTAGGGGGGCACTGGGGGGGCATATATTTATATAACAAATTTAATATACAACAAAAAAGCTAATAATTTTCTTCCTAACTATAAAAAATAATTACATATGTCCTTATTTAATGTAGGTTTATCGGAAGACGCATTTATTTTGTTAGTCTGTGCAGTTATCCAACATTTTTCTCACTGAAATCATACAAGGTGTAGCAAAGCAATACGGAACATTAAATTTATTAGCAATATATCAATTAGAAGTTAAAACATTTATAATAGAAGGAGAAATAATAATAAAGGCAAAATAGCAAATCATTACGTTTGAAGCCGACGTTTTTGTTGTGAAAACCGATCAATAACATTGTCTACGTTAATCCTAAGATTTTGATGGATACGCGTAAGGTCAAACCATCCAGTTGCTCTTCCACCATAGTACGGTTCTACGAAGGTAGGTTTTCGGCCTTTTCATGCTGGAAAATGATCGTTCCATCGTTGAAGTTGGTACTGGTGGAGTAAGTAGTATCCGCATCAGAAATTAAATAATTTCCTTACAAAAGGATACTAATAAAAATTTATATACTGTACAATAACGGATAACTATAACCACGTTCGTCGTAACGTACTCGTATATCACGTACAATTTTCAAGTTAAATCGGTTATTTGAAAAGGGTTACACTCTGACTAACGAATAAAGCTAGCTTTACTAGATTTTTGCTCACAATATTGAAAAAAAATTAAAATTTGGGAGAGGGGGCCGCCCACCCCTTGGATCCGCCCTTGTTAATATCACATACTTGCATAAGGTCGAACGTCGACATTATGAAATGTAATTTTGGTCACGTAACTTTTTTTTTTTTTTAACCTTGCGTTACATGAACAAAAAAAGAATTTCATAATGTTGACATTCGACCTTGTGCAAATGTATGGATTTCAGATTTCACACTACAGGGTGTCCATAAAGTCACGCATCGTAGGAAAATACATTTATTTTGTATATTTATTTTGTTTTATTTATTTGTTCGAAATGATTCCCACCAATCTCAAAACGTGTTTGTAAACGAAAAAGCGGGTTTCTTTGAATGTTCCTCGACATATTTGGCCTGATGGAGACAAATAAGTAGTCATTGCTTATGTTCCTACGATACGTGACATTATGTTCACCCTGTATATCTCGGATTTTCAATGAAAATGACTAAACTAACCTAGCGTAACCTAACCTTATCTAATTTAAACCAACATTTTAGTATCGACCTCACGTATGTCGGCATTTTTCAGCTCGACTTTGTTTCACTACCCGCACTTCTTAATTTTCTTCTAAATCTAAAGTAAAGCTTTTAGAAACCAAAAAGTATAAAATTTGTCATTTAAAAAAAAATAATTTAATAAAATTGTAATGCGGAGCAAAACTATAAATACCCAATTTGCGAGCTATACCCGTACCTCGAAATGGCATAACGGATAAAACGCACTGCCTGTTATTTGAAGAATTTTGGGTATGGGGATTTGAATGTTTTCGTGTCTGTTCCCGAATATATTACGTACATAAGAGAATACATTAGTAATTAATGGTAAATGAAGAAGTTGTGATTTAGATAAAAAAACATTGGAGAAATAAATTAGACATTTTGGTAATTTTAAAATGAAAATTATTTGTTTAGTTTAAACAAAGTGTTGTTTAAAACACACACACACACACACACACACACACACACACGTACGTTTTGTGCCATCAACTAAATATTTATTTACTGCAAAAATAAGTTCCTTTAACACACACACACACACACACACACACACACACATAAAATGACAACCGACGAAAATGTAGGAGGAATTTGCCGATGTAGGAATATATACTGTAGATACATAATTATATATTATAATAATAATAAAATGAAAAAGTTTATTGGTAAACTAATAGTTCATATGGCAATGAGTAATAATACAAACTGAAACAAAAAAATAAAATAATAAAAATACAAGTACTAAAAATAGAAATACGAATAATAAAAAAATAACAATGTCAAAGTTAAGTGGAACTACAGACAAACGTTTTCATACCATGAATTCCATAGCTTAGGTCTTAGAAGACGTATGGCACGACTTATAAATAGCTTGGATAATTGGGTTGGCTGAGTTTTTCATTCTTGCATTACACTGTATTGAGTGCGTTTTGTTAACTCCGGGAGGATCGAAACATTGTGGTTAGCAAATAGTTGCGAGGCTTACCATCTTGGCAACTTATATAAGAGTATGAGAGCCCTGTTATAAAGCAAGTTTAGGGTTCTGTCAGAGTTGCTGCCTAGATATGTTAGTGCGGAAGGTACGAAAGAACATTTAGCTTCACTTGTACTGAATGTGAACTTCCTTAGAGTCATGTTTGCTTTAATATAGAAGCTTCGATATTGTTTTCTTATATCTGAGTCATCACTCAAGGAGCTGGTGATAATTTGACCCAGATATTTAAATTCTTGCGCTTCTTCTTTTGATCCCTCTCTCATTTTGAAACTAATATCAGCCGACTGATTAGAACTTTTGTGATTGAGTTGCGTAACATTAGTTTTTGTAACATTAAAAAGTATGTCATACGAATAGTCGTGCGAATATAATTTGCGGATTTTTAGAAAACAATCCAGACCTTTAATGGAAGGACTTATTAACATCATATCACCGGCATAGACAAAGTTATTTATTCTCATATCTTTACAACACCCAACTTTTGGTTCATTAAGTGAGTTAGTTAAACCATCAATATACACCTTAAACAGCAGAGGAGAGAGCAAGGAGCCTTGTCTTGCCTCACTCCGCGGAAGGAACCAAAACATTTGGACAATACATTGCCCCCATCTAACCGTCGAAGATTGGTGGAAAAACCAAAATTTCAATATATTTAATATGTACAAAGGAACTTCGTAGTTTTCTAAATAAAATATTGTGGTTCACTCTATCATATGCCTTACTTGTATCCAAGGACCAACTATAGTTGAATTACTGTCAGTGTATTTAAATACAATTTCCTTCAATACATAGATACACAGATCAGTTTAGTGGGACCTTTTAAAACCAAACTGATTAAGAGATGCCTGTAAATAATCACTTAATCGGCGTAGCAAAGGTTTCTCTAGTAGTTTCCAGCAGGAAGCGACAGCAGTAGGCCCGTAATTCACAGGCCTGCGAATGAGAACTTTGTAAGAGTTGTTTTCTTACTAATAACTGATTTTATATAATTCAACTACGCTGATTTCGAATAAGGTGTCCATTTTTTTCTATCACGTAAGGATTTTCTGCAAACTGGAAGGGAAAAAACAACATAAATAAATATTTATAATTTACATTAGGTACCTATTTCGCTTTGTTATACTAATTACAAATGCAAACAACTTGAGAAAGAAAGAAGACTATTAACGTCAATTACATATTCATCTTTATTTGTCCCGAGTTTTCTTGTGAGGTCTATGCCTTTTAGTCTCGAATGTACGCGCTGTTCCTTTTCTTTTACGTAATAATTCTGGAATATCCCGTTTCAACATCCAGCAGTAATCAGCCATCATGCTGCATCATGCTGATGTCCCACCTTCCCTGATATCTCTTCTCAATTTCTTTGATGTCTTTGTGAAACCAAGCATTTCTAAACATTTATAGGCAGTAGTTTTTAATCAAAATTTAATGAAAATTACTATATATGTAATATGAAATATGACATTTTGTGAAAAATCTGTACGTGATGGCGAAAAATGATTATTATTTTCGGAATCAGCGTACAAAAATTACTATATAAGTGATAAAATATTTCGGACAACAAAACCATCGCAGGCCTGTGAATTATTGTTGGATAGAATGTCTCCATATTTATTTTTGACAAGGAGCAACATACGGTCCCTTCATAAACTCCGTAGAACTACACTGCGTTCCAAATTATTAAGCCGATTACATTTTCTCCAATGTTTTCAAAAGTTTTTCCCCGAATTCAATGAAATTTGTAGCAAATAATCACTATATAGTACAGGGTGTACATAAAGTCAGGATCTATTTTTGTGAAGCACTTGGAAACTATATGGAATTCAATCATAAAATGATAAAGTGGTAACATTTATTAAATAATTAAGAGTATGATTCGACGTGACGCCCATCAGTATCCCTGCACAGCTCAAATCGTTCCGCAGCATTTCTAAACACATTCTGGAGCATTTGCGGGGTTATGTTATCTGCAGCAGTTCGTATACGTGTACGTAAGTTTTCAAGACTCGTAATCTTCGTCTGATAGACGTGCGATTTGATAAAGCCCCATGCAAAGAAATCTAAAGGGGTTAAATCTGGTGATATCGCTGGCCAAGGTCTGTTTCTTCCGCGTCCGATCCAGCGATTTGGAAAACGTCCATTTAGATAATCCTGAACAATTTTGGCATAGTGACAAGGAGCACCATCATGTTGATAAACGACGGTACTAACAATCCTATCCCCAATCAGCTGAGGTTCAAGGAATTGCTGCAACATGTCCAGATAAATAAGCCCCGTAACTGTAGCTTCAGCAAAGAAAAAAGGACCATAAACCTTAGATTTTGTTAAACCAATCCAGACATTAACTTTAGGTGAGTCTCTTTCCCAATTTTGGACGAAATCATTCGGTCTTTCATCTGCCCAAATTCGACAGTTATGGCGATTTACTTTTCCACACGTATGGAAAGTGGCTTTATCACTAAAGAGAATGTTGTCCATTAAATTATCACTCCAGATTTGTTCTACGAGATCAGCACACACAGCACTTCGTCGAGGGAAATCTTCCTCATGTAAATCATGTAAAACCTGAAAATTATAGCTTTTCTTCTGCAAATTAACTTTCAGAATTTTGTGCACAGATGACGTCGGGAGGCCGAGTCTGTGTGATGCAGCACGAACGGACGTACGTGGCTCCTCAGTGATAATTCCGCGTACTGCATTCACGGTAAGATCTGACATACACGGTCGTCCTGATCTTGCTTCATCATTTACAGATCCCGTTCGTTTAAATTTGTTCACCAATTTTCGTATTGTCTTGTCTATTAGCCCCGGCTTATGAAATCTCCTTCTAAACTTCTCTCTATGTCATTGTATTTCTTTCCCTCGATTCGCAAAATTACTATTGCCACACGCTCTTCTGTATTCATTCTAAGGGCTTCTGAAAAGAAAAATAGAAAAAAATAATTATTTCACAAAAATAGATCCTGACTTTATGTACACCCTGTATAGCAGCATTGATGGTATTCATTTCGATAAAATATTTTGCTAATTAAAATAATTATCTCTTTTTATTGAAACATATGTAAAATATGATGTTCCGAATTATTAAGCAAGTATTCTATTTACGGATCTAAATGGTGAAAATGGGTAAGAAGGAGGATTTAACACTAACTGAGAAAAGAAAAATAGTCAAGTTACTCGCTGAAAATATAAAATCTATTGAAATTGCGAAGCAGTTTGGCAGAGCTTATCGAACTGTAAACAAGTTTGTAGCAGAGGGTACCAAACTGAGGCAGCGAAGTGATAAAGGAGCTATAAGAAAAGTGACAAGGCGGCAGATATCTGTAATCAAGCGCAAATTGCAAAGCATCCATTGTCCTCGAGTAAAGAGGTTTTTGAGCAGGCTGGCATACAATATGTACCAAGAACATCTCGATGTGGAATCCTCCAAACAATTGGCAAGACGTGTAAACCTACGATTCAGTCACCATTAACACCCAGGTACAAGAAGCAGCGTGTTGAATGGGCGCGTCAGTACGTGAAAACAGATTTTAATACTGTATTGTTCACCGATGAATCAAAAGCAACCCTTGAGGGACTTGATGTTTGGTCAAGAAGATGGATTGCTGAGAGCCAATTTCTACCATCGAGATTAAGACGCCAACAAGGTGGAGGTAGTGTCATGTTTTGGGCAGGATTGATAGGCAATGAAGTAGCTGTCCCATACAGAGTGCCTGATGGGGTAAAAATGAATGCCCAGTCTTACACAAATTTTCTAAAAGAAAACCTCATTCAATGGTAGAGATTGACCCTTAGCAATCCATCTTCTTGACCAACCATCAGATCCCTCAAGGGTTGCTCTTCATTCATTGGTTAACAATACAGTATTAAAATCTGTTTTCACGTACTGACTGACGCGCCCATTCAACACGCTGCTTCTTGTACCTGGGTGTTAATGGTGACTGAATCGTAGGTTTACACGTCTTGCCAATTGTTTGGAGGATTCCACATCGAGATGTTCTTGGTACATTATGTATGCCAGCCTGCTCAAAAACCTCTTTACTTGAGGACAATGGATACTTTGCAATTTGCACTTGATTACAGATATCTGCCGCCTTGTCACTTCTTATAGCTCCTTTATCACTTCGCTGTCTCAGTTTGGTACCCTCTGCTACAAACTTGTTTACAGTTCGATAAGCTCTGACAAACTGCTTCGCAATTTCAATAGATTTTATATTTTCAGCGAGTAACTTGACTATTTTTCTTTTCTCAGTTAATGTTAAATCCTTCTTCTTACCCATTTTCACCATTTAGATCCGTAAATAGAATACTTGCTTAATAATTCGGAACACAATATTTTACATATTTTTCAATAAAAAGAGATAATTATTTTAATTAGCAAAATATTTTATCGAAATGAATACCATCAATGCTGCTATATATAGTGATTATTTGCTACAAATTTCATTGAAATCGGGGAAAAACTTTTAAAAACATTGGAGAAAATGTAATCTGCTTAATAATTTGGAACGCAGTGTATACAGTAATTATGAGTAAGCATGGCTGAGAAGAGCAATGAGATATGCAGACTCCCCAAATTATTGGCATAGTTTAAGTGCTCATTCGATAGGCTATCTACCCCTGAGACAGATCCAGTATTTAACTCTTTAATAAGACTTAATTTCAGGAAGTGAAGTCCATTTATTTTACCCCCCCCCCGCAACGGACGTTTCGTTGCAGCCTATATATTAAGATTAGCTCTTCCCACACTGTTAAGAATTTTTGAATTGTGTTTTTTCCACAGCCTTTTAATTTCTTCCTCACCGACACCCCATCAGTTGTGGTGGGAGGTCATTCTTGACACCCGACTCCGCCTTAACAAATTTCAAAAAAATTTTATGATCATTATTTAAGTTAGCCTCACGAGCTTTTGATGTTCGAATAGAATATGCTTCCTGTTTACATCGCCGCCGTATGGCTGCTTTATATTGACCCCTACTTCCACACATTCACGTAAACCCGGTCCTATTCCGGGTCTACCATGAAGGCGCCATAAGTCGTAAGCATCCATGAATATTTTTTATATGGCTCGTAAGATTTAATCAGGGGCCTTCCTGCTTCCTTTCGTACAGATTATATCATTATAATACTTAGGTATGCGTTTATAGTGAGAATTATTTGAACAAAGATTACTACAAGCAAGACGCAAAATTTCTAAATTATTAAAAAGGTGAGTTCTGTTTAATACGCAACAGAGAATAGAATATAAATATTAGACCGATCGACGCCATTATTCTCACCTGCTGAGTTCTTCTTGCGTCATGTATTACAAAAGTTGGTGAAATTAATTAATAAATCTAATTAATAATTCTAACGGTCTACGATCATAAAGAAGGGAATCAATCATGAAGAATAAGAACACTGGACAATTTGATCCTTTAGATTATTACTAGTGAGACAGTGATTAATCCATCTGGTGGTACCCTTCATATTACCAATATATGTAAAATTATTGCTAGTTACATCTAATATTTCTACATCACTTATATACACTTAATTTAGCAGACTCGTACATGCTACCCAATTATATATACCCCTTGAGAACCTTGGTTTGCTTCCACCCGAATTGTTCATTCTGACGAAGGTCAAGCTTGTTCCTTCACAGCGTAATGTGGAATCCGAACCACGACCCACCACGGTTGGTCAGAAATTACAAAGTCCTATCCCGGACTCGATCTCACGACCTCCCGATCAGCGGCAGCTCAGCGTCCTAATCACTAGGCTACCCAGGGTACCCATTTATTTACCAACAAATTATTTTTGGATGTGAAAAATTTTCTAAATATGAATAATAATAATAATAATAATAATAATAATAATAATAATTTGCGGAGATAAATCGAGAAATGTTACAATGAAGGAAATATTTTCCTCAATTTTTTTAGCTTTAAAAGCTCGAATAAAACCTTAAAAATAAATCATTTCTGGCTTTCTTCCGATCTTAATAAAGAGATGAAATAAGAATGACTCTTTTCATACTTTCCATTATCACTTTTATGGACCCATTTCGTCGACGAGTCCAAAATGTCGACAGACGTCCACACTCTTAAAAAACTAACAACCTATCTTAACCTAACCTACAGACCTACAGAAACTAAGGCTAATAAGGACCTTAAGGTTAGCCCGAGAGAAACGAGAGAGTAGGGGGATAAAAGAAGAGAATAATGGGTTAAGTAAGTAGCGAAACCTATCTATCATTCGTGGGTTAACATTCATTCAGAAAAAGAGAGAGAAAGACTCATCATCATCATCATCATCATCCGCCTGCAACTTCCGATAAGTCGGAAAAATAGTCGAAGAGAATAGGAAAGGGGTGAAAGATGAAAAGAAGTAAAATAAGAACGCTTACAAACCATGCAAACACAGTCTTAACTCAAAGAAACAGTCATACCATGCAAACTACAAACATGCAAGTAAACGGAGGATGAGAAAAGAACAAAAAAAAAAGTATGAAGAGTATAACAAAAAGTGGGTTAGTTTACGCTACGAGCTACATCTAAGTTCGTGTTAGTCTAATTTTTTTTTTAATAATATAAATTTAACGCTGGTATGTCACAAGCTGGCATCAATCGTCAAGACTAAAAAAATCCTTAACAGACTCGCCCTAATCAACCTAATAATTTGTTGATAAAATGTCGAGTCGATCACATGTTGTAAGGCTATCTTTTACCACAGTTAAGAACTTTCATCGAAGAATTATTTATTTATTTATTTATTTATTTATTTATTTATTGCAAGATCAATGACTTGGGATGCATTCATTTTAAAGCCTAAATACTTCTGATTATATACCTTGTTTAACCTTGTTAATGTTGTTTGTGTTCCGTGCGTCGGTCTTTCTTCACACGAAGGTCAAGCTGGTGGCCCCGCCTCTAGTCCTGGCTTGGTGGAGGATCGAGTTGCTCTCTTGCGCTCTCTACCGTACATAGCCAGTGTAGTGAACGGTTTTTTATTATTTCTTTTGTTCCTTATTTATTTATTATTTACTTACGCTTCTTCCTACTTTACTATATCTCTATTGCTCTTTATTTCATTTAACTGTACACTCTCGTTACTCATTTTCGCCGTGCAGTCGAATTATCATGGTAGCGACGCCGAGTTCTGACTCTAAAAAGACCGTTATAAAGCCAATGGGGAAGGGGGTATAATAACACTCATTAACAACACTTATTACGTTTTATTAATTTCGAAATTGGTTTAGTTAATTAGGGGATATGCGAGTATGAAATATTACTAAATATATTTAGGTCGGAGAGGGCGCAAAACAATTTAACTTTAAGATCACATGGCTCTAAATCTTACGCGTATCGCGTCTACCTCAAGACTCAAAAACCGTTATAGGTATAGTCCACTCTCCGGGCCTATTTAGGATTACCAACCCTACCCATTTTAAACAATTCAAATCTAACAACCATGCTTTATCGTAATCATCACAATTTTTAGTAAATTTATATTAAACATTATCTTATTTAATTAAACAAATTAATATTCTTAACTAAGCATTACTACACTCGCATCACCCCCTTGAAAATAAGTTTTTCCATTAGGAAAACTTATTAATATCGTTTAACAATGTCAATAAATTTATTCAACAAACTTACATATTTTGCAATTTTTTTTTTTTTTTTTTTTTCTTTAACATTCAAAGTTTAGAAATAGACAAGAAATAATAGAATGACAATTCCCATACATATATTGTATCATATTATAAAACCGAAAACTTTATAATTTTCACATTTGCATAAAATAACATTTCACTCTAATAATTAAATTACAACCTGTAACTAATCTATACATGCCAAAAAAAATAACAGAAAATTTTCTTACAGTGGCTACACAAATCTCAAGTTCACAATCTATTCCCGCGATTTCTCATCAACGATCGCTTTACATTCGAAACAATTATTTGTATAGTTATACAGTTACTATCAGGGCAACATAGAAAAAAAATAAGAAAAAGTTTACATAAAATCTGACCAAGAGCGCACATACTATTTCACGAAAACACAACAAATATGGGCAATAATCGGACCCTTTTCACTTATAATTTCATTAGATAATAATCAGTACATTTATTTGCTGGACGTTGTTTAGATGACACTCCGCACGCTGACAACGGATTTCAATTTTCAATCGCAGCTCTCCTGCTCACTTCGCTAGAATGCAAGGGATTGCATCAATCAATATGCAACAGGGCAGCACGCTATAATGGTTCCGCTCTCTCTCCAATGGCGAAAAAAAAAACAAGAGACGTCCAATTCTAAAAGGATCAGGGGGGGAGATATCTGAAAGCGGGACCACGCGCTGGAATTGGACGGAATTTGCAATTCTAGAAGTCGATGAAGAAACTCGCCTTGTCTCATCTCCACTTTTGTCGGTGAACGCTGCTCTTCCTACGTCCAGCTGAAAGACTCTTCACTGGCAACAATCAAACGATGACTCCGCCGTAGGCCGTTTCCCAACGAACCTACTGTATGTCTGTATGGACAGTACAGTCGTAGGCGCCCGTTCAAGCTCTCGTGGCTTGTCTACCGCGCGCTTTGTTGACACATATTTAGCGAAGCATTCGAGCAACGTGACCAGCTACTGCCCGAAAAATACCAGTAGACCATCTTCGATCGAAACTTTCGTGTGCCAAGACCCTGCACACGTAAATTTCTCTTCTCTTCCGGAACTGTCCTGCGCCAAGTCCATGCGCATTCGGTTCTCTCTCTTCTCTTCCGAAACCATCCTGCGCCAAGTCCATGCGCATTCTGGTTTCTCTCTCTCTCTCTCATTGGTGATCGATCACCTATCCGGTCGACTAAACTCACTTGATGGAACTCGGATTCAACTTGGTTGACCCCAAACTGAGTCTTGAATTTTGAAAAAAAAGTTTATTCTAAACGTGTTTCTGTACTGCTTATCATTTCATATTTAATTTATCAAATTCTTTCGACAGTTCACTTCGAAATACTAACTACACATTTGCTCTGGCCAAATTCACGGAAAAAATATAAAAAATTTCGCAAAAATTTAATCAAATCTAGCTACCAATAAGGTCACTTATGGCAGTCACAGCAGAGAAGATAAAAAAAAGTCATAAAACGCTAAACAAAATTGTACAGTATAAATATAAAAGCGCCCATACATAGTAACTGTTAGTATAATTTAAGAATTATTATTGTTCAAACTATCGTCAGAAATCACCTCAATACCTCTAAATACAAAAGACAAAAATGAACCCCAGAAACTTCATGTCATCCATTCTCTGACAATCATGAACCCTCTTGCTTTGAGGAGGAGCACACAGACGCCACAAAAACGTTACTGGCTATCTATGAGGCTCCATTTCCGAGTGTACACTTGAGTCAATGTTTCAAATGCATTAGTTAACTCCGACTGAAGGTTTAAACAATAATAATTTTCTAAACAGTTATTAAAAAGTAAAAAAAATTTAAATATTACTACCAAAAATTATTTTAATACAGTAATTCCAACTTGAAACGTCAAATTTCATAAGAATTGAACTTGCAATTCGCAAATTACATCTGAGATACAACTCTCTCCTTCAACAGAAACCTCAGTATGGTTTGCAAATCACAAAATCTCAGCAATTTATCGTTTCCAAGTGAAATACAAATTTTATCGTTATACTAAATAAGAATAGATCATATGTACTAAAAAATACACGCACCCACTGTAAACAAAACTAAAACATTCCTAATTGAGAGCGGTCGCTTTGTTTGTAAGCGAACCTCTATACAAATATCCCTAACCGAATGAAACTGCATTATATCCTAACATAATTTCGTAATATTTTCCATGCAAACGCTCGAACTAAAAAAAAGGACATTTTTCATTTCTAATTCCAAATTAAAACATCCTTTTTAGAATACAATCTAAATTTGAACTAAAAATTTTACCATTGTCATTGAACTGGAAAAAAAATAAAAATCGGCCTATCTGTACAAATAAATTTGATTATTGAATGAATTTATAAAACGTAAACAATATATGAAAAGAATTTCTACACAAATTTCTGTAATTCAAAAAAATTATAATATCAGATTTAGTAAAATGTGTACCGTAACTCACATTGGCCGCCAAAATAAAAATAAAATTTACTGCCGCTTTTAGGCCTAATTAATAAATTCAATGTTATGCGGTGAAAGCACAATTTAGAATTATGCATAACGTTTGTGCTTATTAAAGAAAAATCCTATGCTTATTTATGTTAAACCAATGAAAATTTTGTTAAATAACTAAAAATTTACTACTCAATAGACATACCGTAATAACGGTTAATCTCCGAACAATATTTTACGATAGGCCTACAAGAAATTCTTCTTAAGTACGATACAATAGCCATTTACCAAATATGTCGGAATTGTCGTGAAATGAATCGAAAGAAACAGAGAGAGGAGAAAAAAAATAATCAGCTTACCTACCAAAGGTTATGGGTATATCAATATATGTAATTATATATATAACTAATAAATACGTATTAGTTAATAAGTAAGTATATAATTAATGAGTATATAAAAAATACAAAAAAAACATAAAAAATTTTACAACACAATTTTCTATTTGCAGTTAAACGAATTCTGCTTATTTTGAAATTTAACACAATCCTATACGGCGACCAATCTGACAATTTAATATCTTTAAGATTACCTTTCGACTGTCTTAACTGTAACTTAACCTATTAGCGCGAAGCGAGCGAAGCAAAAAGCCCGTAAACCTATATACAAAATAATCCTATTATTATATACAGGCAATCGAAATATAATCAAAAATCTGCTAATGAAACCCAGAAAATTTCTCATGTTCATGAAATGGTTTTGAATCGGTACAAATTTTCGCTAAAACATTTTAAAGACCATATAAAACGTGTATCACTGTATTTAAACTAACAATTCACTTACGTACAAATCTTATTCTTATTATTATGATTATTACAATTTCACTAATTCCAAAAGTTTTAAACAAAAAGTAAAAAGGTAAGCTGAAAGGCAAAAGAAAAGAAAAGAAAATTGAGTCTTCAGGCAGCACGATAATTTTCAAACTATACCCTCTCCAACCGAAATGAACGAAATTTAACGTAATAATGACTCGCAATACTGAGTCGGACAAACGAAAAGCAACGGAACTGGACGAAACAAAAATTCTTAGGCGCGAGTCAGGGACGCTATCAGGACGCGAAGGCAAGCGCCATTTTTAAATTTTATTTACAATGAAATTTTAAGGCATGAAAATCGAAATTTGCCTGCAAACGGGGTAAATTTGCATTTAGATATTTTAATAATCGAAATAAAATATTCATTAACGCTATTTGTTATTATACCGGGTTTTAAGAATTTTAATCGAAATACTAACACGTGGGTAAGCCTCACAAAATATGATGTAAAGACCACCGCTAGCACCAGATGTAGTGAACGTTTTATTTATTCTTTATTTATTTATTATTTATTTACGCTTCTTCCTACTTTACTATATCTCTATTGCTCTTTATTTCATTTAACTGTACACTCTCGTTACTCATTTTCGCCGTAGTTATCGGTAGCGACGCCGAGTTCTGACTCTAAAAGACCGTTATAAACAATGGGGAAGGGGGTATATAATACTCTTACAACACTTATTACGTTTTATTAATTTCGAAATGGTTTAGTTAATTAGGGGATATGCGAGTATGAAATATTACTAAATATATTAGGTCGGAGAGGGCGCAAAAACAATTTACTTTAAGATCACATGGCTCTAAATCTACGCGTATCGCGTCTACCTCAAGACAAAAACCGTTATAGGTATAGTCCACTCTCCGGGCCTATTTAGGATTACCAACCCTACCCATTTTAAACAATTCAAATCTAACAACCATGCTTTATCGTAATCATCACAATTTTTAGTAAATTTATATTAAACATTATCTTATTTAATTAAACAAATTAATATTCTTAACTAAGCATTACTACACCAGGTACACCCGGCTCATCTGGTACCGTCCTGAGCCAGGCATCTAGTCTTCTCTTGAAGACTTCAACTTTGACCCCTGTAATGTTTCTGAGGTCCTTTGGAAGTTGGTTGAAAATTCTTGGCCCCCTGACAACTAAGCTATTTTCCTTCAGAGTTGAGGAGGTCCCTTGTCGGGCCTTTAATTTGGGAACACTACACATTCTGCCTTTCCTATTTTCCAGCGTTGTCTGGATGGTAATTGGGTTTAGTTTGAGGTTTGGCACCAGTTTTTCAATCATTTTCCATATGTAGATTATGGTATACCTCTCTCTTCTTCTTTCCAGGGAGTACAGATTTAGTTTACGTAGTCTTTCCCAGTAGTTGAGTTCTTTCCAGCCATCAATCTTGGCTGTGAAATGTCTCTGCATTTCTTCTAGTTTATTAATTTCTTCCTTTTTATATGGGGACGTCAAAACTGAGCAGTATTCAAATTTTGGTATGATCAGTGTTCTCAGCAGTGGAATCATTAGTGTTTTGTCCCTCCTTTTGAACGTTCTTAGTACCTGTCCCGCGAATCTTTTTCCTTTGTTTATTGCTATCTGATTTTGTGTCTCGAATTTGGCATCATCGGTCATTATTACCCCCAAGTCGACCGCTTTCGTGCTTCTCTAAATTTCTTGTCTATCTGGAGCATAATAGGCAGTCTTTTTAAGTTCCTCATTTCTACCATATCTCAAGAGCTGAAATTTCTCGGTGTTAAATGTCATATTGTTGTCTTCTGACCATTTGTATATTTTGTTTGTGTCCCTTTGCAAGGCCTCTACTTCGTTTGCATCGCTGATTTTTCTGATGATCTTTGTATCGTCCGCAAATGATGTTACTATAGCGTACTGTTGCAGTTTACTCCACTGTCTATGTTAGCATGATAATGAACAGGAGTGGGGCCAGCACTGTACCTTGTGGTGCTGAGCTGCGTATTTCTGATTCTGATGATAATACACCTTGAATTTTGACCACCTGTAGTCGTTTTCTGAGGAAGTTCTAGATCCATTTTCCCACTTCGCCTGTTATTCCCATATGTTTCATTTTATTTGCTATTATCCCATGATCGCATTTGTCGAAAGCTTTAGCAAAATCCATGTATATGACATCATAGTTTTCATTGTGTTCAAGTGCATCTAGGATATTGTTATAATGCTCTATAAGTTGTGATAGGCATGATCTTCCTGATCGGAATCCGTGTTGATTTTCGTTGAATCTTTCCAATGTCTCCAAGAAGTAGATATTTTCTCTGACTATTCTTTCAAATATTTTGGCGAGGTGGGACTTCAAGGACACTAGTCTATAGTTCTTTGCTTGAGATCTATCCCCGCCTTTATATATAGGGACGATGTTTGCTCTTTTCAAGATGCTTGGTATTTCCCCAGTGTCTAGGGATCATCTTCATATCCAGTATAGGGTGTAGCTATTTCATTTTTACAGTTTTTAATTAATAGTGCGTTCCATTTGTCCGGACCTGCAGCTGAATGTGATTTAATTTGTCCTATAGCTCTCGCTACATCTTATGGGGTAAAATCAAAGTCTGTTATACATTCTCCTTGCAATTTCTCTTCGCAGAATGCATCTATGTCAGGTATCGCTTTGTCACTTTTTGGGGTACTGAAGAACGATTCATACTGGGTTCTCAATGTTTCAGATATTTTAGATCGTCTGTTAGTTCATTATTCCCTTTCCTTAAGGGCCCGATAGCAGCGCGCGTTTTTGTTTTCCTTTTCGCATAGCTGTAGAAGTATTTTGGATTTTCCTTTATTGCTTCTACCGCCTTTTCCTCTTCCCTCTCTGTATGGCCCTTTATCAGAGTTTGCATTTCCCAGTTTTTCTTGTATTACTTTCCTGACATTGTTGTCTCCGCAATTAGCTAACTTTGTCGCTACTCTCTTTCTTTTGCGGAATATTATTATCTTTTCCCTCTCTTGCCAGTTCCTCTTTCCTTTTGGCTGTCCTTTGGGGCATATTTTTCCAAAATTCTCAGCATCTTTTCTTCCAAGGTTGTTAACATTTCCGCAGTTATTTTATTCTCGAAAACTGTTCTCCACTCTATTTGGGCCATGTGTGATCTGATTTCTTCCCAATTTATGGTCTTGGAGTTAAAGTTAAAAGCTCCAAAGTTCCCGCCTACCTGTTCTGGTAGCTTCTTGCCATGTAGCGGTCCGGCTCGAGGGTTCCCAGCTGTGTCAGCTGCATGTGCTGTATAAGACTTAGCAGCCGTATAGTGTCCGAGATGTTGAAAAAATTTTTGTGTGCTATTGGTTTTTTGTTTGCTATTCGGATACATATTCTTTTTCTCACATTCCTTCTGTTGTCATTTGAAACTTGTCCTTTGAACTTGTCGGGAGATGATGGTAGTAGCATTTTCTCCCGTACTGGCAGGTTCCATATGTCGCGTAGGTCTCGCAAATGTCCGGATGGTAGAATTTGCATTTTCCACCTAATTTGCAGTGACCATTATTGTAGAAGTAGTTGCACACAGGAGGGTGTTCGTAAATACATTCTCCTCCCTTATATCTGCATATTCCTTTCACATAGTATTTACATATATTTTCTTCTCCATTTTTACTTGGGGCCTTTGTTTTTGGTGGTTTCAGTATGGTTTCTTTATTGTCTACTTGTTTTTTCCTATTGCTGCTAATGCCCTTTGTTTGAAAACTTTGGATTTGGTTTTGTGCCTCTGTTTCTTCTGTTGGTGCTTCTTTTATTTCTATTATTTCTGCTTTTGCTGTTTTCTTTACCTGTTCGTTTTTCGTAGTTTCCTCTCGTACTATCTTCGTTCCTTCTATTTCTTTTCTCTATTCACTGTTCTTAAGCTCCTCTTTTGCCTTTTCCTCATGGTCTCGTTCTGCTTTAAAAACCGTAAACGAGTTTATTTCGGTTATGCAGCTTTTGCAGAAGAACTTGATTCCGTTCACCTGTTTAGCGCCCGTTATAAGTGAGATTTCTTCGTCATTCCATTTCGGACATTGAAATCCGACTAAGGTCTGGCAAAGATTGCAGCGGATCGACTTTGATTCATCTGTTTCTTTTTTACAGTAACCACAGGGTTGTATGAATTGATTTACCATTGCCATGTTTCTAATGGTATGTAAATGATTGTGCTCGAGATATTAACTCAACATGGTAATTTATTAAGTGTGGTATTTGACTCGACTTTAGAGATGAGGGAGGGAAAGTTTTTCCGTTATTCCGTCGGGGGGGGATGGGGGCGGTGGCACGCTGTAGGTTCTCACCTGTATGCGCCTCGGTGGTGGTGTAGTTAGCGTCGCTGACTACCAATCCATCGGCCCCGGGATCGAGACCCGGTGACGGCAGCCGGCGCGCAGCAAAACCTAGCTGTTCATCCTTCCACACAATAAAGAAAGTGATTGGTAGATAAATGGGTACCCTGGGTAGCCTAGTGGATAAGACGCTGCCCTGCTGGTAGGGCGTGGTTTGGATTCCACGTTAAACTGTAGGTCTAAGGTGGAATGAAAAGCTTGGCCTTCGTTAGAATGAACAATTCGGGGGGAAGGAAACCAATGGTTACCAATGGTATATATAAATATATATATATATATATATGGTGGCCCAAAAGTTACGATCGGATCGGCATTCCTCAAACCTAGCTTGTGACGTAACAAACCTACAAATTTGAACTCATCAGAGCACATGGTGGAGTCCATAAAGAACTTGTTCATATTTGAAGTTTACATCTTTTAAACATCATATTGTAAAAATAATAAAGTAAATAAATATATTTCACCCGATTGACTTTCGGTCCACTCTGTATATGTACTATATAAATAATATAGGTTGAAAACTTTTTCTGCATTTATCTGCGCTGCTCAATGAGTGCTCATCCAACATTTGTAAAAAGTTTTCATATCCATAAATGGGAGTGAAGAGCGATTGTTTTAAAAATCGCCAGAAAATGTTTAGACTTTTCGCTTCAAACTGTTATGATCTCAATCCTAAAAAATCATTATTTACAAACTTTAAATTGATTAATTAATTAAGGTTTAAAAGTGGACGAGGGAACTTTATCCAATAAAATTCAGTTACGATTTGATATAAATTAATTCTTATCTCGGCTTAATTTCATTTTTGTAGCCGATTGGGCCAAATAATTTGCTTTTCATTATGCACTGCAGAGGCTCAGTTGTCGCGTTGTTGCTATGTGCAGTGTGGAATATTCGGTCTATTGCAGTCTCACGCGTTCTCAATTGTCTAATGTCTAAATTGATCGGCGTTTAAATAAAATAATTTCAAGGTAGATTTTACTTTTGTTCTCAGTGAACCGAAACTTTCGACACCGTATGAAGCTTTCGTAAGGCAATTAAAGTCGAGTTACGATGCATAGCGACGTCTCCAAATACAGTCAATCCATAACGAAAGATTATGGAAAGAGGCATTTGGCACCGCAGATTTGATTCATTTTCAAGCAAATCTATGGAGCCACTTTTATTGTTCATCGTCCGAACATCGAAGTAAACTAACTTATAACATTTACATCGTCGTCGTTGTTGTCGTCTACATCGTCGTCGTTGTTGTCGTCATCATCGTTATCGTAGAACAGTGTTTGTAAACGGGAGTGCCGCGAAATATTTCATGAAAATGTCAAAAACAGATAATTGAAAATTCAGAAGTGAGTGAATATATGCAAATTTCAAATTAAACAAACTATTCCTGATTTATTACGTCAATATTGAAACTGTATAAGCTCCATTTCAAGTTACGTGGGAAGGAGAGAGAGAGAGAGAGAGAGAGAGAGAGAGAGAGAGAGAGAGAGAGAGAGAGAGAGAGAGAGAGAGAGAGAGAGAGAGTTACAAGGAGTTACAAGGAAAAGAAGTACCTCAAAAGGCCTTGCGGCCCATACCGAGGAGGTACCAATGGCAACGGGTGCCAGGGAAAATTTTGTGAAAGTTTATTTTTCTTTCAACTATCCTAGCAGTAGTAGAAAACTGGATAGAAAAGCAGAAGGCTCTCTCCCCACCCTCCGCTCCCTCCCTGCCAGAGGCAGGTACGGAAAAAGGTTGAAGAAAATACCTTGACCCTGGAAAAGTAGCCAAGGAAATTTTACAGGAAAGTGGAGAATATATAAATAGCTCTATATTTAGCTTGCTCATAGAGACACCTAAATATAGAGCTATTTATATATTCTCCACTTTCCTGTAAAATTTCCTTGGCTACTTTTCCAGGGTCAAGGTATTTTCTTCAACCTTTTTCCGTACCTGCCTCTGGCAGGGAGGGAGCGGAGGGTGGGGAGAGAGCCTTCTACTTTTCTATCCAGTTTTCTACTACTGCTAGGATAGTTGAAAGAAAAATAAACTTTCACAAAATTTTCCCTGGCACCCGTTGCCATTGGTACCTCTCTCGGAGAGAGACAGAGAGAGAGAGAGAGAGAGAGAGAGAGAGGAGAATAAGAACAGATTACGTTGGGAACCCTTTTCGTAGGCTTTTACTAAAAATACCCGAAATTGTAAAGGTGCAATTCTGATTATTTATTATTAAATATTTGTAAAGCTTTTGCACTTTATAGTTATTGCGCATTTTTTTATATTTTAGATAGGTTTATTGCATATTTTTTATTTAAGATTATTTATTGCATATTCTGAAAGCTTTATTATAATATAATCGAAATGCACGAGTTCAGTTGTTGGTCGTTTATTAATCCGAACTGTATACGCGGTCTTTAAAACGACTTTGAACGTTCTTCTGCCTGCTACAACCATTCATGGGAACGGAATTAGAGCTGAGCCGCGTCTGATCTGGTTAAGGACGAGACCACTGACCTCCCGCGGATGATTCCATTGTTCTTAAAAAGAGAAGACATTCGGAAATAGTCGGCGAGAAGGTATATTTTCCGAGACGAGGAAGATAATAGGATAAACGGTCCCAACCTAATTTGACTTTGGTAAACGGATTTCCAGAATCGAAGAATGGAATATTATTAAAGCGGTGCCAAAACTTCTTTTGTAGAACACCGATTGTCCGCGCTCACCCAGCAGTAAATCAGGGTCGCGCAAATAGGTTAGCGATCAGCGTTCATCCCATTTCTGGTCAGCGGGTCAACCGGAAAATGGAAATGGAATGTTTTTTAATGTTTTCCTTCTTCCTCTTGACTATTCAGAGATTATCATCCTACGCTCTAAATTTGGTGTCTTAGGGCCATTTTAATTAATTTATGTCCAATTGTACTCTTGGCACCTAAATACAGCCATTATTCTCTGTATATACAAATACATATTTAAATATAGAGTTTACTTTATGCGAGTTCGAACGACTTTTTAGGATCGACTTGCGGTCGACCCCTCTGCAGCATCCCGCCTCATTTGCGGGATTTAGTGAAGGAAGGAATTGCTGTCTGATCTCCTCCTGCCCTCGTAGCCAGGCACGCATGGCTGGTCAAGGACTTTGCACAGGAATCTGTCCAGCTGGTTCTTGAAATTATTGAAGTTATTGATAGTTTATTGACAAAGTTGTCCTTAAGTAAGAAGTTACGATTTGGTAATTATTAGTTTAATTTATAGAGTAATAACTGAAATTATATATATATATATATACACACACAAACTCAGAATATATATATATATATATATATATATATATATATATATATATATATATATATATATATATATATATACTGTATACATATATACACAGGATGGGAGAAAAGTCTTTAAGGATTTTATGTATACAAATAATTTGTTAATAATAAATAAATTCTAATGATATTACTGCAATGTATGCGACACTTTTCAAAGCAACTATACAGGGCCAAGAATGACCCTAGGCTAGAACAGGAGGGCCCTAGGTCCTACCCCAGTCAGGGCCATGTCAGTGAGGATGGAATATAGCAATGAAGAAAAAGTGTATCTTGTATCGTGGGCTATTTCTTATAATAATTGTGAAGAAAATTTGCGTTTATTTCAACAAAAATATAATAAACCCCCACCAAATTCAACCACTCTTCGATAGTGGAAGCTCAAACTTTTGGAAACAGGGAGCCTCGTAAAAGATCGTCCAAGAAGCGGAAGGCCAGTAACGGCGCCAGGAGACAACAAAAAAAATGTCTTCGCCACTTTTCAAGTCAATCCAACAACTTCAGTGAGAAAAGTCGCCCAGGAATTAGGTATTTTCAAATTTTCAGTCGCAAAAATGTTGAAATTACATGAGGTACACGATTACAAACCCATTTACTCTCAGCTCATACACGACGATGATTCTAATAGACGGCTGCAGTTTGCTGAAACAATGAGCCAAACTATTGCCAGGTATTGAGAGACAAAGTTTTGCCACAGTTTACTAATGGCGTTGGTAGGAATTGGCTTTATGAACATGGAGCGCCGCCACATTACTCTGCAGCTGCCCGTGAGGTGCTGGATACCAGTTACCAACCATCTTCCTTATGGCTTGGGCGGCGAGGTCCTATCGAATGGCCAGCCAGATCACCTGATTTAACCCCATGTGATTTCTGACTTTGGGCTTATTTCAGTGACAACACTCCTGGTTTCATCTATCCAAATGTGAATTTCCTTGGCCGCAGAATAGCTGAACAACTGAAAAGGATCCCACTCGATATGTTCAGAAGAACAATGAAGAGTTTCACAGAGAGAATCCACAAATGTATGATAGCGGATAGAGAACTAACTCTTCGAAGATTAAATTACAATTTAACAAAATATTTGTATGAATAAAATTCTTATTGACTTTTTGTTTGATTTGTTTCATCATTTGAACACTTATCTGTATAATATTGTTAACTAAATAGTTGTATGTATAAAATCCTTAAAGACTTCTTTTCTCCCACCCTGTTTATATATATATATATGAGACAAAAAGATAATTTAAAAATAGAGATATAGTTTTTTCCAGTGTTTGAAACTAAAAAACTCAGAAATAACTTAAAAATGATAAGATTCCAAATTGGTTAAATTGGATGGCACTGACAGACAATTTGATAGGAAGTAAAACTAAAACCAATAACTCAATATATAGATGAATTTGTAGCACCAACTGAAAACATACATGTTTGTGTATGCATAGTCTGTCTGTACGCGAATAATGTTTACATAGGTAATAAGAGCGAGGTTTCTTTTATAATAGAGGAGCCATCGTATGTTCAAGTTTGCCCATTACCGTGTTTTGCCTTTTTAACAAATAACTTTACCACTAAATTTAACATTTATTCGCTAAATCGAATATTCTCGAATGAATTCTAACCATGTTTAATAACGCGTGAAATATATGTTAGGATTACACAGGATTTATCCTATAGAGAAAATTATGGAGAGCGCGTGTTTGATTTTCAAAGCAAATAGTGGGCAGCGCTAATTGTAAACAGTGGCACTATGTTGGAATAATGTATTCTGAAAGACGAACAAAAATGTAAACAAAACATTTTTTTGGTTCGTTTTCTTTTCTCGAATGCAAAACATTGTGAAAACGCTTTTAAACATTCACTCGTCAATTTATGTTAAAAATGTTCCGTTTATCTTTTTCGCAAATTTCGTGATGGGAAACTTCAAAAAAGGATTTTATCTATTACGATCGTAGTTTTCGAAGGTTTTGTCCTTAATTCATTAAAGTTATTAAAGTTTTCAAAGTAATTAAATCGAAATCGGTAAATGCATCAAAAGCGATTCAATCCAAATTCTTATAAACATTTTTAGACGAACTTCTTTAAAGTTGTCAAAGTTTCAACGTAATTCAGTCAAGTTGGATTGGACACGATTTATTTTTATTTTTTTCCAATTCCATCGACGTTCGTAAAATGGTTTTGAAATCCTTTCGAAAATGAGTTTCGGACAAATTTGTCAAAGACACGTTCAGACAGTAATAAAATGCCCTTAGAGGAAGCTGCGCTGAGACCCCTTCACGAGCGCACGGATATACGGTTAACTACGTTCTCTCGATGGGATATTTAATCGCCAAGTTTTTTGGAGTTAGATTAAGTTAGGTTTGGTTAAATTGAGTCCGTTTACTAAAATATCGAAAGAACGTCTCGTCAACGAAATGGGTATATAGGCCTAGTGATGTAATGTGTTTTTTGGGATTCGGGTTTTTTCTTTTAATCCTAGAAAGCCAGCGTGTATACTCGCATTATGTACATAAAACCTTTTATTTACAGAAAGGAGGACAAGAACATCAGAGTATACTGTTGTGAATGCGGAAATACAATAATGTTTTATTTCAACCTCTTAATTTAATTTTTATTGTGGGGTTACGTACACCCCACACTGTCTCTGTGTACAGTCCCACGCTGGCTTTCTTGGGCTAAATCGACCCCTCAAAAATCCGGTTTTTTAATGTGCTCAAAAATAATTTAAAATATAGATCTAAAAGTGATGAAACAATGTAAAAACCTTCTTTTGTCATATCTTACTAAAGATCATATTAACTCTTACTGTTAAATATTAACCCTAATTTATTATGATTAACGTTTTACGCATTATCAAGACTCTTAAAATTATAATCAAATATTTAATTAAGTACCCAATAAAATACCACCTTCAAACGGATCAAATAACGTAGAAAAGCTTCTTTAGCTCTATCCTAGGACCATATTAACTAGGGCTGATGTTTAAGAATAACGTTTAATTTAGAACAAATTATTAATTACATATCAATAAAAATTTGAATATAGCCTCTCGTGGTATGGTTGAGATTTTGAATATAGCATACTTTTCTCTCACTGATTGCTCCAAACTATTAAAAAAGAAGAGTTAAAAATACTAGATATCCTCTAGGCCTAGGGCAGGGGTCACCAGTAATTATCCAGACCACTCCACGGATTTTATATGGACCTCCGGAAATAAACCCATACACTGATTATAAGGGTTTTATAAAATTCAGAAAGTATTTAATTGACTGTGCAATAGGCTAAATACTCATCTATATATTTGATTTGAAATATGAAAGAAGCTAAGCATAGTTATTTAGCCTCCTGTGATGTAGCGTGTACGTCTAAGTTTTATTAAAAGAAAAGCTTGGTAATGTACCACGTGACTTGAAAAAATGTGCGGACAATGCTGGAGCCTCCGTTGAACTTGAACTTTGTATTAAAGCTTTTAAATTTTTTATTAAAGTAAACCGTAGTAATAGCTTCAATTTCAGTTAAAGAAATGTTTTCATATCCCTTTTCGTTTATTTAGGAATAATAAAATTTAAAAAATAGGGAGTGACTTTTCAGACACCCTGTATATGTCTGTTTTCAGTGTAACCGAATTTTCTATTGTGTAAAGAACCTCTCCCCCCCCCCCCACCACGCCCCCAAAAGACCGAACAAAAAACAACTTTTTTATGCAGTATACTGTATAGCTCCCACGGGCGTAGGACATACCTATTAAAACCTATTTTCGAAGGCCAATTACCGAAGGGCCATGGGGGGGGGGGGAGGGAGAGGTGGGGTTAATAAAGGCGCTGTTTGAAACTGATTAGGAGTCGAGGCGGGAGTCCCCTTCTTTGTTTTGTTAATCGTGAAAAATGTTTCTAGATATTTTTTCCTTTCAGACGCAGTTTAATCTTGCCACCTTCAAACTCCATACATTTTCACAATCTTTTCGACAAAATTTTACAGTTTGTACTTCGGTATATATACTAGGCAGTGATGGCGCGAGCTGCTCATACCGTGAATGGGTGTAAGGGATGAGTGGTGTTATATAAAAACAGTGAAGCTTTTATTTTATATCTACGACGTAATCTACTGACATTTTGTGTCACACACACACACACACACACACACACACACACACATATATATATATATATATATATATATATGGGATGAATTTCACAATTAAACACGTGAAAGGGATGAATGATGCAAACCTACAAGGAAAAAGAAAAAACGAGGTGTACTACTGAATACACGAAAGGCCTTGGAATCATTTTTCTTTCTCCTTGTGGGTTTGCATCATTATTTATTTAGATAGATAGATAGATAGATAGCCCCCATGTCCCCATGTTAGATTTCTTCATAACGCACAAAACGAAAGGTAATTTTTTACGTGGTTATGGCAACTATCAGGAATATTTGAGAGCTATAAAAGCTTCCAACTTTTTTGCACTCGTTCTCTTATACCAGACGCAGGGTTTTCACGTCTTCATTTGCTTCACAATCGTAAAGTCGAAAGATTCCTCAACTGCTTTATCATTCATTCTTCGAAATTTGTTCAAATCGCGTCAATATTAGCTAATTCAAGTACAGTACTTCATTTATTCTACAGGGTGTGTATAAAGTAACGCGAGTGAAGAGACAAATCCGATTTGAACTGGTTTAAATTAGTTTCAACTTTTTTTAACTCGTAAAAACATTTTCAATACCTCTTATAAACCTTACTGTGGAATAACAATCTATACTATAATAAGAGAGCTGTCCGTCACACTTTCAGAAATTGTGAGAAAAAATTGAGAAAAAAATTCAGAAATTGTATTACGGGCGGCAATGTGAAGCTCAAGATTTTCATGATTGTGTTCTTTTCTGTAGTTTAGCCTGTCTGTTTGTCTGTTTGTGAAATTTATCCCGGGCAGTAATGGGGTGGGGGTGGGGGTAATGGGGGAGGGGTGGGGTAATGGGGAGGGGTTGGGATAATGGGGGGGGGGGATAATGGGGGAGGTGGTTATCCCCCAAGTTGCATGAATGGGGGGGAGGGTTTTGGGAGATACCAGATTCAGAAATGTTGAAACAATGTGAAGCTCAAAATTTTCACGGCTGCGTTCTTTTCTGTAGTTTAGCCTGTCTAACCGTCAGCGAAGTGACGGGAACTGTACTAGTTGTTATAAAATACATGTAATAAATATTACTTGTCCATGTTCACTCGCTTTAATCTATACTATAAAAAGGCAGTCTTGTCCTTCATCCATCCGTCCGTCCGTCCGTCCGTCCGTAGACACCATGTATTTACTACTGAGCGATTCTGAACATAGAAATAAATGCGCTTCGCTTTCTTTCAACTTTTCACTCTAGCGTGTTAAGATTTTCATTGCTATGTTCTTTTCAATTATTTGGCCAATAAAACTATAGAAAAGAACGCAGCAATGAAAATCTAAGCTTCACATCCGGAACCATTGTATCAAGATTTGTGAAGCTTAAGATTTTCATGGCTACGTTTTTTTCTATAGTTTTATTGACCGAAAACTATCGACTCCCCCAGCACCGCAGGTCTCCACTTTCGCTAGTATAATTGAAATCGGATTTGTCTTTTTACTCGCGTTACTTTATACACACCCCCGGTATATACTGTATCTAGTCAAAGTAATATCGAGTCAGTATAATTTTCATTCCATCCATCCATCCATCGTGTTCTGCCTATCAGGCAGGTCCAACTCGTGTGTCCCACCAAAGTGTCCTATCCTGAATTATCCTTTTCATCTCATGCGTCATGGTAGCTCCTGCCTGCCTTCAAATCATCCAACATTGCTTTCCTTTTCCTTCCCCTCGGCCTTCTACCTTCATATCTACCCTCTATCACCTCCTTCAGCAATCCTTCTCTCAATACAGGTCCGATGAATGAAAGTTAATTAGTAAACTACATTATAATTCTCGTTTTCCCCAATTTCCATTATAATTCTCATTTGCAACTGCACCTATTTTTTTATTGGTCCTAACTCTATTAGGTAATAGGGCTCGCCCTAATTCCAGCTTTCAATTCTTTCAATTCGCGATAGCGTCGTGGTTAAACGTGTCAGTTTCACCAGCTTATGCGTTAGGACGAGTTCTAGTATTTAATCATCATTTACAGTATCGCGTTTCTCTAGCTACAGGGTGGGCAAAAAGTCTGGGCACCCCCTCAAAATATTTACATACTATAAAAATGAAGGCCAACAGACGGACATTTTGGATTATTAACTGAACCTTTTGTTAGTTTGTATAATATGAGATACATAATTTAAATTTAAATTAAATGTTAAAAATATCAATCTGCAATAAATTCTTTCTTTCGTGCACACTATCTTATTTTGAGGGGCTTACCAGGCTGTACATTGAGAGATAGATAATATAGTGGAGGTTATTCGACTCGTATGAGAATACACGGTGGTCAAAACATTTGGATAAATAACACTGTATCACGACTCTAGAAACTCATTAGCGCCCAGAGGTCTTTTCCGAGACTGAATAAAATCGTCTGGCCTTAACCAGAACAAAATCATTAAAGTGACGCTGGGCACTAATGGCTTAATTAATAATAATTTTATTTGTAATCTTTCCTTGTTACTCATTTTTTCCATAACTTTTATTCTGTTTGCTGAACCATATTGGTATATTTAAACACTATAAACATTGGGAAATTTATACATTTGTTATTTTATAATTAGTTTATATTAGAAGGCTTTACAATGGGCATACGAAGTTATTTTCCTAAAAATTAAAAAGCAGTTCACTCTGAAAATCAGGAAAAGACATCTATCTCGAAAATTGATTTAAAAAATAATTCTAACGCGAGCGTTTCTCAACCTCAATTCACAATAAAATTTAACCAAAAAGCTTTTCCCAGTTGCCAACAATTGTTTTCTGTGCTCGTCACGACTTGCTTCTCCAATAAAAAGCTTTTGACTCCGAGGTCTTCAATGAATTTCATTTTCGTGTTGAATCCGGCAATTCTGCGCTGCTAGAACTCGCTTTGTTGTCACAAAAAGTAATGAGTCCCGCGTTCGTGATTAATTCTTGGGCTTTCCTTCCCTTGAAGAATTAAATGCAAGAGCAATTGCTGAAAAAAATAGTCATTTTTAATCCTTTCACTGAGCTTCGAATTTTGGAACCGTAAATGGGCCACCCACAGTGAAAAGGTCAAGAGCAGTTTGCCGATTCCCATTATAGATTATGGGGAGATTATGGGGAGAAATCAACTAAAAATGAACTAAAGCATCCCAGAGTACAGGCTAATTCTTAAAACGCGTTAATTACCGTTATTATATATGGTAACCTTTAAAAATTAATAAACTACACATAATAAAAATAAAGCATAAACAATCATAAACGTAAACCGATGGTTAACGCAGTTTCGAAAATGGCGTCTGACAGTGATGTGCGTCGTAAACAGAGAGCTGTTATCGAGTTCTTAACCGCAGAAAAGGAAACGGTTGGAAATATTCACAAACGTCTTCAAAACGTTTACTGAGATGCTGTTGTTGATCGAAGCACAGTTGGACGCTGATCTAAACGTGCGAGATCATCGGAGAGAGGGAGAGCCAGCCTCGATGATGAGCCACGCAGCGGTCGCCCGGCATCGGCTGTGACATCTCACACTGTGCAACGTGCTAACAGCATCATTCGATCAAATCGGCGCGGCACATACAAGGAGCTATCACTGGAAGAAGTGTGAATATGATAATTCAGCAACTGGGATACTCAAAAGTGTGTTCACGGTTTGTTCCCCGCGAACTGACTGAAGATCACAAAGCCCAAAGAAAAGAAATTGCTTCTGAGTTGTTGGTTCGATACGAGACAGAAGGGGATGACTTCCTTTCACGAATTGTGATTGGGGATGAGACTTGGGAACATCACTTTGAACCTGAAACAAAACGCCAATCCATGGAGTGGCATCAAGCAGACTCCCCACGCAAGAAAAAGTTCAAAATGGCTCCCTCTGCAGGAAAGGCTATGGCCACCATCTTCTGGGACAAGAAAGGGGCGATTCTGGTGGACATTATGAAGAAAGGACAAACAATCAACTCGGAGGCCTATATTGCTACTCTACAGAGACTCCAGAGACGTATAAAGCGAGTTCGACCGGAGAGAAAACTGGAAGACGTCCTTTGCACGATAACGCAAGACCACACAATAGTTTGCAAACAAGAGAGGCCATCACAAAAATGCGCTTGACTGTGTTACCCCACCCTCCATACAGCCGGAATCTGGCACCTTCAGACTTCCATTTGTTTGGGCCAATGAAGGATGCTATTCGTGGAAGAAAGTTTCAGAGTGTCGATGAGGTTGTTGAAGAGGTTGAGAGGTGGCTCCAGCTGAACCCAACGGACTTTTATCTGCAAGGAATAAAGGCCCTTGTTTCGAGGTGGAGGAAGGCCGTAGAAAAGGATGGAGACTATGTGGAAAAATAAAAACTTGTAAAAAAAGTATGTAACTACTTGTGTACAAAATTTCTGGAACTTACAACGAAACTTGGAAAGAAAAAAAAGAGGTGGGGCAAAATATATTGAGTGGCCCTCGTATTTACCTCTCATTGATGACAGTTATGATTACGATTATCGAAAATGTAAATTACGAGTGATACTGTGTTAAATCTGCTTTTAGCTTTTTGTCACGAAAATACCATATTTCAATAGGCATGTCAAATTCTTCAATTGAGTTGCCTTCCGCAGGTTTCCACATTTGCAAAGTTCCTATTGAATTGACGCCATCAAATGGCAATTCATAATCAAATCAGTGTTTATTTTTGCTTTTCATCACATATTTAATTGTAAGAATGGCATTTATCATTTATCATTGCAGCCTATTTCTATATTGTTCAGAAACGGAGGAAAAGTGTAATTATTGTAGGGGTAAGTATCAAATTGTTAAATTTGATTATAAATAGCTGTAACTAAATTTCTAACCAACAACTAAATGGAATTTTTTTCCAACTAGAAATTTTTTAAGCAACTAGATTTAGTTGGAAAACCACTACATTGGTACACTGGTTAAGAGAGACTAGTCTTGATCTTACAAAACTGGTTAGTCAAGGTTATGACGGTTGCGCAACAATGACAGACCA